>CM057815.1:36855926-37455926 GCA_030067965.1 Latrodectus elegans
AAAATTAACTTAAATTGAATAAAGGATTTTTTAAAAAATATTTTAGTTTTTTGTATATTATAAAAATTTATATTGTTAAATTTGTATAAGCATTTTTAACTTTCCGACAAAAAAACAATATTTATAATCTTTGCACGTATACTTCTAATCAATATTTATGATAACTTAACGAAAAAGATTTTATAAAAAATTAACTTCAATTTGAATAAAGAATTTTGTAAAGAAATTTTAGTTTTTTGTATATTATAAAAATTTATATTGTAAAATTTATATAAATATTTTTACCTTTTCCACAAAAAAACAATTTTTATAATCTTTTCACATGTACTTCTGATCCCTATTTATGACATGCAAACTTTTTAAATAAAAATAAATACTCGAAAAGAATTTATTCAATATAAAAATCACATAATTCATATCTTAAATACAAAAATATATTAGTCTTGAGGAAAAAGGAATCAAGATAAATGTGCAAACAAAATCCTTATTTGTAATTTTTCAAATTTAACTTTTTTGTTCCAGTGACACAGATGGAAAAACACGTTTGGAAGTATATAGTGAAATATCATTAAATAGCATATACATCTAATTTCATCGGTCTTTGCTTATTGGGTGTTTTTCTGATAAACTATTTCATCTTAAAACAGGTTCTCTATTAACTGCAACTGTGGCATTAGGAATCATCCTATTGAATCATAATGGAATCTTTGTTTATTATCTCGTGAAAATCTAGTTTAAAAAGTCAGACGAAATTTCTTCAGGTTTTCCTATTTTTGCACTGTTATTATATGATATTGTTTTATTATAAGCAAATTTATTCTGAAAACTAGTTCACGAAAGAAATACTTTTGATAAAAAAAAAAGTGATCAAATCATATTTATTGTTGCTCAATGCACAACTCGCGAATGAGTAACAAAAGATTTATGTATAATAAATTTCAAGTATATTATCCTCGTATAGCTCTTCAATTAATTATTCTTCATTATGATTATCTAATATTGTATTTTATTTATGACGTCATATCGATAATTTGTTTTTTATAGGTACTTATATTACATATTGGAGAGTAATAAATATCATCGCACTTATTTAATAAATGATCTATTACAGTTCTATTGAAAAAAATCTAATTCTCAGGTGCACGAATCATTTAAATTTCAATGATTTAAATTTATAATATCAAAATAATAAAAATATATAAATTGAAAAAAAAATATTATAAATTTTATAAGTTCTTTTCAAGTCCAAAACATAAGTGAATAAAATACACACACACACACTTTAAATATTTCATAACTTAGCTTATAAAATCAAGATATAGTATAGTTGTATGCATACACATACACACATGTATATGTGTGTACTATTACATGTATGTGTGTATATATTAGTCTTAAGAATTAAATTAGGAAATATTTAAAATTATGTATAAGTATTTTTGTTCATTTATATTTTGAATTTGAGAGAAAAAAAAATTGAATATGTATGCCATAAAATATTTTACATTACATATATATGTATGCGCTTCCGGGTATTTTCACTGCTTAAAACATATTTTATAGGAAACATTTTTACCAAGGAATCGTAAAGTATCTTTAATTCATCAAACGATAAATAAATACATTAGGACTCAAAACTACAAATAAAGGATAAGAAAAAAAAAGAAATGTATAATTAAGATTTTTTAAAAATTAATAAATTCTAAAATTACAAATGATACGATGTTTTATACCAGCATTATAATCTTTCATAAAAACATATTTGGCAATAATCGAGTGTTTTCTTAAACGAAAAGCGAAATATAAAATGTCGTATTAGATTACAGTACATATGTTAGTCTTTGCTTTTTTATTCCTAATTCAATGATTAATGACTCTGTCAAAATCAGGCATGTTAAATATATAAAGCAATGTAGACTTCAAAGTAACATTTAATAAGTTATAAAGCTGATGTCAGAAAGATAATAGTGATGGATAAAGATATTAGTAATTTATTTTTTATATCAATTTGTGTATTTGATTTGAAGAGCAGATTGAAAAATAAAAACCGAAGTAACAATTTGAAAAAGAAAACAGTTACTTGCTGGTAACAATATAAAATATCGTAGGTCTTTTTATGCATGTGTCTCTAGAATTAATAAGATTTAAATATCCTCTAGAATTAATACATTTTTAATGCCAAGGCAGTGAAAATATGAATTTTCAGCTGTACGCCAACATTATCAATTCAAGTGAGCTTGCATTTATTCAGTTTACAATTACCAACTTTCCCATTTTTTAACAAATTCTCGAAATTGAGGGTTGCCATCTCTACAATAGAAAAAGATATCCTCGATGACGTAATTCTTTACGTGTTACCAAACTATAATTTCACGCCTGTCATAACAAAGCCGCAGATTAAGAAAAAAGAAGTATAATAATCTTTATCTTGATAAATTTTTTGTGTAATCTGCTTTTGTATTCTCTGACATAAAATTCTCAATAGGGTTGCTATAAATTATTACACAGTAATATTTCTTTACCTCGGAATCTTAAAAGAAGATATTGAAACATATTTTCTCTTTTATAGCTGAATGATTGTAGTTATTATCGATAAAGTCTCGAGGATCGATTAATTAGTTTGCCAGTTTTATTGATTTTTTTAAATTGCTTAGTATTTGGATATGTATTAAAAAAAAAAAGGACTATCATAATTTGGATACAGTATAGAAAATGACCAAGTTGTTAAATCTTTCTCACTATATATGTATATTCTAATTGAAATTTTGCTTATACCTAGAATATTTTCAAGAAGATATAAAATAGAAAATTTACATTCCATGGAACAATTTACTTACTGCTTAAGATTTAAGGATAAAAGGTCATTTGAAAATAGTATTTTTTGCTTTTAAATTATTAATAACTTCGAGAATGATAGAATTCAATATGAATTTAAAGTTTTGAACATATATACAAAATCTTAATTGTTATCAGTAGTAATTTTGCATTCTCAAAACAAAACAATATTATGTTAAGAATAAATTAGAGATGCTCTGGAAGAGAATGAATATTGTAAATGTTGTGTGTGTGTATAAGCTAGTTAAAATTGCATTGAAAATCTTGTCAACAATATCGGCGTTATTTCTAATGTAATTAATACCGTCGAAAACCTCTAAACTCATTTTTATGTATGTATTTTCAATGCATTAATTAATCCTATTAGTTCAATTTTCTCTCATTTGCAGTTTTCTAAATTTTTCTGAAGAAGCTCCCTAAATTGTATCAAAATATTTAATGTGGAGTTTTTAAGATATTGATGAAAATGAAATTTTCTTCCGATTTTTCGTACTCAAATATAACTATAAAATTAATTTGCTTGAATGAAAACAAATGCACAATTTATTTGAATAAAATGTAGTTTTATCACTTTCATTTCCTGCAGAGGAATAAATGTAACTATTATGTTTGAAGCATTCATCTATACTCATATTTATACTAATGGAATGTTTTTCTCAAAAACGTATGCTATTTTAGATTCCGGTGTCAGTAATTAATAATTGCAATAAATATTTTCTATAAAATATTTCTCTTTTTTTATTGCATTTAATTAAATAATATTTTCTTTGTTGGTAAATATGCATTTAATTAAATAATATTTTCTTTGTAAGTAATATTTCTCATCACATTTCTCAGAAATAATGACCTACAAAAAAATAAATGGTTTCTTTTAACATGCATTTTAAACATGGAGATTTGAGTTGAAATATTTAATTCTTATCCCATATAGATTTAAGAAATATTTGTTTTTGTTCTAATTTGAATTCAATATTAGTTTTTTAATGTTTTTTATCTTTCTGAATGCAACTTAATCAGATTTATGTTTAATTTCTCTTAAGTAATTTACATTATAATGATCTCAAATGAGTCATTATAATGTAAATTACTTAAGAGATTATAGTTAAGATCTTTTTAAGAATTATTTTTTCTATTTATGGCATTTTATTTTCCACTATATACCTTATCCTTCATATCTTTTAATTTTTAACACGATATTTTTTTCTTCTTTTTTAAATTAATATTCAATATAGTTATTAGATTTTTAATTGGGAACCAAGTTGCTGAAAATATTTTCTATATTCATTTATTTCAAGGAAGTTATCGTAAGTTCAAAAAATAAAATAATAAAATATGAAAAATTTATAGAATGATTAAATAATTTTAATCAACTTAAGCAAATTTAATTTTATTTATTTTAAATTGAATTTTCAGCAGTTAAATATTAGTTTCAAAATGAATAAAACTAAAATAAAAGAAAAAATTATGATTATAAAGTAAATATTTAATTGAATATTTGTTTTATAATCATAATTTTTTCTGCAAAACTTTGTAGTTTGTCACTATATTGTTTACAGAAAATTAAAATACTGCATTTTTAATAATTAAAGAATCGTTATGTCTTAGTTAAAACTAAATTATGTATGTAAGGTTTTCAAATATTTATGATACATGTATAGGATTATATATAAAACAATATGTGTAAGATATCATATATAGATTTTTGTAAATTTTCAAAATTAGAATTTTTTTTTTTTTAATATTAAATATGAATTTCCTATATACTCCAGTTTTTTTTCCCCGCAGTTCATCGTCATAAACATTTCTACGATGTTTCGGAAGTAGGGAAATATTTACATTTTCATAGATTATGGAAGAAATTATTGTAATATACTTCGCCATATACTTCATTTTTGTATTTATTTCTTACATTAGTAATTCTATCTAATAAGCAACTATTCCATTCGTGTAAATTTCTTATCAATAAAGGTGTCATCATTTAAACAATAAAGTATATCACAAGATAAACTAAATTAATAATGACGAACTTCAAAATAAACTAAAATTCTTATACAATAATGCACTCTTTACATTTTTTGATTCAATAATTAAAGATAATTGTTTCAATGCAAAGTTTCTCAACGGATAGAAATGTGTTTCGAATGTATTTAAAGTATGGAAAACAACAATTAGAGAATTGCATAGTCTTACATAAGATAAATTATATCTTTATTTGAATGAAGAAAGTTATTTCTTTTGATAATTACAGCAGCAATTGTTCTTTAAGACTTTCATTGCTTTGAATGAATCCTTTCGAGCTTAAAGAATAGTTTGAATAGGACATCTAGCGGAAAGATCATGAACTCAGCAAGGATAAAACAAACGTGGCGAAGTTTTGACTCTTTCGACACCTAGTAAATTATCTAAATTATCGGTGAAATCATCCCCAATTTCCCATTCATTTCATTACCCTGAAAATCCATTCTCATTTCAAAGTAACCAGGAAACTATCTGCATATCTTCGTGGAAGAGAAACAATACCGGGAATCTGCCACTTTGCCTACTTCCTCCAACGGACTCAATATCACATCAGTGACGAATTCAATCAAACAATGGCTTCTGTAGACAGGCGGTTGCCCACAAATTGCTCAGCTGCTTCTCATATCAAGAGTTGCGTCCATGATGTCAAGTTGTACAAACAATCTAGCCTTATTTACCAGGAAAGATCCTATGAACATGCTGAGTGATTTCGATTTATCGTGATAAGAAAATTATTCGAAATGGTGACACGTGCCATATAAGTACACTTAAACAATCATACTTCCTGGACTATTTGTATTCTTTGTTTTTACTTACGTTCCCTTAAAACATCCAATTTTGGGTTATTTTCAAAAATTTCATCCCAAAAAATTATGTTATGGGTATTTTAACAGCCTTAATTTCGCAATGTCTTAGTATTTTCTTCATTTTCTAATAACAAAAATTGGCAAAATAAACATTGTTACAAAATTAAAGTTTCACAAGGGAAGCTAAATAAACATTTCCATTGTTATATTTTAAAATTAGAGGAATTTTCTAATGAGTGTATTCAATGGAATCAAAAAGATGAAAAGCATATTTCTGTGTCTGTTTTGCATAATTATTATTTTCTTTATAAATTATGGTTTTATTATCTAAAACCTGAAAAATATTGTTCTTGATAACTCATAAATGCTAAAAATTTTCCCCTTATATGAAATTATTATTTTTTTTTAACTTTGACTATCATTTACTCTAAAACGTGAGCTTTTGTAGTCATTTCGTTTTTCCTTGGTTGTTATATAATGTAAATTACAGTTAACAGTCACGCTGTATCTTCTTAAGCTAAATTCTAAGGAAATTATAGTGGGTGAATACTAGTATGTGAAAGAATTTACTTTAAATGTGAAAAATATCACGTATATAGTACTGCAAAATTGAAATTAAATAACCCCAACTATTTAATAATAAAACTATTAATTATCGATAGTGATTATATATTCAACAGTTAAATTTCGCTGCATAATGTATGGAATTTAGAATTGTTCCTCAGTGTTAATGAAGTAACATCTTAATTAACATAATTTAATTGTCAAAACGAATAAAGATAATAAAATAAACGAAATGAACAAAATCATAAAGAATGGAAGTGAAACAAAACTTACAATTAATAAAAAGATATTGATAAATACTATTATCTAATATCAATAATACCAATTGAAATAATACTGATATCAAATATTTTATAAAACAGAGTAGGAAAAAATTAAAACAAATTTTCCGAAAATGGAAAGAAATCATAGTTTTATTCCTTGAATTTTTACGATATATGCATTGATAAGAATAAAATACTTATCATTTATAGTTCATAATTTTTAATTAAATTAAAATATTAGTTATATTAAATAAAATTATGTCTTAAAAACATTTTTTGAATAATGACTTTGTTGCATTGTAAAAATAAAGATTAAAAATTATTTTTTCGAACATATTGAATACAATTTTATTATTGAATAATATATTACTTAAAATTTTCCAGGCCAGACTTATATTTTCTTAAATTTTCGTTCAATGATACAATAAAATTTTTAAAAAAATTTCGCTTAATTTTAGAAAGGATAATTTCCCGTGAAAAAAATTTTGGGGAAATTTTTTCCATAGATTATATCATTGCATAATAACATCATTAGCATTATTGCTTGAGTATTAATTATATTTTTATACAAATTACTTCTTTATAAACGTTCATTGAAACAAAATTAAAATATGAAATATAATTAATTAAAAATTCTAGATTCTTTCAATTTCAAAAAAATTAATTTTTTAGAAGAGGAATCTAATTTTATAGCAATTTAAAGCTAGTTACTTAAAATGTTCCATCCCTATCACAATAGAATATTTAATCGGGACAAAATTTAGAAAGTTGATTCCATAATTCAGTAAAACTCGCCACTAACTATTCCTCAAAATTTTCAAAAACAAAAAAATGTGCTTAAATGCTCTCCCACAAACACAAAATATATTCCCTATTATTCTTCAGCAAAACAACAATTCAATTCATGTGAAAATCACTTCATAAACAGCATGGCACACTTAAGCGACAACAGTAAAAGGGAAAGTTGTTGCCAAAAGCAAAACAAAAACTCTTCCATGTACAGCAACTAATTTCATTGTTTCGGATGCGCCAAATATAGAACTCTTTTGTTCCGAAAAAATAATAACAAAATCGAATCAGCTCTCATTCTGAATTGGGGATACTCGTGTAGTTGACGAGACTGAGAAGGGGAGGGAGGGAAAAAAAAAGCCAAGAGAATGACAAAAAACGGTGTGTGAAATATGACGCGGCGGAAGCCATCTGGTTTCATGTCAGACCTACGAGTAGTAAAGATCAAGTTAGGACATGCAAATGAGACGGATATATGATGACGTCACGGCATGCTGAATACCGTTTCCCTTACATTCATCTGAAGCATAGCTCCGGTCAAATGAATTTAAGAATGTATTTTTTTTACATGTGTAATTTAAGGTAATGATCGAAATTGAACATTTTCCTACCATTTATATAAAACGCAATCTTTTTCAACCATTTGTTTCGCCTCACATTCAGGAAGTAATCTCTTCACCTTTTTTTTTTTTTTTTTTTTTTTTTTTTTGGATAAAATGTTTCCTTTTTTTTTTTCATATTAAGATTTTTCACATTTTATATAAAATCTATAGTATTAACATTTTTAATGCAATTATTTATATTCTTATAAACACTGTTTTAACATAATATATAATATGAATAAAAAAAATAAAAAAACATAACAAGCACTAAAAATCAAAAATTTGTGCTTTAAAACAGTTTTTTTATTTGTTGCCCTGCTTACACCTTTCAAAACTATATCATGTTATCTTGCTATGATTCTTTATTAGTTTACCAAACAAAATTTTTATTGGTTGATTGTTCATTAAGCTTCTTCCCAAAAAAACCGATTGCAATAAAGTATTCGTAATTTTATGACTGCGCATGACTCGTATATTTTCCTAATTAACATATAGTTATTCATTCGTTTTTGAGCTGTAAAATTTTATGGTGAAATGCAATATTAAAAGTGTTTTTAATGTACATCATCTGCAGCGTATAGTGAATTTTTTTGGTCGTTAAACTTTTTTAGCATTAAAAATATATCAGCTCAATTTCCATGTCAGTCATTGCGGATAGCGTTAAAAATGAAAGATTAAGTACATTCATTAAAGATCATAAAAGTTATTTGAGAATATTTGGATTTTCATATTACATTCACCGTAATTACATCTAAACATTTAATTGTTCTGTAAGATTTAACATTAAACTTTGAGGACTACTTGAAAAACAATTTCGTTGTGTAGCTTTAAAAACACCAACAAATGAAATTTTTATAGATGTAAACACTGATGTATCTCTATGACAAAAAAAAATAATCTTGAAATTTAAGAACAATTAAATTTTACGATCGAATTCTAACTCTTAAAATTTGTGAAAAATAATTTTTATAAATCATTTAATCAAAAGTGAATATGAAGAATTATCGATCAAAAAGTTTAATAAAAAAAAGGCAACTAAAAAAGTTTTTGCTCTTCAAAATAATTATTATTAGAAAGAGCTGTAGTAAAGTATACTTGATTTTAAATTAATGATTTTCCCATATATATATTCTTTTATATTTTATTACATGTTAATGGAATATTTTACAAATTGTGGCATATGATTAAATTATTTAAAAAAAAGAAAATATCGTTATTTTTTTAATTTTATACGGCAAGTAACAAAACAGTTTTTATTAATTCTTGGTAATTTTACCCAACAATTGAATTTTTATATGTTATTTATTAACAAAGTCAGGCTTCAGATTTATTTTATTAAAATTAAAGAAAATATCATACAGGTACGATTTCTATGTTGATCTTATTCAATTCAAATAAAAATTATATATGTGATTCAAATAATTTAAAATAAAAACTCACGTTGACTTATACAAATTATTCTAGAAAATTTCATTTAATATAGCGAAATAATGTTCAATTATTTTCATGGATAATAAATTCCTACAGCTAGATATTTACAAATATGCCTACATAAATATGTATTATAAAAATGAGTATTTTATTTCATTAAATAATACATTCTTGTATCTATATATTCTTACTATATTTTTATGTGTTTCATAATAATATTTTAATAAATGTTACAATTCTTTATTATATTTATTTTTTAAATAATAACTTCTTGTATCTCAGTGTTAATATATTATATTATCGTATATATTGATTCCAAATGCTATGAAATAAGTCCAAAATTGATGCCAAAAATTTAATTCGTATGGCATTGTTGAATAATATGATTTCACTAATTTCAAAAGTAGAGTGAACTTAAAGAATTGAATCAACACGATCTACTTAAATCAAACTTTATAAACTTTCAGAATATTTGATACAGTTTTTAATTTCTTTTTCAAAATTTTTGTGCATGAGATCTATTTGAGGAAGCATTTTTTTTGTTCCATTTATGTTGGGGAATATTTTTCAATATAGTTGTTGGTTATGAAGGTCGTTGTGTTAGCATTGGGATTGGGAGTGACCTCTAGCGGAGAAAGGCGGCGGGTATTGTGTTACAGAGAATTTAGGTCTCTGTGAATTCTATTGTCCCCAGTTAATGTCTGGGTCACGTGGACTATCTACTGACAAAGGTCAGCCCACACTAACACCAACATTTCCCGTTTTTTCACACCAGCTCTACACTCATCGTTCGGAAAAATTTCTCTCATCAATCAAATTTAAATGCAGAAATTTCTAAAATATAGATCCACTGCAAAATCCACAGACATTTTGAGAGAATTTTATCATATAAATATATTTCCTTCATCTTTAAATAGAACGTAACCTCGTATAAATATCTGATGTAAATATTCTAATGGAGAACACTAAACTAAAATGAAAACTAGCTAAAATGAAAACACTGACACTAACACTAAAATGAAAACCAGTTTACTTTTATCACTTACTATCCTCGAATATATATACAGTTCTAAAAATATTCTCAGATTAAACAAATGCATTTTAATAAACTTGTTCTCTAGAGTGTTCAAGCTATCTAGACGAATTTCATGTTTGAATCAATTCAAATATATTAATAATCTTAACTGCATAATGTTTCTGATTTATAAAATTTCAAATTTCAAAATTTAAAGAATGTATTTCAAATTTGAAAATGTTCAATTTTGAAGTGTATTCTTCCAATACAGAAATTTGAATTTTGATATATTTGAAATAGTATGTAATTAAAAGTACAATTTAATTTCCATAGTTGATTAATTATCGGAAGAAATAAGTAAATTTAATATTTTCTATAAGTAAATGCACTTATATTTTTTGCAAATATTTTTGACATTATTATAATTCGAAGCATTTTACTATAATTTTGTCACAACATCACAAAACATTCACAAGCATTTCTCAGTGAAACAATTTCAGTTTAATAATTTGTGGCTTGCATTTTAAAATTATTAAGTAAATTAATATATTTTTCAAAATAATTGTAGTAATACTGCATATTGTATATCATAAAATAATCAAGAAGTTTATAGATCTCATCATACTAAATAAATATAATTACAGCATCACCAATTAAAATACTAATATAATTCCCTACTTTCATCATGATAATGTCTTAAAATTTAGGTGAAATTATTTTCCTTTGCAGATTTCTCCTTTAATATAATATGTTTTTCAAGGATTTCTTGATTAATTTTTTTTGATTTCTAGTGTTTATCTATCTATATTAAAAGGTAATTTGTTCCAAAAACATACAAATCAATGAAAAAATGTTTCCCAAGTTCTTTGACACCTGAAGACCACAAAAAACCATCAGTTACTACAAAGTAATTCAGCATGTTCCTTAAGCTTGGGAAAGGTATCAAGAATGGCTTCTTGATACCTTTCCCAAGCTTAAGGAACATGCTTAAGGAACAGTCCGGTCATGCGAAACCCAACCTCCCACGTAGTCAACCTTTACTTCCAACACAGAACTGAAAAATTTCTTCCTTCCGACCAACTGTCGACTTTTCGTGACAGGTTCCGGTTCACTGGGTTTGGGTTCTTAAAGAAAAATAAAAAATACTTACCCTCATGATTTGATACCATTTTGGCAATGAACTTGGATTGATCTCTGGAGCTCCTTTCCTGAGCATTTTCAGAAGAAGAAATGGCTTCCTGGTGAGAACATCTTGTGCGTGTTTGGACAACTTTTTCACAGTTGTCCATTGATGAATAGAATTCCGTGCGATTTTCCCATTGCTTTTATTATTTGCAATGACTTACATGCCATAATTGTTGCGGGCGTATATTTGTGAGAATGTTCCTAAAGAAGAAATTGAAAAATGATTTTGTTTTGAGTTATATGGCTAACTAGCTGTTAGTGGAAATATGTTTCTTGAGTGAAAGATCAATTATAAAGACTTGCAGTTTTGTATGCTATTGAATCAACTCATTGAAGAAGTAAGGATTTTTTTAAATATCTGTTTTTTTTATTACATTTATGATTTTCATGTAAAATTTAATTAAATTGAACTCAATGATCATTGCAATTTATATTTGATTTAAAAAAATTCATAATAATGTTTGAGAAATGCTGAAACTAAAATATAATAAAATCTAAAAATTATTTTCAGAATAAAATTATCGATTTTCTTATTCTGAAAAAATTTTATCTCAATATGTATTTTATTTTAATAACCTATGTCTAAATAAATATTTGACAAGAAATATTTTTTGATTAATGCTCAGATATTAATTTAAAATTTTCTCATTTGTAATGAATTATAAAAATACATTGTGATATCTAAAAATAACGAAAACTTAGTTTTAGTTACTTTATTGGAAATTATATTTTGAAGTGTGGAATTAATCTCTCTCTGTGTGTGAGGGGGTGGGTGCGTGTGCGTGTGTGTGAGTTAAATTTTTTGTGATTAGTAATGAAAATTATTACATTTCTTGTTCTAAAGTTTATCAAATGGCAATGCATTCTATATGCTTAAGAATATGCTAGACAGAAAAAAAAATCAATTTAAGCAAAATTCTACAAAAAAAAAAAAAAATGTTGTAACGGAAAAAATTTGCAAGGAAAAATAAATACAATTTATTCGAAAATATATGTTTTTCTTTTGAACAAAAATCATAATTAAATATTATAACTTTAATTTTTAATTATTTAAACTTATTATTTACCACTAAGGGAATTAAAAAATTTTTTTGAGAATTTGTGTGAAGAAATTTTTCATAAATATTACAAATAAATTAATCGAATTCATGAGCTAATTGTATAGCTTCAAATAATTTCACATAATAATGATATAATAATATTTTATATGTTTATATTTATTAAATCAAATGAATGGAATTACTTGTGAATCTTTATCATTCATTTATTTATATATTTATAATATTCTAGATGACATGCCAACAAAATTTAAAATTAATTCTATCCAATTCTTTTTCGAAATATTAGTTAAAAAAAAGAACCGTCATCAGAAAATTCCAAGCACTGAAACCATTAAATTAATGTATTCAAAGTCGAGAATCTCTTAACACTTCAGTCTCTCCAACTTTCTAAAAAAAGAGGATTTATTAAAAAAAAAAAGCTTCACTTGCTCCACCTTTAATCTTTCTTCCTGGAGTCTATATCAACAAGAGAGGGAAAATACACAATGCCAACCCTGTCCTTGCAAGGCGATTACGTATCATGACCTGCCAGGTGGGCAGTTTCTATTCTCTACCTGGGGAAGATTGGTCTCTGTCAAGGTAGAGCGATTCTGTGAAGCTCCTCTTCCGGCAAGAGCCAAGCAATTGTATCTACTTTTTTTTTAATGTACAAAAATACAAGAGGGTGGCCACACTCATTTCCTGTCTCTGAGAAAAATTTAGAAGTCTCCTCGAATACATTTCAGATTGCGATCTCTTTGATTTTATTGAAAGATTAGGCAAACTTCAAATTCAATGAAGAATTAAAATGAGTTGGTATGCCTTTCCTCTTGTTTGAGAATTGTTTCGCAATCATACTCAGATTTTTGAATACAATCAGTATTTCTTTGATTCTTTAATTTATTTGAATTTGAATGTAGATTTGGGCAAAAATTCATATATCTAGATTATTACAGAAATGTTCTCTACAATAATTAGTCTCATTATTTAAAAATAAGCTATTACGTTGTTAAACGTTTGCCCAATGATTCCGAGTTGCACTAAAAAGTTTTTTTTCGTGTTTTATTTATTTGTTTTACTTAATGAATAATCGTCAATGATTTACTGATTATTTAGTTGCCAGAACTAACAATAAAACAAAAGAATTTTGTAATCGTATAAAAAGATAATATTATAAAAATATAATATCGTTTATTTTTAATACATAACTTGTTTCCTTCTTATTAAGATTCTTTTATTTCATTTATTTTGTACTTGCCTGATACTAAAAACAAATAATAATTAATTTGCATATAAGATAAATCACATAATTAATTATTGTTAGTATTATACTGAAAAGATTTCATACACATGTATTATTATTTCAGTTACCTTATAAAACTTTAATTTAATTAACAAGAATAACTTGAAGCATGTTTATTTTTTTCAAAGAAAAATATAATTTAATATTTCAGTTTCGCACCAAAATATTAGATTACAATTTTTTAAACAAAGATTTTTCTCTCATTAGATTAAAATGAATGGATTTTACAAAACAATTCATTTTAATAATAAAAAAATAATACATTTCTCAATCTCATTCTAAATATTTTGCTTTGTTAGATTCGTGTTCACTGAATGATTAAAATCGTGTTGGAAGAGAAAAGGCTTAAGTTAATAAGAGCCATGGTATTTGTTGATCGTATAAAAACGTATGACCATTAACCTCTAAGCAGGAATGTGGAGGGGTTAAATCACTAGTGGAAAAATAGCACATCTACTCTATAAATCATGAGTCAGTGAAAGGCAGATCACGCAAATCTGACTATGGTTTTCACAAATGAAATGTTTCATTATCATACCTTTGGGTATACAATGCTTTCTGAGTTATAATGCCCCACGATGGTGGATTCCAATGAATTTACCATTTTTTAAGGTAAAGATCATCTAAGAAAAAAAATTTTTAAATGCCCTGACATTGAAAAGCTATAAATAAATCAAATGAATGATCTTTTTCATACTATTAAACTAACTTTATTTAAATAACGTTAACATCAAAAATTACTTTGGCATTTCAAATGTTCATGCATATGTATGTTAATTCTTATCACTGTTTTATGTTTTCATATATTTATTAGTGCTTGTTATAAATAACAATTGTTTTCCTAAAAATCATTTAATAAATCTTGTTAAATTTTTTTACAAAATCTTCTGCTATGTTATTTTTTATAACAATTTATCAGAAAATAAATAATAGATAATGTTGTTGAGCAATAATAAAGTATTTAATATGATAGTTTTATTTATTCTTTTATATGCTCAACCACCTGAGACAGAATTGTTCCATATGTTTTCGTTTAAAGTAAGGGACTTTTTTAACCGAAATTTCAAACACAAACAGTAAAAATATTTACAGCTATTATATATATATATATATATATATATATAAAGAGAGAGAGAATAGTATAGGACTTATAAATCAATAGATATGTAAAATGAATATGTGTTGGTATATTACAAATTACATTTCCAACAAATTATTAATACTGTCAACAAAGTCAGTGTATTTTACCATCGTCAAAAGTTTCAGGGTTTGAAATTAGGTGAATTGAAAAAATTAGAAATTTTATCACTTAGGCTCAAACGATAAAAGTATTTGTAATATTCAAGTTTACTTTTATTCTTAAATTTATAAGCTATAATATTTCTTATAAAGAGGCAGGTTATTTTCGATTTAAAAGCGAATAAGAGCATTTTAAAATGGTGAATTCATATTACACTTTGATTAAATACTTTTTACTAGAATATGAATATAATAACTCGTTCTATACACATTATTTTTTTAAATACTCTAATAAAAATAAAGTCTGATTTTTTTTTTTATCTGTGGTCAATTATTAGAGAGTTTACTAACATTTGATCTAGGAGTTTAGATTTTACTTTCTTTTTAAAAAGAAAGTTGTCATTTATATTATTAAAGAGAATCTTAGTCATCTTACATTTAACTCTATTCTGTAGATCATTTATTTCTGAAATTAAGAGAGTACCCTTAACTCATAAAAATTACATATAATCATAAAACTTCCTAAAACTTTAAGAAAAATGAAAAAGATAAATTCTTCAACTTGTAATTTTATAAAAACTCTTATATTTTTTTTAATAAATTCTAATGGAGAAAAAAAAACACAAGATCTAACAATTGCACTCATAAAATACTAAAAATGCATTTAGCGATTGAAACAAGTATTCTAATTATAATATATGCTTTATGAAATAATTTATATTTTTTATTTCTTAAATTTATAAGAATCTGTAAATAAAATCATTTTCGATTTATATAACTTAGAATTTTCAAGCATAAAAAAATTAAAAATCCAATATTTACTTGTGTTTTAATTTATTTTTAATTGGATGGAATCATGAATAATAGCAAACGCGCCTGTGAAGAATAATAATCTTGCTTCAGAAATTAACTTAAAGAGTACTAGACTTTAGTTATTGCTTATTTTCGCTGTCAAGTTCAAGTCCATTTGCATGAGTAGGAAAGAAAACCGCAAATTTCAAATATCTACTCTTTCCTTGGTGGCCATGAAGTTAGACAACTACCAATAACCGCCAAAGCTTACAGCGATGAGATTAGAAACTTCACTTATGGTATTTGAGCTATCCGTCGCCTATTTTTGCACGTGCCGCACAAGAGGCCAAATTGTTGTGAGTTGGAAGTAAAAAAAGTAATAGTTGAAAAATCTATATCTTCGAACCCTTACATCCCCAAAATTCGACTCGTGCCTTCATAATGACCACGCGTGCCGAAAGAAAGTATAATTAGCGTGCAACGCACCTGCTATTTCATACCTGGCTATACCTTGAGGGCCGATGATTTTAATAATGATAACTACAATCCCCAAACATGGCGGCTATACTTCTGCTTTAGAAGTCGCGCCTTCGGGAAGGTTCCAAGAAAAATAGGTATGTGTGTAATTAGTACATCCGTTGCACAACAAGCAATCAAAACGTTGGTTGGCTATTATAGCGTAACGCATTATAATTCCTTATCCTGTTCTGGTGGAGACTTCCATTTTGATTACCGTTTGACTGTCATCAATTGACTCTCCAGTATTTGGCAGGAATTCCATTTGTCATTAAGAAACTAATAAAAGCTAGCAAAAAAAGATTTATTAACATCAATATGTATACAAAACATGTTCAACTGCGGTGAGAATCGCTGTTTTTAATGTAACATAGATCAAACATTGATTTTAAATCTCTATTTGCAAAATTTTATTGTTACAGTCTGGTTTGTTTGAACTCATTCATCTAATTTATATATTCTTTTTATTCCATGTAGTGATGATAAAAATATATTATAAAAATAATTGCCATATAACTTGAGAAATTGTTCAGTTACCTTACATTCAAGAGTCTTCAATTAAATTGGAGACTCTTAGAAACTTTTTACATTATTTTCATTATTTTTAAAGATTGTAATGAAATTGCTTTAAATACATTTTACAAATATTAAGAAAAGAGATTATTTTAAAACTGATATAATACTTTCAGCTAAATATATATGATGAGTAATATTAAGAGTAATAAAAAAATTCAGAATTCAACTGAAAATGATTTGGACTTACAGTGTCTCACAAAAGTGATGGAACACTTGTGTTTTACAAAAGGAAACTGAAATAAAATAAATTAAAAATACATGCACAATTTTTAATGGGTGTATTTCATACTTAAATTTAGTAAAAACTATTACAAAACATACATTTTGTCAAAATATTAAAATATTAATTTAATAAAAATATAATTGCTTTGAACGGAGCAAAGAATAGGTCACATAAGTCATGGGACACAATTAGATATGTAACAAAAATCGACTGAAATAAGCAATAAAAATATTTTTTGGGTGTTTTATTTTTACTCAAAAGCAATTGGCAATAATATATAAAATCGTCTGCAGTATTTCTTTCCAGATCGTTTTGGAATTTTTGTGCTTTTTAGCTGTGTTCAGTCATGAATAATAACAAAAAGAAACTTCGCCTGAAATTCGAAAATTAGTTATTGGCATATTGAAAGTGGAAAATCTATTATAGAAACTGCTGAAACAGTTAACTTGAGTCATTCAACAGTTTTCAATATCATTAAACGATATAAAAAGAATCATATGATTCAGAATAAAAGAAAACATAGCCCACCATCAAATCTATCCAATGGAATAAAGTGAATTGTCGTTCGAATTATTAAACAAAATCCAAGAATGAGCGCTCCTAAAATTGCTTCTGATTTAAATGCATTATATGGAGTAATTGTTAATTCTGAGACTATTAGAAGAGTAATTCAATCTGTGCTGGATATCACGGTAGAGTAGCCAGGAAAAAATTCTTCGTCAGTGAAAAGAATAGAAAACTCAGACTGGCTTTCGTAAAATCCAAATAAAATAAAAATTCTGATTACTGGAATAAAGTTGTATTTGCTGAGATGAGTGTAAATTTAATACATTTTGTTTTTACCGTAGAATCTTGGTGTGGAGAGAACTGAGGGAAGAATTTCGTAAACAGAACTTGGTAACAACAGTAAAACATGGTGGGGAAGGAGTTATGGTATAGGGGTGTATATCGTCCGCTGGAATTGGTAATTCTGTTTTTATTGACAGTAAAATGGATCAGTATAAGTATATTGGCATTCTAAAACAAAATTTGAAATCTTCAGCACAAAAATTGAACCTTCATAACGATTTTAAATTCTACCAGGACATTAACCCCAAGCACACTGCTTTGAACGTTATACTCTGGCTGCTGTATAACTGTCCTGAAATAATAAAAACACCACCACAATCTCTAGACTTAAATTCCATTTAGAATATTTGGCAAGAATTGGGATCAAGAAACACACCATTTCTTCAAAACAAAATTAAAATCGGTGCTTCAAGAAGAATGGGGTAAAATCACTCCAGAAATCACAAAAAAATTAGTCAAATCCATTCCAAGAAGATTAAATGTTTAAAAAGTAAGAGGAAATACAAAAAAAATATTGTGAAACCTTTTAAAAAGTAAAATTTTTGGATAAATATTTAATGGAAAAGTAAGTGCCCCATCACTTATGTGAGCTTTTTTTTACTCCGTTCTAAGCAAATGTATTTTTATTTAATTAATATTTTAATATTTTGACAAAATGTATGTTATGTAATAATTGATACTAACTTTAAATATGAAACATGCCCGCAAAAAATTTGTCCATGTATTTTTAATTAATTTTATTACAGTTCCCTTTTGTAATGTGTGCACAAGTGTCCCATCACTTTTGTGAGACATTGTAAATAAACCTATGGAATTGAGTCAGAATAATATTTATATTTTTTTACCTTATTACAGCTATATCATGGTAGTTTTAATCCCTCAATTTTCTAAAGCTGAAGAATGATATGGTAATTTTACTTTTAAAATAATGGGTAATCGCGAATATTGCTTAAGAGCATTTTTCATTTTCCTTGTTACCTCAACAACAATGTGTGTTCAATTTAAGTTTAAAATATTTTTAAATTATGCAATGTAATCAAATTAAACATTAACTTATTACTACACTCATTAAATCATCTAAAACATTTTCAAATGATTAATAAAAAATCTGGCAGTTTATTAGTATTTATCTTCTTTCAACATAAAACTATTCTCAAGACAGTAAACAGTTCTGTCCATCTCGTTTTATTCAAATACTCAGAAAGAAACAAAGAATTAATATCTGATAAATATTGCATATCACACTCAACTAAACACAAATATTTTTCTGTAATTTTCAAGCAATAAATGAAAATTAGATATTTTACCGAAAATTAGCTTCCTCCACTATAAACTCAAAGGCATATTTTGCTATGATCAGATTTTTTTATTCCGTTTGAAAAGTACTATTATTACAATTCTTAAGCACGAAACTGTTTCGTGACACTTTATTTTCTAAGTGTTGCCAAAAGGCAAAATCTAATGATTGCTTTGAACTTCGATGACTCTGATAAAAATGAAAAAAAAATGGTTGATTTAATGTGATACTTTAACGCTTGACCAAATTTCGTCAAGAGAGGTCACATGGAATTTCCCGAAATATCACAGAATGCGAACTGTGTCATTATGTTCACTGAAAATATCTTCTCTTTTATTTTACTTGAACCAAAATATAATCGATATCTAAACAAAGAATTAATGAATTTTATCGTTTGGTTATTTAACTATGTCAGATAATTTCAAATGAGTTCTTACAAGCAATATGCAATTATACTGCCCAATAAATAACCTTAAAATAAAATATTTTAACCAGTGTGAAAATAATTCATAGATAAAAGTTTTTAATTTGGAAAGATTATGATTTTTGAGGATTCGTGAAAATGTATTATTCGAGCAGAACAGGAAGTAATTTTTCCAGTACAACTTCTTGCTTCTTTAGAATTCTTATTTAAATTATTTATGTTAGAACATTTTGTTTTCTAAAGATATAAGTTGCCATTAATATTTTATGTAAACCTCACTATCTTATTCCAATAGTTTACTAAAAAATTTTTTTAATTAATAAAACATATCATAAGCAATTAAACAGAAATTATCAAGAATCTTATACTCATAAATGTTAAATCGCACTTTTTTTTCTTTTTTTGCAATTAAAATATTTATCAAACTCTGATATTTTTAGTTTAATCCTGATGATGACTAATGAAATAAAGAGAAATATAATTTAAATCTATAAATACTATTACAATTTACTTTCTAGTAAGTAATACCGTAACCTGAAACATTGATTCACTGAAAAATACTAAGTTTTTAAATTAATGAAACAAAAATTGTAAAAGCTATTACTTAAACTTCTTGTTATAGTGTAAATCATAATTAATCTGAATTTTCCAGGATCCTGAGCGTACAACCTCCTCCATAATCAATAAAAAATTTATGACCTGCACATCACTATAGAAAACTTCTTGATACCTGTTTGATCCTTGCTTGACATCCCCAGTAAACATAACCATAAATCAACTTCTCCAAACAGTCGTGAAACATAAAACCTTTACAAAAGTTTTTCTCTTGTAGAAAAAATATATAAGGTAAGGATCTCTATATCTAAAGTTTTGGAGAGAGGAAAGTGAAAGGCCCTCATAAATACTTCGATAGGATCTTTAGAAGAGCAAAGCACGTACGCGGCTACCAGTTAAATGATGGTCATCTTTTTCTTGGACGTCACTTTCTCTCTTATCTTGATTAATTGTATCGACCACCTATTTTTCCTCCCCCATCATAAACCCACCCTAAATGGGAACAATGATGGTTACACCTGCCTGCCTAAGAAGACTTTTGTCTTACACTGTTGATGTGTTTTCTTCCTTTTGTTGAGGTACCACAAGGAAATGTGATGAATACCTGGTTAAGCAAACATATGAGCCCCACAGACTATGACCTTTTTTCAATGGCAAAACAATTTCGAACCGGTTAATAATGCATATTAATGAGATTTATAGAATAACTAATTTTTCATTTTTACCTAGATTTGACATTTTTTTTCAATAAAAACTCTCTTGAATTAATGCTTTTTAAAGTTGGATTTATTTCACACTTATGATAAAGATATTTTTATTCATCGCTAACAACTATTCACTAATATAATATTTTCATAATCTGAATTTTAAATACAAATTGTTTCAAATGAGCAGAATCAGGTCTTTTTATGCAAAATTTTAAGTGATTTCTTTTCCTCTATAGTCTATTATCTCACTAAGTAGTCAGAGTATAATCTATTTAAATTCCTACAGGTATTTTACCAAAATTCGAATCTAATTGTTGAAGCACGATTCAGTAATATAAAGAGCAAGAGTGATTTTATATCGCAAATAGAAAACTGGCATAGTTGCACGATCCATAATCTGCATCTAAGATAGATAAGGTGGATTCTAACTCTTTTAATATTTTAGAAGCTCTAAATGTCTTCTTCATGCCAGCCTTTGAATTTTAATCTCACGACCCACGCATACCATAACTTCTATATTATTCAGAGTGTTTTGTAACATTCAAATTGCATAATCCGTAAATGCAGACTGAATTTGCAGCTTAGTCGACAGCTTTGTATAATTCCACCAGATGTCACTTATCAACGATGTTTTCCGGGCTATAAATGTGTTTTTAAATGAAAGTTATAAAAAATATATAGTATTATTTAATTTATTTGCTATTGCGATCAGAAAACAGCTTTTTAAAATGCATTACATATAAAATATAATGACATATCGTGCAGCTAAACATAAATACTTATATTTAGAAATCAGAACATTTAATAACTTATAAAATTGCATAATTTAAATAAAAAATAATTCAGGTAGTTTAATAGTTTGTTTGATTAAAGTTTGTTAAAATAAATTACCGTTTAGAATAGATATCTTCCACCAAGCCAAAAAAATAAAACTAACTAACTAAGAAAATGTAAATTAAGATAAAGATTATCTTGTAAAATATAATTAATATTTTAAACCTTTGAATATAAGTATTTAGAAAATATTAATATTTCACTATCTCCACATGCTTTAAATAAAATGTTGTTAAACTTTTTTGAAGTATTTATCTTTATTAATATGTTGCAACGATAATGATTTGAATATTTTTATAAATTTGTTTTATAACTTTACATGTAAGATTATTTAAATATGTTCTTTAAAACTTTAACTAGTGAATGAATACATCTGTGAAAAAGAGATTCTTACTTGAAAATAAGAAAATTCTTGTGAAAATAATTCTTCTTGAAAGTTTTGTGAGAGACCAGAACAAAATTTACCTAAGAATAAGTAAATTATGTCTCTTAGAATAGTCTGGGAATTCCAATGCAAAATTATATTCCGGTAGATAAATACAAATAAGAATGAAAAATATATGATTAACTTAAACTATAATAATTTCAACCGAATATAATTTAAATTGCCCGTAAAAAGTGATACAATACAAAGTTTAATATTTTTTCATCATATTTTAAAAAAAGAGAGAAAAAGAGAAAAAAAATTTGAAAAACAGATTCTTACTTGGAAATAAGGAAATTCTTGTGAAAATAATTCTTCTTGAAAGTTTTGTGAGAGACCAGAACACAATTTACCTAAGAATAAGTAAATTATGTCTCTTAGAATAGTCTGGGAATTCTCCAATGCAAAATTATATTCCGGTAGATAAATATAAATAAGAATGAAAAATATATGATAAACTTAAACTATAATAATTTCAACCGAATATAATTTAAATTGCCCGTAAAAAGTGATACAATACAAAGTTTAATATTTTTTCATCATATTTGCTTAAAATTTCTTCAAAGTTAAATTATATTTTGTCTTTTCTCTAAGCTATTTTAATAAATATATTTTTCTCACTATGATAAGAGTTCACATTACAAATTCTTCACTCTATTTAGATGAAAAGAAAGCGTGAGGTAATGAATTCTGAAACACATCGTTAATTTCTAAACCTTCAGGCTACATTTTTTTTTATTAAAAGAAGCATTTTTCTATTTTAAGCATCGTAATTGAAATAAATCAATTTAAGCTTATCAAAATAATATAAAAAAGCATTCTAATTATATCATAGATATTATAAACAATTTTAACAATGACCTTTAATACGTTAGACTGAATCCACTTTGAAAAAAGTAAACAAAATTATTGAGCCTCAGTATTCAGCAATGATTGTATTCCGTTCATTTACTTATATATTTCATTCGTGAAACTTTATAAAAAAAAGAAAGAAAGAAAGAAAGAAAAAACAATATCATTTTACAATCATATTTTTTAATTTTGAATTAATGTAATTTTCAGTGTGTGATAATAAATAACTAATCTAATAAACTGTAAAAATACCAAAATTTCTCAGTAAATTTATCATAAAGTTTAATTTTACTTTTAAAACTAAATACAATTTAAAGTACAATTTTAAACATTTATTTCGTGGTACCAGATTTTATCATGGCATAAATGTGTATAATATATATATATATATATATATATATATATATACATACAAATATACAATTATAATATTGTGAGTTGAATACCATTAAGCATTTTTTTTTGGATGGATAAGATCATCAAATATTATCTTATAAAGGAAATAACTATGCAATTAATAGTATTAATTTTGAATTTCTATTTATAAATGCTTGCAACAGATATGATATTCCAAAATATCACTTTTCTATGAAAATACAACGATCAGCCATTATCTAAAACAATTAAAAGCATTTAGTTTAAATGTTTTCATGAATACAATATTAATTTAAATTTGAAAAATATAAATCTAATCCTATGAATTCAAAAACCATATAAATTAAGTTTTATTAAAATAGGTCTTATATATAATGTCCATAATTATTTATTGAAAACATGTAGAAAATAGTTATTTATTTATCAGCAAAATTAATTCTACTTTTATAAAACTTTTTTTTCAAATGTCCAATTACCCGAAAGCTAAGAGACTTATATTGTAACTTTCATTATCGGAAATCAGAATTAAACGTGACAGCTGTCACAAAAGTAGAATAGAGACATTTTACTGACATGACAGCTGATATAAGAGCAGATGAAAGGCGGGGAAAAAATCATCATATAATTTTATAATAAAAAAAATCTACTCCCATATGTGAAAAGAATTTCACAGAACTAATGAATATTATTCGGATTTTTGTAAATGTCATTTTCTATTTTTGAGGAGTAATAAAACCATATAAAAATTTATATATATATATGTATGTGTATGTATATATATATATATATATATATATATATATATATATATTAAATTTATTCTATTTATAAGGTTTATTCTGATAATTCTGTTAATTTAAACTTTAACTTTCAAAATAATTGAATTAAAAAGTACTTATTAATTATCTCCTCGAATCAAATAGAATTTTATTATTTATTTTATATTTTAATGCAAAACACACCTCTACTTTTTAAACAAAATTTATGAGAATGTTTCTTAAAGTTATAAATAATAAAAAATTGTAATTTACAGTTTCTTAAACAATATAATGAAAACTCTAAATATTAAATCATAATTTTCAGTTATAATGCAATTTGTAATTTATTTATTCCATTTATAAGTGAGTTCAATTAAAACTTTCTGTTTACTAATATTTAAAATTTCATACTATACAATATAAATGAAGATAATAAATTTACTTTCTCTACTGTTATTTTAAAGTTTTATATTCAAGTAACATATTTATTAAATCATAGATTATAAACATAAATTATCGTCTCAAATTTTTCTAGTCTTATTCATTTATTTCAAAGTATATGGACAAAGAAGTATTATTTGGATTTATATGTTGTATATTATATTAAAATTTATTTTTAACGATAAAAATTTTTTTATAAGTGGAGTCACACAAAAAAAGAAATACATTAACTGAGAAATAAAATATGTATAATCAGGTCCAAAATAGTGAAAATTTCAAATTAATTAACTTATAACCGAATAAAAATTTTTAATAATTTCGCCATTTTAATTTAAATTATATTATAATGATGCCACCTTTATGCATAAATTATTGTTTGAAAACATTGTTAAGCAATGATACATCTTGTTTAGGTTTTTTATACAAATGTGGAGTGTTTCTCAGGTATATTATCTTTTACTAATTTCAACTTTTTTTTTTATTTTATCATTATAATTACACCATAAATTCATTTATCATTATAAAAAGGAGGGATTTTAATTTTATCATTAAAATTTTCGAATATAATTCTAAAAATTTTAAAAATATTTAATATGAAAAATTGTATAATGGTAATGCCATCTTACTTAATTCGAATTATTCAAATTCTCTAATAAAAGTATATTCAAAAATGTAAGTCAATATCAGAAACAGTTATGTTACATATACCAAAAAAATTATAGTAACTATTTTTAATGTTTTATATGATTACAAAGTTTATCACTCGTAATTTAAATGATATCTTATTCTTCGTATCCTTATTTAATTTAATCATCTCTCTAAATTCGCATCAAATACATGAGAGGGCAAAATATAAATTTTATTATAATAAATTCAAATAGTACGATATTTGAAAATAGTATAATTACAACATCATTAGCAAAATTTTTTTTTCATTATATATTATCACACACCATTACTATTTCATTACCATTAATTTTTCTAAGGTTTGTCACATTTTTACGTGCATTTACCGAAAAGTCTGGGTACGCATATACTCGTACACGATATGACTCGATTCATCGATTCATGCAAATAGAAAAAATGTAGATTCACTCCACACTTTTCAACATTCTTTCAATATATTTTAACTATGGTCAACTCTTAAATATACAACTTTAAATATTATCATAAAACATTAATGTTTTCTCCATTAAAATTTCTCGCCCAATATCAATTTGAATTTTTATGGATAACATGGATTTTGTAAATTGGCAATAAAGAAAATAATCCGATGAGAACTGTTAACTAGAAAGTATCATAAAAAAGCACTAAAGTATTATGGTCACGAAACTCGAAATCTTTCAGGTGCTCACTAACCTACCTTCCCATTTCCAATTGTCTACTTCACAAAACATACTTAATGAATCCCATTCAGTTACTGTTGAAATGATTTTTTTCTTAAATGCATGGGCGGTTTGAATAAAGCCTTTGTTATTATTTAATTACAGATCAAACCATTTATAATAACAGGTAATATACATAACAGTTTTTAGCCTGTTATTTTTTTCAGTTAAATACAAACATCTGCTTTTCCAGGTGAGCCTTAATTACCTGAGAAATCTTTATATGATTAAAAAAAGCATCCTTATAGTCGCTTTTGTTCGCTATTTTTATCTCCCACGATGCTTTTTTTATCTATAATTTCATTTTTAATTGTATTGATAACAAAGTCTTAAAATAATACTCATTGTTAACTAATATCGGTATGAAAAAACATTTAATGGTAAAATTATATTTTTACCACAAATTAAATTTTCAAAACACTTTTTTTCTGTGCCATCAAAAAATTCCATTTGAGCAAATAAAAATCGTTATAAATCTGTTATCAATCGTCTATTGATAAAATTAGTCGATCTAATTTTTAAATATAGTTAAATAAATATCAATCATCTATTGTAAATATATAAATTAATTAAATGTATAATTAATTATATTTCTTTTTAAAAACGAACATTATATTCTGTATGTAAATATTTTATAAAAAAAATATTAATTTATTTAATTTTCTTCTAGGTAAGAAAATTTTCTTGCTGGTTATCTAGATTGGTAAGTTTTTCAAATTTGTTGTAATTCTATAAAGTGCCTTTATTTTTTTTAATTACAATGTTAAGAATTCATTTAATATAATTTCGTATAGAAATAGCTGTTTTATTTTTGAGAATGAAAAAGAGAATTTCGTTAAATACAAATTATAATTTACATTTATGTGGCACATTGAAATAGTTTAAGAAATGCACACCAAAGAAATATTCAGAATCATAAATTAAAAAATTCAAAAATGCATTTATTTTCTGATATATCTTATCGAATATAACTTTTTTCCTTAAATATTTCAAATTCTAACTCCAATTTGAATGGAGTCGAATTTTAAAGTTTTCAAATTTCCTTTAGAAAACAAACTTTGTTCTACTTCAAGACATTTTAAATGCATTTATAAGGAATTAAAAATATTAAATACTAGAAAAATCAATTTATCCCACCAAAATATGTTTCTTAAATACATTTGAAAAAAATTAAATATATCAACTACAAATGTTTTAAGTTATAAAATGTTCCTCAAAATCATGAAAGCAAAATATTTACAAAAATATATTCAATATATATCCAATAATACAATTAATTACACATTAAATGCAATTCTCTTAGTCATTTACTTTAGAAAAATATATCAAATTAAAAAATCACATTTACATAAAAGTAGACGATATTTTAATTTCTCTAATAAAAATGTGTCCACAAAAACTATCCTTTTATTATGTGAGTGGTGACGTAAATAAATAATAATTCTTTCTTTGTAATATATGTATCTTTCTTTACTAATAAGCATTCAAAGAAGACAAAAGAATCTTCACCGCAAACCATAATTTCCAGGCTTATTTCGAACAAAGAACTATAAAAAATTGGCTTAGATTTTGATTCGAAAAACAGAATAAACAAAAATCATTGCATCAGAGAACATAAGGATACTAAGCGACAAGTTAATCTAAGAACGCAAAAGAGATAAATGGTACTCTGCCCCTGCACAAAACCGTGATCCAATTTTTTCCACTTCATTATACCTGATAAACTGATCAATGGGCCGCCATTTTCGCACGGATCTTCAGTAGCTAACACAAGTTAGTTCCCTAAACTCTGAGATCCATTCCACTGAATATTTATCACTTGTCAAAAAATTAGATGCATGATCATGTCTGCCTTGTGTCAAAATTGTTCATGCTTGCTTTGAAAAAACACCACAGTAAAAATAAATTTGCATACTTTTCATATAATTAGATGCTACATATTTTAGGGCAATGCACCCATTATATAATGATAATAATAATAATATAATATGGAAACAGATGATTTATATACATTCTTATACTTTTAAAAAATATAAATATCCTGTCCTAATAGATTAGAAAGAAAATTTATCAAATATTTTAAAAACTAACTATGCGGAATTTAGTTAAAAAGAGTTTAATGGCCACAACATTAACAGAAAAACATTTAAATTTTAAAATTTTTATCTGGAAACTAGCATTTACAAATAATATCGTCTTTGTAAGTTCTGTATGCAAGAATGACGGAGAGATAATTTGTACTGACTGATTCGACAGTGTTTGAAAAATATATAATTTAAACCAAAAATAATAAAATCAGTTGAAAATACATCCTTAATTTTCTTATCTTGAAAACATTGACATTTTATTGAGCTTATAAATTACATAATAGGTTATTGGCCAGGATTTCTCAAACTACATTTGACGCTTTAAAAGATGACGGCTAATAAATTTTAAATATTTTTTCAATGATTAATAAATATGCTGCTATTACCATTCTCCCAAACTTCTCTCGCTACCAAAGTGGAATTACAACATATCTTAATAAGTAGGACTTGGCAATATCAAGATTAAATCAGCTTCTTTTCGATTCTTAAGACAGCGCTTATCAAAATTGAATATCAATACTTCAAATATTGTCAATGTTTAAAAACTAAGGATAAATTTAAGCCTTTGCTCATGTTATAGAAGCAGATCCAAGCAACAGCATTTTTGTATCAGCTTCTAATAGGATGAATGCTTCATACCTTTCAAGGATATATTTAACTCCCTTATCTACCATGAAAGATAAATCTTGCATTTCTATTTTCTTTATCAGTATTTATTTGGGTACATCTTAGGACATTTAAGGTTTTCCTGATATTTAGCATTAAATGAGATCCTATTTATATTCAAAAAATCTTTTCAAAAGACAATGCGTGGCTACTCTAACACTTTGCAATAGTTTTTAACTGTTGATTTATTGATTTTATATTTTTTAATACTGATTTATGAGGCTTCAGAAATAGTCAAACTAATATTTCTGATTTTTAAAAAACTATGCTTGGTATTTAGTAAGAATATAATATAAAAAAAGATACTTCCATCGCTTTTAACGAATACAAAAGACTTTCTGGTATCGATATAAGGCACATCCTAATGCTTGAAACAATGAAATGATTGATGCGCTGATGGAGCTTGGACTTATCTTTTTAGGCTATTTCTACAATCATATCAATGTAAATAGATAACATAAAACTAATCTATCCAAATAAGGATCCCAGATTTGATCACTATCAAAACACTTTCTTCTGGTCACTACCGATCTATTTGTGATAACTGACTGGCTTCTGGTCACTACCCAAACTGTGATAATCGACTTCCAGGAAGATATTTCTTTGAAAATGTATGAAACCGCATCCGATAATGAATTTTCGAGTTAACATTCCCAAAAAAAAATTTGAAAATTATAAAAATTAACCATTTACATGTGTTCTCTTGTGAAATTCAATTTTCAAGATGTAATTTTTTGAAGAACAAATATCACTTAAAGGACACACCTATCTTGGAGACATTCTTTGACTTAATTATTACTCTTGAAAAAATCAACTTTAAGTAAATGGCTAAAGATTGCAAATAAAGTTTCTTTTATTGATGTTTGAATATAAATATGCATATCTACTGTATTTGATATTATTTTGTGAGTGAAATTTAAAATAAAAATTTAATGGATGTGATTTTTTTCTAGATTTTATTAAAATTTTGCAAAAGTATTTTGATTAGAACTAAATTTGATTGTATTTTTTCCGGTTCAAAAAGGCTTTCAAGCTTATCTAGTAATAAAAAGCAACTATAAAAATTATAAAAATTTTGTAGGAACTTTTTAATTCAAATTTTTACCCCTTTTAAGGAAATCTTACTCAGTCTAAGCCCTTGTGAAGCTTGTGGCCAAGTTTCGACATGAAAAATAATATATCGAGAATATAAATATCTTTTATTAATAAATTAAATATCTGTAAAAAAAGAATAATCATACACTGAATACATGTGTTTTATTTCATTCTCATAAAAAATTTATTTATCATTCATATATATTTAAACTTCTAAATAATGAGAAAATTAGATTTTTTAATGATACTTTAGAAATCTCCATAACTTAACTCCAATACTTAGTACACAGCTTAAATTTGCGATTCAAACTTCAAATACTGCTTGGACAGGGTAAAAAAGGAAATATCTTTTATAAAATCATTATCTTTTTCCTGAGTTGACTGCACTTTAACAAGAGAAAGCTTCAACTGTGTTATCATTTCAATAATAAACCATGTGAGGCGCATAATGTTTAAAATCACGTGACAGCACTCATGTCTCACCTTCGTTTGATCTTGAACAATAATTTTTATGGCAAAAAAGGGTTAAGAACTCGCACAGAATTGCTGACTTTTAAGATATGATCGAAAAATCATTGATGTTTGAAGAATATTCCCAAGGCATAAACAGTTTTAAAGGCTTTCCAAAATCCAGTTATTTCTCATTTTACAGATAGCACCAAAACTCATTATGTTTATTAAAGACTTCACTCAAGCGTTAATCAGCAAAATGATAACAGTTATAAGATGAAAATAGTAGAAATGTGATAGATTAAATCAATAAGAATACTGAAGCTGTAAAATTTACATTATAAAAAACTTCTCTATTTTTATACACTTCTAATATATATTAACTAAGATATATATAAATATTATGTAATTATGTGAAGACTACTTAAATGTTCAAATACTATTTTAAATTCAATCACTTCTAGCATTTGTTGTACAAATTATTTCATGATACTAGAAAATCCATCATGATTCTCTCTCTCTCTCACTCAGTCTCTCTCTCTCACTCAGTCTCTCTCTCTCACTCAGTCTCTCTCTCTCACTCAGTCTCTCTCTCTCACTCAGTCTCTCTCTCTCACTCAGTCTCTCTCTCTCACTCAGTCTCTCTCTCTCACTCAGTCTCTCTCTCTCACTCAGTCTCTCTCTCTCACTCAGTCTCTCTCTCTCTCACTCAGTCTCTCTCTCTCTCACTCAGTCTCTCTCTCTCTCACTCAGTCTCTCTCTCTCACTCTCTCTATCTCTCTATCTCTCTCTCTCTCTCTGAAATTCGAGAAATCAAAAGAGCAATTTTTGCACAAAACCATTGAAAAATGATAACTGAATTGCTTGAAGACATTTAGAAAATCATTTAATAAATTATCTTTTATCATTAAGTAAGCTATTAATTTAAAGAAAATTAATTAAGAGAAAAAAAGATCATTTTAAATAAAAAATATCACATTTAAAATTATTTAAACAAATATTCCTTAAATTAATTATTGCACTTCATTTTTTATTAATAAATTGTTTTATAAAACTATTAATAAAATTATTAATCTTTATTGAAAAAATAATATATTCAAATATTTAATATATCGACACCATAAATGTTTCAAAGTTCTCATATTTCTAAATTAATAGCGTATTAAACATTTAATTGATTTAACTTTTCAAAATATTTAATTTTTTAAATAAAAATAAATATTCATTTTTCCAAAAAAACTCAATCATGATTTTAAAAAATATTAATTATTTTTTCACGCTTCGACGATATGAAACAAATTCTTCCATACATTCACAAGCAATAAAAAAAATGTATTAAAAAATAAAACATAACTTACAATGAATTCTGGGGTGGAGGGAGGAGTAAGGTAAATTAACATAATCCTAGTGACTAAGAAAACAAGTTTTGTTTGCCTTTGCCATTTGCTTATGAGATATAATAAGCTCGATTTTTTTAATATTTATAAAACATGAATAGAAATCAGATAAATAGAGTTTTTAAGTTACTGTTGTATAGAGAACAAATTAATTAATGAATGAGAGGCTTAATCCAATTTCTCTATCTAAAGCAAAATCTTTTTACCATTAACAGAGAAGAAACGATTACGATACTTATGCAACCGAATGGCCTTGAACTTCGGAAACAAAGATTGCGGTTAATAAGCTTCAGCATTGGCTTATCTCTGTACCGATCGCTAATTGAATTTCTGAAGACCACCGTCGGCAGATTGTCGGTATTATTAAGAATCAACGGTGTTGAAGTGGAAAAACAAAAAAGTTCTCGATGGTATGAGAGAAAAGATGACATTCATTTTATGATGGGTTCGTTGTTTTGATGGCCAAGGACATGCATTTGCTTTTGGTCAATATCTCTTCTTTGTTGAAATGACACTCCAATCAGAAAAGATTTGTTTTTTGGAATGAAATCCATTGCCTTGTCAAAGTCACTTGATATAAAAATTCCTTTTATGGGCGTTTCGGCAAGCTGTAATTATATCATTTTTCACTGTATTATAATTATCCTTTCATCACTAAAAAACTTTATTTTGGTATTGATTCGAAGAATTTGTCGTCTTGTTACAAAATTAAATTTAATTAATTAAAGGAGAATTAAATGTATATAGAATAGTCATCCAAAAAAAATCAGGAAAAATATCTTAATTTATATTCACACTATAATTTTTTTATTATTGACTTAATCGAAAATTTTATTTTCTCTCTCTCTCTCTCAATGAATATAGCCAGAATCAGAAATTGCGATCGTTCTATGCTGATTAAATTATTTTGGAATTATTTTAATGATTGCTAGTTTCATTTTATTCTTCTATGCTTTCATCTGAGCTTATGAATTCAAAAGATTTATGATCATTAAAACTTGAATCTTTTTTGTCTTTAAGCTTTTAGTGTCGAAGAAAAGTATTTCCCAGCATTTCAATTACAGTCAAATTAACTTAGTGTTTTAAAATTCTTTTTGACTTATTTTCTCGGATGAATAAAACTCAATTATACCAAACCATTCACACACGTATTTATTATTCCTACGTGAGGAAAATTTGAAATCCTTTCATGTTCAGAAATTGTTATGATTATGATTAAATATTTAATTAGAATTTTAGTTTTTTTACATCGATTAAAATATTAATAATGTAGATCAAACCAAAAAGATGCATTAGTACGATTTGAAGTAAAGTATTTTTTATTTTATTTTAAAATAATTCGAAGATCATCAATTTGAATTTCATTTTTAATCAGGATTAATTTCTGTCGTTTTTTTTTTTTTTTTCAAATAATAAGAAATTTTATTCAGTGAACTTAATTGTTATATCTTAATTTTCAATTATTATTTTCAATCATTCTACAAGTATAACATTTTATTACCCTTACATAAACATATTTGAGACTTTGCAAATGCTTATTATATTTTTAAAATTATAGAAATAAAAATATTTAAGATTAATTCCTATTAATAAAAATCCTATTATTTTTATGCGTAATTTTTTTAACTTATTTTATCCTTATATTTCGTTTTTTTTTTCATTTGTATGCTAATATTCTAAAATTTTCATGCAATTTTTAGTTCTTACAGAAAATAATTTTCGGTTACTAACATGCAACACTTAAAACGTATTTCTAAATGGCATAAACATATATTTCAGCAAAAAAAGGTTGATTTTTCATAAAATCTCAACAATATAATTTATGAAAAAAATCATCCTTAAAATCCGCTTTTCCATTTTTTAAATGAAATTAATTGAATTCATTGGTAACACTTTTACTCACAAAAATATTTACCATAATCTTCAGTGTTAAATCCACGTTTAAGACATTCATTGCCGTTTTAGGTAAGGTCCAATTATCCCGATAATAAAGTTATAATTGACTTTAAACATATTTCTAATTTTACTTCTTTCCGTGAATGGAATAGCTTTGAATAAAAAATATTTAAATGGACAAAAATACTTACGTAAATCAATTAATTCTTAATAAAATTTCATACTTATGAGAAAATCTCTAAATCGTAATTATTTAGCTGAATAAATAAATAATAATTCTTACATCAAATTTATTCTTCTCATATTTACTTTAAATATCGTATAATCAAGTATATTTTTCGTTTTGAAAAATTACCTTTATGTTTATGTTATTTGATTCATATCTTCTTTTGATTTTAAGATACGAAAAAAATATTCCCAAACAACAATCTCGACTCAGTAGACACTATTGACCAAAATTCTGTGTATAATGGAACATAAATGACATACTCAAGGAATATGTTTCAAAATGTTTTGCTGCCGGTCATAAATAAGAGGTTAGGAACCACAACTTTATGATCTTTTTATTACTTCGCAACATCCATTTACACGTGCAAGTGTGACGGTGTGAAAAAAAAAATTGAATCAACCCACATGCAAAAAATGTTCGGCTTAAAATGTAGTCAGTCGCACATCGACTTTCAAATGCTAATCATAATGGCGGTCAAAGGCACTGACCAATTTCCAATCATTTCCGACTAGTTAACACATCATCTGATGATATCTTTATCACCTGTATGGTGTCTATCACTGCATTTCGAATGACAAATAGAAGCTTTTTTTATGCATGTTTTTGACGTGAACTTTGCGCAAATGATTGGAATTGGCTGAAAGACCGCGTTCTTTCTGTTGCGGAAATGGTACATGATAAGGCCAGTGACTTCAAAATAACTTTGTAGGATTCGAAGAAACTTCTAAAGTTCTGATTTCGTTTTCGATAATTTGGCATTGGGTAGAATCTGGTACTCTTTTTTTGTGTAAAACCGCTGTAGCATTTTATTTATTGTCATGGAATTCCTCTAATGCAGTCTTGACTATAGACCTAAGTGATTTTCTCATACGTGATTGCCACATGTCTTTTTTATTCTCTCCCACTGAACCATTTCCAAATAGCAGTTTTATTGCATCTGTATTGACGAAACGACTGAAAATTCGACATGAGCAATGAAATTATTCTGCAGTTAGCATGTTTCGCTTCTGATCCAGCATACTGTGTACTTTTGCATCCAAAATTACGATTATTGCCTTTAAGCAGCATTAAAATAGAGATTCCCTTGCACAAAACTTCAAATACGAACTATCTAACTATTAAAAATTAATTTAAAGATACTTTTCCTAATAATTAATATTCCTATTATATTATTTCTTATATTTCCAGTAGTATGTGTACCTGCATAAACTTACTCTGCAAAATTAAATAAATATATAAAACGAACTGAATATCTTCCAAGTTAATGGTCTGACACATAAAAATAATGTTTAATTTTCAATATTTATTTCTTGCAAATGGAATACAAATAAGATTATATTTGTTTTGATAAATTATTAAGAAATGACCACAGGTTCCTTGATTAAGATAAAATTTTTTCACACAATTATTTAATATTTAATTTGAGCAACTAAATAAATTATTTCACAGCTTTCTATTATAATTATATATGATAGTTATAAAATAACTTTAAAAATGTTATATCGCTTCGAAATATTTTTTTTTATTTGTTGATGAGCTAGGAGCCACAACTTCAAGAAAAGTTATCCCGACTAAATATTTATAATTTTTATCAGATTGTCATTAAAAAAAAGCTTTTTTTCATTTTCTGCCTTTTCTATGATCTGAATTCTGTTAAAAGAAATTAGGGCAGAAAGTTGGGTACCAATTTCGAGATTGGTATGAAGCACCACGAAAAAGTTTATATATGTTAAGTTATTAAGTTGGTAACTCTCGGTGTAGATTGAGTACAATAATCAATCAATAATTTTCGATAATATAATAAATAACTATGAACACTGACTATTTTTGAAAATTAAAATAAAATTTACGGTTTCATTTAGAGAAGCTTATATTGGTGTTTCTATTTCAAATACTAATACTGAAAATGAAAATTATTTATGATTACATTTTATTTGGATATGTTCTAATTTCTAAAATTATTTCTTGCTCGCAAGTGACAATTAATTATCTTCCATTTAAAGGTATATCTCTATAATTAGAACAGAAACTCTAAAATTACTTTATATAAATAAAACTTCAAATGAGAAATTCTGTAACAAAAAGTTACCAAGAAGTATGAAAAAAAGATTTTGAAAATTAAAATCTAAATTATGAATTATAATGCAAACACACCGGATACTAAAATTATGATGATCAAATCTAAATGGCAGGATGATGTATCCGCGTATAAAAATATTTTTACCATCATTTCAAAAGACTGTTACTGTGTCATTGTAATGCCGAGTTCTTAACTCTCAATTAGACCAACCAAAAAAAAAACATCTTTATAATTCATATTTCATTTCTATAAATAAGAAAGCTCGTCGTCTTTTTTCACGTTCTTCTAAACGCTGCTTTTCACGATGTAACGGCTAATAATAGCAGAGGAAGAAGTTCGTTGATGAAAATTGTATAATTTGTGTACAATCAAATAAAAAAAAGTTGCTGTTCTCTATAATCAGAAGACTTCGAAGCTATTGTTATTTTTGTCGATTCGTGTACAACGTTTCAGCGTGATGGTATCCATTTCGTTGCTCAAAAAGTAGACTTCCCCTTATTTGACAGTTATCAATCAAATTTTGTCGACAACCTACCTTTTAATTCTTCATAGAAAATGAAAGCCCGACGATGGATTAGGCATCTTCGGATAATATGCAACTCTTTTCAAATCTAATTGGATTTTAAGAGAAGGCGTTGTCAACTTAAAGCGAATGACCAGTTTTAACTAAAGTCACCTCTCGTACGACCTTTACATCCCACGTTTGAATTCCTGACGACATATTTGAGAACTCTTATTAACTAGCATCTCGATTTTAACAATGTTTACTTAATTAGCATTCAATTAGGTAAATAAAATACAATTAACTTTCATAAATTATAATAATTTCTTTTCTTAGTTCAACATCTAGCTTATTTAATTGTATATTCTTGATAGATTATGTAAATAGCCTATGAAAAATGAAAACTAAAATGAATACGTTAAGTTCAATGTACCTGGTAAAGAAACACAAAGTAGTTATATTTAGGGCACACGATCCCGAAACATAAATAATTCAAATGTGAAAACTAACAATTTCAAAATTATTCTTTGCCATAGGCTGCAATTAAATAACAAAAAAGACAATTTCATTCATAAGAGTAGTTCACCTTTAAGAAAGAAATTTTTAAGTAAAAATAATTTCATTTGATAATGGAATAAATAAATTAGAGATAGATATTAGAAGGCTTTTAAGAAATCAAATATATCGTTTTAAAAATTCAATCCATTATCTTGGTCATAAGATAAATAAATTATTGAAGAATCATTGAAGAAGTTATATTGCCTTCTAACAAAACTCGTTGCTTACTATAAAATGTTCTGTCAGTAAAATATGCCACAAAACTATTTATTTTTCTCATTTACCATTCTTAACCAATTTTTATTATTTGTACATTTATACATTGTTTACCAAAGAAGCATTTACTGCAGTATAATATATAATAGAACCGTATATAATTAAAAAACTGAATCATATAAAATTAAAAAATTCGCTTTATTTAGATTGGTTTATCTCAGACATCATAGATATAATATATAGAATATTTAATTCATTAAAACACACAACACACAATCAGACGAGGAATACTAATTATGATTCGGTTCACACGACATAAATTCCTGGGTATATGAACTTTTTTATAAGCTTTTGATGAAAGATATTCAATGTTTCGTTTTTTATTTTGATAACTTGGATGTGAATCTTAAATGAAAGACTTGAATAATGATACGCTTGTTGATAATTTTTAAGAAGAATTACTATTATTTTCTTGTAATTCCTCTCTTCATATAGTCTCCAAAATTCCATTTGGTTATACAAGTACGATGTTAATTTACAAATTACAAATTTATTAGATGTGATTTAGTCTGAAATTAATCTAGCTGTATCATAAATTATTACGATACATTTGATATTACCAAGACAAACATATTTCTCACTTAATAAATTTTGCTGTTGCTGCTTGATTCGGGAGATTTAAACTTTAAAAAATGTTTCACCCCAAAATGCAATTATTTGTGTAAATAAAATAATTTTAAAATGTAAATTTTCAATTTTAATAATATTTACATAAATTATTGGATTTGATTTCTATTTATATTTAACATATATCACATTATTCAATTATGCTAAAATAAAAAAAACTTTAATATTGATATTTACTCACAATATGAATAGATAATTCAAATTATGAAATGTGAATCTCATAATTTGAACTAATATTTTCTCATAAACTGTCTTACATTGATATTCAATTATATCAGTTTTTTTTCCAAATAATTCATTATTTTCTCGACATTTGGATTTAAGTGATTATATTTGCTCTAATTTTCGAATTATATAGCTTATTTATTTTCTTATAATAACATTCATTTACAAAAAAACACAGTATTCCACCAAAATACCATATTTACCAAGAGTTAAGTATCTAAATGTAAATAAAAATTTGAACAGAATATATAGAAAAGAATAGTTTCTACTCAGTGGCCATTATAACAACCTGTGTTTTTAATTTTCATTTTCAACCTTCACCACTATTTTATCTCTCAGATACTATTTAAGAGGACAATATATATTTTTTACATATGCGTCATTGAAGTTCAAAAAAATCTGTCCGGCAATAAAAAAAGATTTTTACTGAATGATTAGGTGTACATTTTTGTTTTCGTTGCATGCAATACCTTTCTTGTTAAGATTTTCAAAGCATATTCTTTCGTGCTAAAAATATTTAAGAAAAATAAATATCCATATTAAATTAGTGCATAATTGAACTCATATCTTTGATGTCAAATATCTTTTAGAACAACCACTTGTTTAAAAATACCATCCCTTAAGAATAACGCTTGTTACTAAAAGGAAGCATTCTACAATGGCTACTTTGGTGGTCCAAAAGTCTTTAACTATCCAATATTCCCTCTTATTGCTGAGAAATTGGCTTTTTTTCATCCTCTTGTGTTAACTTTTTCGATTTAAAAAAAAAAGACACTTGCAAATGTAATGACACATCTAGAAAATGTTCCAATAGAGCGTGCGTTAAATAATTGATTTTACGCGCCATTTAAGCTCTTTGAAAACATTAGAGAAGCAAATAATTTTTTTGAATTGGATTCTAGAATCCTAATTCTCACCTTTCAGTTTCTGCTCAACTAACCGTTCATTGACCTATAAATTTTCTTCTTCAAGGCTCAAACAAATCTAAATATATCTAGGGCGCCATACATTTATTTAAATTCTTCAAACAAAGTGCCTTCTTTTTTAATAGGTGTTTTCATTGAGATGCAATTATTTATAAGTCAATTGAATGAACTGTCTAAAATAACCATATAGAAAGCTATAAAACAGAGCGCGAGAAAAGAAAGATTGTAAAAAAAGTTTTTTTTTTTTTAGCATTCCAATGCTACTACTGATTTTAAATATTTAATTTGAATGCATTCAACTATTTTCAAGAATGCTATCGATTGTATGTTACAGTTTTCAGATTTCAAAACTCTATCTTGATTCAAAAGTTTTCAGTTATAATCTAAAAAACCTATATACTAAAAATGCTTCTTCTCGAAATCTTAAATATAATTTATTGATTTCACATAAAATTTATCAACAAAAAAAAACTTCTGAAACTAAGCATTTTTATTTACATTATATGCATTTCTCCCATTTTTTAATTTGATAAATCATAAAAAATGGAATTTAAATTAATTTTATATAGCTTTATCTCTTCTCGAAGAAAATTTTACACAAATTAAATAATTTCATATGAAACTGCAAAATTTCATTTATGATATGTGTGCATAGTTATTCACAAAAAATTTTAAACCAAATTAGAAAATATAGGGTTTCTTCCGTCCTTATTTATATATTTATTGAATATGTTGTCGCATTACACTTATGCATGCCTCAATGCCTGTTGCCACAAACAGCAGACAAAATAATAAAAAAAAATGTGCGCTACTCCAACCTTGACCACAATCTGTCATTTCTGTATTTAAATTTGAGTGAGAACGTATGACATCACAACTTTAGTGACAACACGCTGGACAAATGAGATGAATGGCATCGTTTTATCACTTCACTTCAACTCACATGTTATCGGAAAGCAACACTTTTATATTATAACCTTACCCAGACTTCAGTAAATTTTACTACATGCTAATCGTTTGGAATATAAGTAAATGGGAAGCAAGGTAAGTGGCAACACCTGCTTGAAAATAATGTAAAAAGTTACTATTGATTTAAATTTCATGCAAGAACTGTCTAAAATGGAAAAAATATAAATTAGTGAAATTAATATCGAAAAACTCTTATTATATAATATTGATTTTCGTTTTAATAATTAATAATCAAAAAACTGCATTTTAATTCATTTTGAAAATAATAAATTTAATACACAAGTAATTCTTAAATAATAGTACTTAAAATTTTAATGTCTGTAAATTTAATAAATGACTCAGCTTATAATATAAATGATAGATTTCAATAGGCCTCTTAAAAACCACATGCTTGCAAACTCGCTTATTTGTAGTTTCGGAAAATTTTATAGGCAAAAAAACATTAAAATCAGATATATATATATATATATATATATATATATATATATATATATATATATATATATTATTGTGTATATTGAACTCCTTATGATATCGAAATATTCATTTTAAAAGTTTTTTCAAATATGTTAAGAAATTTATTCTATATTAATTATATCAACTATGGTTGCTAATTAAAAATAAAAAGAGTAAATTAAAATAATTTTAAATTAATAACAAAGTCATTTTCATATGAAGGATTTTTGCTTATGGTTCTTTTACAGGAAATTTGTTGTATATGATATTTTAAGTAAAATGTTTTGTGTTTCTTTCCATGTATGAACAAAACTTTAAATTTTCCTTTTTTAATTTATATTTTTATGAACATACATTCTTTTTAACTTTTGTACCAGCAACTGTAGATTATAAAAAAAAGGACTATGTCAATTCCTATACTTCATATTTTCAATAGAATTTTAAAAAAAATTAAGACGTGATTTTTATTATAAACACGTGACAATGGTTGCCATGAGGAATGGTATCTCACGATTTCTATGGCTAATGACATTCAGTTAACTTTCCACTGGATAGAATCTGCCATTCCCCATTCTTAATGATTCAACATCATCAAGTAAAGTAACTATTAACCACCTAACCACCATTCGGTGGAAATCTCAAAAGATCCTCACCCACAAAAGGGAGTCCTCTTTTCAGTGGGAAAAAACGTTCCACCACAATGGTGATCTTAAAGTCCATTGGCCGAAAAAGCAATTTCCCAAACTTCCAATTACGATTTGCCTGTCGGATATCTTAGAGAAATAACTTTTTCTTGGGGCTTACAAGCAGGTCACTAACTCTTTGATTACTTGCAGGGAGCTTTGTTGTCAATTTTTTTTTCTTCAACGTGATCTTTTTGTTAAATTTTGAGGTGTCAATTAGTTGAGGTGTCACTTTTCTTTTGATATCTCTTTTTTCGTGTGTTTCTTCCCAACAGAAAGAAAATTACTATTTGTAATAAGAAGAAAAAAAATCTTGCCAATTTTCGGAGAATGGCCAAATTGAATGTCACGAGAACTCCTTATACTATGAGGAAATAGAGTGAGTAGAAAATGTATCACTCGTGATTTTTAAATAATACATCTTTCTTGAAACAGAATTGTAGCTGGAGCTGAGCTTATTGATTTACATTGCAACTTTATACAGATTTTTCCATTCACTGTGAAGCATAAAAGTTAGCTCTTTATATGAAAGTATTTCTATGATTTTAAAAATGGAAACAAAGAATTGATTGAAGATTTCTTAGTCATCTCAAAAATAATGGCAATTATTTCTGAATAATTATTTAAATTTGGATAAAAAGTTCAATTTAATAAACTGGTAATAAAGCTATGATTTCATCCTCTTTTAGGAATTATTAAAAAAAGGATAAAAAAAATTTCAATAAATATAACTTCTTTTTTAATTGTCTAAGATTTAATCATACATTTTGACCAATTAAAGAAATTATACAATGCGTACAATGGCATGTGCAAAAAATAAATTTTCTGTACAGAAATTTGAAAATATTAATGTTCAATAAAAAGCCTATCAAATTTTTATTAAAACTTAAAATGTATAGGTCTAAATAATGACATTTATTTGAGATAAACTATTGGACTTCAACGTTTAAATTTATTTTAAGCATTAACTATTATCAGTCAGAGCTGTATGAGTGAGCATCTTCTGTCAAAAATCATGTGGAGATAGGAAATAATTTTATGATTGATAGATAATGAGTCAGATAGTTTATACTACCGAATATCATCAAATTGAGAAAACCTTTCTTCGTTAAACTTTAGTATAGTCTGATTTTTTAGATTTTTGACATCTGGATCCCAGTATTTTAAAATTAGAAAGTGAGTGACTTACTGTATATATGGGCTTGAAATTGACTGCCAATAATAAGGAAATTTGTGAACTTACATTGATGATATAAATATATGAAGGTTAACCATTCTTTAACTTAGGCAAGAAAGTTAAAATAATTAAGCGTATTGAAGTTTTATTAAATAAAAACTTACAAAAATAGAAAGAATATTATATATATTCACAAAATAGCAAAGCGATGCAACTAAAAAAAAAACGACAAACCATTAATTATCACATTTATTTAAGATAGAACGATGAATCGTATCAAATGCATTATTTTAATATCTTATGGTGAAACTTTTTAAACAGGATTTTAGAACTACCATACCATATTTAATGATTGAAATAATTAAGGTATAGGAAAATGATTTAGACTAGCTATTCTCATAAATTACAACTCAATTTTATATTTATATTATCAAAATAATTTTTAATTTATTTTTTCGACTAGTTGTATAACAGAATATATATATATATATATATATATATATATATATATATATATATCTATATATATATATTAAAAGTCATATTAGTATTCATTAAAATTATTTTCCTTCACTTAATAATGACAATTTTATATTTTATGCGATTTAATGCTTTTAAACTATTATTTTAAATACTTAAGGGATTTTTCTTTAATGACTTAATTTTTCTAAATAAATTACTTAATACAAACCAAATACTCAAATTGTTCAGTATTTGATGAACAATAATGAATCAAAATATTAACATTTTGTATGTGATTTAGCTTGTCTTCTATTAATTAAAAAAATACTATTAAAAAATTTTCTTTTTACTTAAATTCAGTATTTAAAATCCCAAAACAATTTAATTCGTGTTGGTAAAAAATCATCAGCGAGTGGCTTTTAGATAAAAAGAAATTGTTGCGTGTACCATTCAAGAGCGAACGGAATGAATACCATAAGTAAACAATTCGGTTTCCATGACAATTACAAGCAATATAATCGATATCATTATCATTTCTTTCGAATAAAAGTCTGTAAAGCTTTTTCCATTCTACATGCACGCATATTACGAGGAAATAATGGGAGAATTGTGTATGCAAATTGTAGAAGTAGAATCTCAATAATCATAAATTCGTAATTATCTAACAGTATGAATCATTTTTTTACAGATTTGTGGTGTACTTATGATTATAATTATATCGAAATTAGCTAATCTGCATGATATATTAGCAGAGTTACTAAGACACTTATGCTACTCAATTTGTTTTCATTAACTACCAGGATTCTAACAGTTAATAGTTTTTTTTCAGTATCAGACAACAAAGATCTTTGTGAAAATGCTGAAAACTTTTTATGATATTTGAAATAATGTAATTAGAAATATAAAAAAGCTTTAAAGTTCATATATACATTCAATTTTACACTTGATTTTATTGACAATATTTTCTGCACTTTTAAATGTTATTTTGTTTTTGAGATTTACATTATGAAGGAAAAGCTTTATTGAATGTGAACTCAAATTTCTGTAATAAATAAAATTAGCTTTTTATTACGGCAAAATAAAGATTATCACATCGTTATATTTTAAATACCATTCTTTATATGTATAGTCACGTTCATTCAATTAACTTTTAAAATAATAAATTAACTCAATAGTTAAAAATTATTAAAATTATATTTAAAAGCATTAATTACCTTGCATTGTAATATTCGCTTATAGATGTCAATTAATTTGTCAAGCTTAAAAATTATGCTTACTAGCTAAGAATGTGTTTTCGTATTTGTTATTTGAGTAAATATTTTATATCATTTTATGTTGAAAATGCAAATAATTCTGCAGTATTCAGACATTTCCGCCAGAGGGCGTGTCACTCACTCACTTCAGGGATAAAAGGGAGAATTGAGAGAAGAGTTCCTCCAACTGACGCCTGAAATCAGTTGTAATTTTTCTGTACATCCATTTCTTATAAATATATTCAATTCTATGCTCAATAAACTGAGTCGTTCAAACAAGCGAACTATTTATTCATAAGAATCACCACACGAACCAAAGCTCCACGAGAAGGGAACTACAAATTCCATATCTTGAATAATAACAAAGTTATATATTATTTTTAACAAATTATTTCTATTAATTTATCTCTGATTTACACAACTTTCTAAAGTAAAGCTTAAAATTCATCAATAATTATTTTATTCAAAAAAGTAATTAATTTAAATTAATATAAGATATTCGTTTGTACAAACAAATTAAGAATAATATATTTCGTTCCATTTTGAGAAAACTAAATTTCAATATAATTTTAAGATAATAATTTTTAGAAAAGTGATATTTTTAATGTAAATTAAACAATGATTTTTTTATATATTTATAACGCAATTATCGCATGTTGCAGTGTTTAAAATTTAACAGTGCATCATTATATTTTAACGACTTTAGGCACTATTCCATTTAAGCAAAATGCTTTTACTATAAAGTCTGTAAAAATATAAGAATAAGTTAATATAATATGCTTTTTATGTGGCATAATTATATTGTCTCTAAACTCATATATTAGATCATATTCAGTATACATACCGTATGTTGAGTATATGCTAAAAAAATTCAATTTTTTGATATTTATCTTCTTTAAAGTTAATTCTATGTATTACACAGGGAAGATCTAATCAATATACATACATATATATATATATATATATATATATATATATATATATATATATATATATATATATATATATATGTATATATATATATATATATGTATATATATATGTGTATATATATATATATATATACATATATATATATATATATATATATATATATATATATATATATATATATATATATATATATATATATATATATATATATATATATATATAATATTATAATTTTTCCCTACCTTTCAATTGTAAACTCTTGGCAAAAACTACGACCTATTTTGATTCTTGTAGATCAATGGATAACCTGTACATGGTTTGCTTACTATCATTAAGCTCTCTGAAATGCATGGTCATGTTTAAGGAATTTCGGTCTAAAATGAATGAAATTAAACTGTGTTTACATTAACTCTTTAATGATTTGTGGAGTATAATGAGTTCCTCCTTGCAAAATGATTTTCCAACACACAAGTATGTCTCTACAAATTGAAATTATAATATTTCACATTAATTTTTAGTAAAAATATATGACTCCATCAATATAATAAAATGATTGATTCATCAAAATCTCTCAAAAATATTTCGAATGGAAGCAAGGATTAGTACCATTGTGATAAGCGACTGATGATAAAGCACACGGAAGCACAACAAACTTCAAAAGAACAGTGAGTAAAGTGTAAATATTGTCACGTATTTATCCAGTGACAGAAGCCGTGTTCTGATACCGGAAATAAAGTGGAGATCCCTTCTCTTCTAATATGATTCCGTTTTCGGTAAAAAAAAAAGGGTGCTTACATTAAATCCATGCTTAAACCTTTTCCTTGTTTTTGTAAAAGAGGCCACACGAATTGCATCAGTTGATCTTACAACATTAGCATGCGAGGCAAATTTCCATTTTTTTTTTATTCTATTTTCACACACGTGCTCAATACTCCGTTACCGTTCTTGTTTCAGGGAGATGGAGACATCATCATTTTAGAATTTTCCCGAAATAAAAACGATTTTGTTTGTTTTCATTGTAAATGATTATTAATTTATTCTATTTTATTATTCAAATGGAACGTTGATAGTAATATTATAAATCTTTTTAAAGATAATATGAAATATTAAATAGTCTATAAAAATTAATTACATATATTTCTTGCGTATTTATGATTGAGAAAAGAAATTGGTGACACTTAAGTAAACTATTAACTAGCATTGATATATTTTCACATTTTGATTTGGTTTATATATTAAGATGGTTTTATTTCTCTTAATTTTATAGATATGAATTTAATAAATGTTGTTGTCGTGTGCCAGCTAGGTTGGCATTATGAGGTACGCTGCTCCACTTTTCCAACTGAACCATATTTTCGTGTGAAGTCCAACTTCCTCAGTACACACATGCCATAGGTACCAGTTTATAGGGTACCTATGGCATGTGTGTACTGTGGCAACCATTCACAAACCTTACATACAAATAAAGGACAAAGACATGATTAATAGTGAAAGTGCAAACCACGCTTCGAACCCATGCCTCATCTATCCACAGTCAGACACGCTGACCACTAGACAAGTTAAAAGGCAATTTATTAAATAAATAAGATTAAAAATTAATAAATTTACTCAAAATTATTTTTGATTTCTTTTTTTCTCAATTACAGTTTTAAAAATCTTAAGATGCTAGCAAAATAACTTGATTAAAATCTATATAAATTAAGTTATGAAAAGTTAGTTATTTTTTGCAGATATATTTCTTTAATTATAATGTGGTTACTTTCATTTTACAAAGATATTAATGTATCTGTTTTGGTAACAGAAATAAGGTATCTGCTAAATTTTATTTTTTAAGTCTCTCTCTCTCTCGCTTGATTAAATAATTTTATTCATGAGTTAGCACTTTTCTTCATAGCACATGTAACCCATCAATTTATCAGAATTTATTAACTTGAGTAAATCTTGTCTTGGTTCTACTTTTCATTTAATAAAAAATTGTCCCTTATGCTAATATAGAGTAACCTAATATAACCTTACAGAGTTGCGATAGCTTTACATAATTTCATCCTATAAACTGTATAATTCATTCGTTTGAGAATCCTCAAATATTTGTAATATCCAGGTATATTTTAAATGCACATTTTGCATTCAAAATCAATATCTGTATTATTAAGATTTTAATGCATATAATTTATAAAAAAAGTACGTTACAATGTGCTGATAAATATTTTAAATTTCATTAAAAGTCAAGAAAAGAAATTCATTTAATTCTTAAAATGACTTTTATAAATAGAAATATATAACTGACTTTCTCGAGTAAAATTTATAACACATTAAAATCCGCTTTATAAATATAGCGTCATTCTTCCCGTAATCTCACATTCTTGATTTCATATTTTACTACTATTACAAGAAACAAAATTATAATTTCGATTAAAAATTATTGATAAATTAGTTAGAACTATTGTTTTAAAATAAAGAAAACCAATCAAATAAATGTAACTGATAAGTGAAGAAATATACACACTAAATATATTAACACTGTAGTACCTCTCTCTTAGCATGCAATGAGCGCCCTCTGCTGTTCTGCAGTGGAACTCTTCAGTGAGGGCCAGAAAATCATAAACACCGGCAGCAAATGCTTCACCTCTCGATTTTTCATTGTAATACTTGTTTTAATTTTAATCTGTGCTGTGGGTAGGCTAAAAACAAAACTATTTCTAGCCTGAGCCTTTTAACCCTTTATTTCTAAACTTATCTAGCCGCATTTTTAACATTAACTAAAAAATAATACACCCTACTATTTAGTCTGTTATCTGCATGCATTCATATTTGTAAACGGAAACTGTTACCTGAATCATAGAATTTATCTACTGATTATTTAAATAAATTATTCAAAGTACCATAAAATACATCTGTGTAGATGATTTTTAAGGAACACCTGGCGTGTTTAGAAGGTCATTAAAATGTCTTAACTTATTAGTAAAATTTACGTTCTTCTGTTTTGTGCTTCCTCTGAGAAAATTATATTCGCTGAAGACGAAGTAGGCGAATGTTACAATATATTTTAGCTTTTTTTTATAATAATCTATTTTTCCTTAATTAAAATAATTTTTCAACTTTCTTTATAAAAAATATATCAAACTAAATATTTTCACAGTCGTTACAAAATGTATATGAGGAATCGATAAATAATTTCACAGCTTTGTCAAACTTTATGTTTGGTTAAATTTTTTGGTTAGAAACAGATTTTAAATTTAAAATGTGATGAAAAATATGAAAATAGTTTAAAATTTTAAATAAAATTTACATTTTGCCCATTTTTCAAATTTAAAATAGTTTAAAATATTTATGAAAAATACTTTGCTTATGTATGTACCTTTTTTGCTATACTTCGCTTTTCAAGTATAATAATTACTCTTGAAATTATATTTTTAGGAATTATTTGTTTTCCGTTATTATACAGAAGTAATTTTGTTTTCTGTTCATTTGTTGAAAAATAATAACAGCTTGAATATTAAATCTGTGAGTTTATTTTTTTCTTTTCTTACAAATATTTGAATGCCTACATTGGATTCATTAGAGGCTAAAAATTCACAAATATTGTCTAAAATTATTCATAAATAATTGCAAAATTTTCCTATTTATCACTTCTTTGTTAAAAACATTTTGCTATTTTACTTTTTCAATTTAATCATAAAAATTACAAATAATCTTTATATAATATGATTTAATATTATTATATATAATAGAAATTTTATTATGTAATCATTTTATCATTCAAATTATAATAATCATTTAGTAGTTGAATTATTAGAATGAGAGTAAATTCGAATATTTGAAACATGAAAGCATATCAATGATAAATTAATATTTAATTGTACAAATTGTAAAAAAAAGAACTAATAAAATTATGATTGAAAACGATTTTTAAATCGATGGGTTTTTTAATTTTCCATTAAACTTATCAGTGTTGTTCGCAGCATGAAAATTTATTAATTGAACTCCAAGCGAACTAGTTGACAGTGAATTCAATCAAGATGAGAAAATAAACTTCTGCACCCTTAAACCACTACTCCAATAATTATTCCCTTTCTCTGAGAATCTAAAATGAAACGCAAGATTTATTACTTCATTTAGGCCTCTTCTACGAATTTATTCCATAGAAATAAGACTTGAAAACCTGACAACGTTCCTTTTTGTATCTAAGGAACCAATTTTTCAGAATTTTGTATCTAAGGAACCAATTTTTCAGAATTTTGTATCTAAGGAACCAATTTTTCAGAATCTATGTATGAATATTTTGGATATGATCAACTAAATATTTACATTTTTAACAATATCATATACCTTAAGTCTAAAATATAACAAATATAAAATTTCAGTACATTTAGTATATATATATATATATATAAAGTTAGTCAATAAACAAATTGAGATAATCAAATACTATATGGAGAACAATATATTGAAAATACGAAATAAAGTAAACAGATGGAAAAATGTTCAATATATATTTTAAAACTTCAAAGAAAATAGAATAAAGGAAAATGGAACGAAGTACCAACGTGGTACTTCGGGGGTGCAAGCTTCATCGGGGGTGGTGACCACATTGGCACAAAGTATGGCTTTTCTGCACTGGCCCAAGACATAGTCTTAAAAAAGCCACTACACCCCAAAGCCACACCAAAAAGTTTAAACTTGAATAAAAGAAGTAAAAGTTCTTAAACTTTTCAATTGTATATCTATTCTTGTATCTTTCAATTTTCGCTTATGACACTTCTAATCTTTCTTTATATATATATATATATTATATATATATATATATATATATATATATATATATATATATATATATATATATATATATATATATATATATATATATATATATATATATATACATATATATATATATATATATATATTATATATATATATATATATATATATATATATATATATATATATATATATATATATATATAAACATATGTATATATGTATTCATGCATGCTCTGAAAATGAAATTCGAAATTTATTCTGAAAGCATTTTAGTGAATCCTTTTCTATTGTTGTCATTTAGTCATTTGCTTGGACACTTTATTTATTTATTTATTTTACTGTCAATCACAAAAGAATTTATATAAGATCCAAGAGAACTAATCTTAAATTTTAAAAAAAATTGCAATCATTCTTTCGTCCGCCAGGAGAGATTTGCTGTTATTAGAATAACGAATACAACAAACTAATCCAAATTAGAACAAATATAATGTTCTATCTTTATTATGGTACCTTGCTCGAATTAAAGAAGTGACATCGAAGAAAACCCAGTCCTCGACTTTGAGGTTTATCTAAAGCAAGGCAAAATGGTCGATCGTCAAGTTTGACCTGTTCCAGACACCTCTTTCTTCGGGGCTTTATTCGCGTCGCCTCAGAACAACGAGTGTGCGAAGATGTCTAGATTCAAGGTAGTGTAACGCATTCCTTTCTGAGAACATTTTTGTTCTCAGATATTTATTCTATTTGAAGACACGGTCCTAACACATCAAAAGATTTTCTCTCCATTCAGTAATTAGTAATAGAAAGATATTTATAGTTGTAAAAATTTCATATTAAAGTTTTTGAGTTGAAGAAAGTTAATAGAATATTTTTTAAATTAAAAATTATAATTTTTTTAGACTTCAATGGAATGTAATTATTTTTGGCTCAAGCAAAAATTTTCTTATTTATATATATATATTATTAATTTCTTTTTTTTTAATCATTAATATTTGTATTTCAAGCAAATAATTTTTGATTATTTTTAATTTTTAAATATCTTATAAAAAATAAGCTAAATTATGTGTTTTTAAACACTGCTTATATATTTTACAAAAGCAAATATATTTTAAACTTTACTATATATATTTATTTTGTCTAGTATGGGAACATGTTTATTTTATTTTTTATTATACAATGGTAGTTGTTTTATAGTATCTAACTTTTCTTTGTGGTTTGAATAAAAATATTACGAAACTTCCGTACGCAGATAATTATTTATCAATCATGACAATTATAACATGTTTTTAGTATGAGATCTAGCAAGCCAAAAATGTTAATCTAAACACTAATTAAAAAATAATCATAAAATTACATAATGATTAAAACAGTAATTTTAACACTTAAAATTCTGCATTAATTATTTCCATTTATGATTTTGATTTTCAGAAAAAGTATCATACTAATTGTTTAAACTAACACAAAAATAATTAATTGTGCATTAACAAAATCGATTACATAATATCATAATAATATAGAAACTGTTCTTTGTAATACTAAATTACAAAAACAATTTAGGAAATATTAAAATGTATGAATCTATATTATATGAATATCAATCACACATTTGCAAAATGTTTACTTATGTTAGAAGTTATAAATTTCATGATTATGAAAATATAATTTACATGCATGATTGAAATAATAGTTCACAGTGTTATGCATAGCTAGATCTGCACTTGTGAATATCGTTTTAAATACAATACTGTTAAATTTTAGATAAATAAATCAAAGAAATAAGCATGAATTTTTTAGATAATAATTCGATGGCAATCTTAGTTACACATATTCCGTTTACTGCATCGTTACTTTTGATAAACACAATGGTGAAAAATGTGGTACACCTTTATAATTTCATATGAACTCATATATCAAATCATAAATACATAATTTTGTCTATTCAACTTTGTTTACATAATTTTGACTACTTCAACATTGTCTACATAATTTTGTCTACTTCAACTTTGTCTACATAATTTTGTCTACTTCAACTTTGTCTACATAATTTTGTCTACTTCAACTTTGTCTACATAATTTTGTCTACTTCAACTTTGTCTACTTCAACTTTGTCTACATAATTTTGTCTACTTCAACTTTGTCTACATAATTTTGTCTACTTCAACTTTGTCTACATAATTTTGTCTACTTCAACTTTGTCTACATAATTTTGTCTACTTCAACTTTGCCTACATAATTTTGTCTACATAATTTTTTCTACTTCAACTTTGTCTACATAAGTTTTTCTTCTTCAATTTTGTCTATTTCAACTTTGTCTACATAATTTTATCTACTTCAACTTTGTCTACATAATTTTTTCTACATAAGTTTTTCTTCTTCAATTTTGTCTATTTCAACTTTGTCTACATAATTTTGTCTACTTCTATGTACAACTTTGTCTTCAGTTACTTGTTTATATATTCAAGAAACATCTTAATTTCATGTGTGTTTTTATCATAGATGTAAAAAAATTTATACCTTTTTCTTTTTAGATCATTCATGTAAGCCATTTTTATCTCTGAATATTATAAAAACACGTGGGTTCTTTGAGTTACTTATAATTTGATCAATATCACAAAGAATGTTTTGTTGATTTTTCAGAATAATATTTTAGAGTCCTGTATTTTATTTTCCTGTTAATTTTTTTTTTTTTTTTTTTTTTTTTTAATGAAAGATTGTTACAATTTCAAAACGCCTACTTCTTTTTACATAAAAAAAAATTATTGAAGATTAAAGCTCTTTTTTACTATCTTTCGAGTACTCATTACAAAAAAAATATACCATCCTTCCATTGGTGAAGTATAATATCAGAGCAAACTTAAAAATAAACTTAATTGATAAATCATGTGTCTGAATTACACGGAGAAAATTCAATTATCATATTCTTCATGAACTGCAACGCCCATGCGTGTCAGTCCCTATTCATCAACTTTTTATTCCATACCTCAACAGGAATTCTACGAACTAGTTTAAAAAAAAAGAAATCGGAACCCTTTTTTAAGAGATGAAACTAGAAAGCAGAACGAATCAAGGAGAAAATTAAATTGCATCAACCCCACCAATGACATGGTGTCAACATAATTTAAAAGAAGTACTAAATACTTCTATTATCATGAAATCGTTTGGCATACCATGGCAATGCCAGCAGCCAAAATAAGAAAGTGAATCAATGCACGTTTCGGCGCTTATAATCAAAAGCTATTACGTATCTAACCCACTAACATTCAGGAATTTTTAACTTCTTTTTTTTTTTTTTTCATTTTGTGTTCTAACACGACATAGTTCTTTCCTATTGTCTCGAACAAGAAGATGAGGGCCTGTGAAAGGTCATCGGTCCAAGAGGTCAGTGGTTGTAAATCAAATTCGAGTTTCTTCACCTCCAGAACTATAGCTGGGCAAAAATCAACAGAAAAGCAATTTTTTACTCAATAACTCAAGCAGTGGTGACTTAATAATCATTTCCTTTCTCGACGTCCTTAGTAGGAGAATTGTTTTTTTGTGGAATAACCCTTCATGCCCAAGCTTTTTAGGCAACATATAATTAAGAAGCTTTAGGATTTTTTATATCCTTAACCGCGATGAAAGAAGCCTCTTATTGTTGAGCGATTTGTAATCGATAGTGTAATGATTTCTTTTTTATTAGCTATGTTTTTCTTTGTTACGAATAAAGAATTTTTAACATAATGATTCAATTGTCACTTTAATATCTGCACTATCATTTACATTAAAAAAAAGACAATTGACTGATTTGTATGCTAAGCCTACATATTCACCACTTTCTTTCGTTGCTAATTTTATCAACTAATAAACCACATTAAGGTAAATAAACATTTATCATTTAATAATACAAATGAGTCAATAAAAATATGCTAATTAGTAAAAGCAAATTAATGGAACGGAAGAGTAATATATAGAAAGAGAATGATTTTTTCAACCTCAAAGAAAAATTTGTTCAAAAAAGTCGCATAAACTTAACACGCGAAATAAAAAATTTAATTCTTTTGTTTCTATAACACTAAAGTATAGTGACTGTATTTATAAATGATATTTATTTATATAATAAAAAAAGTTTGAATTGCTTGAAGGAAAATTTAGTTTTTTATTTCGGTTGATACATATTTAATAATCTAGATAAAATGAAGACAATTTTCTTAACAAAAGTTTGACTGTAAATTGACTAAATGATTTTCAGTCTACAGCGACACTATATTATTTTGCAAATGCTTATTCACTATGAAAAGCTAAGAATAAATACAAGACTAATTTCTGCTCCTGATTTAAGAAATTCTATTTTTTTTCACATTGAAATTCTTAATCGCTTATATATAAATTTGGTATTAATAATTATAAATTTGCCTTAAAATTTGTAATTTGTAGGTAAAGTTGTTGTCTTGTGTCAGCTAGGCTGGCTTATGGGGTACGCAGCTCCACTTTTCCAACTGAACCATATTTTGGTGCGGAGTTCGACTTCCTCAGTATACATATGCAATAGGTACCCGTTTATAACCCATTTATACAACAATTCATAACCCATGCATACAAGGAAAGCACAAAGACAGGACAAACAGAGAGAGAAAGTACATCCGTGCCCGAACTGTGATTCGAACCCAGAATCATTTCTACCTGTTTAGTGGTCAGAGTGCCTGACTCTGACGATGACTCTGATGGGAGGCAGGTAAATTTGTAATTTACCATTAAAACAATAAATTACCTCCTCTTCACTGGTGGTTATCGATTATTAGTAATATCCAGCAATCATCGAACTACTTTTCAAATAAATGCTTAATTGATGACTCTATTTCAATAATTAATAATCATTCAATGTTCAATGATTAGGAATCACAATATTTTGAATCCCACGTAGCGATTAAGACACCAATGAATAAACTCAAGCTCATGTTAGGGAATCATTTGAAATTACCCCTCTGTGATCATGAATATATTAAAGGTAGATACTAAGCTCTCCTACAATACTGCTAGGAAGCTGTCATTATTCTCTTCTTCCTTAATAACAAACCGCACGCAATGCCGATACAAAAAGGGGATACGTGATACAATTTCCACAATTTCATTCATATGCATATTTGGAATAAGAAAAAGGGAACTGCCCAATCGTGGCCGTGGCATTGAACCGTAATTACCAATAGTAGAATAACTTTGTAGAATAACCAGTGAAAATAAATGATTACACGAATACCCATGTAGAGAAGGGAAAGTGGTGATTAGTAAACGGAATTACGTTGCCATGATTTTTTTGTAATTTTTTAGTGTTCGAAAAATAGTATTGAGCTTTATACTAAGCATATACATAAGTTATATGGAGCATGTTTTCTATATTATAAGTTCATTGTCCTTATACAAAATATCTTTTCTGTAACGATAATAACATTATTTTTCTCCAAAAGCATGCATAATAACATAATAACGTTCAAATTCGGCGTGATAACAACCACGATATTTACTATTTTGAACATAAGATAGTTCGTTTAAATACTGGAGAAAAATATTATATTTGTTATAGATTTCTGAACAACATAAAAATTTTACGTAACAGAAATAGGCATGAAATATTTTTTTAATTGATTAATAAAATCTAATTTAATCTTAATCTTAGAGGTAAAGAATATTTGTATAAAATGCAGGAAAATTTTTACAATAAGCAAAACCAAATCACTGGAACCGTAACTGTGATGAAATTAATTCGAAAGTTAGAGTCTGTAGATTGGTATAATGCTGTTGATTAATATTTATCATGGTTCAATGATTGATCTGTATTATATTTATCCCAAAAACTAGAGTAACTGTTATATGAGCATGCTAAATTATTCCATTATACAATGAAATTACGAACTAAATTTTTAATTTTTGCTCCAATAATCTTTCATATTTTTTTTATATTAAATCACATTACGTTGTTTTATTAGTAATGAAATTTTTTTCCTTTTTTAATAAAATATTTGGTTTATTTATTTGTTGCTTAATATAGAGAAATTAATTAATCTACTTCTCTAAATCCGAACATAGAGTAAAAGTTAATTACTTTTCACATCAATTCGCTTTGCAGTTGATTAGATATAGAAAACTTTAATCCCTTAATTAATTGCTTATTAGTTACAATTCATTGAATTATTTTTGTTTTATTATACGGCGGTCAACCCTTTTATGTCTAAAAAATTATCTAAAAATATTTATCCTATTACATCGAGAAAAAAATTTTTTGTGTAAAAAAAAAATAAATAACTAAAAAGTTAAATATTGACAAAAAGAATTCTTTTTACCTATTTTAAACTTCTAAAACAACATAATAGTACTTTTAGTAATATTCAGAACTTAAAATAAAATTTAAATAATCAAATAAAATCAGACCCCGCATCTTATAGACGTTTCTACAATGGCTCCTACTACCTTAATTTTTATTTAAAGAATTTAAAAAAATTAGATGTTAATTATAACAAGTAAAATCAATGTGTTTTTATATGAGATTAATATTCTTTAATAGTATTTCATTGTTAATATCGATAGAATTTAATAATCAAATAATAGCAATAAACTTTATTAATTTTCTAAGATTATTGGAAATATCCCATTAGATTTAACTAGAATTATTTATATGCATGCAATGGGAATACATTTGAATACATATGAAAGCATTTTATTTCACTATTGTTAAAACTCTTTTTTTTTTTCTTACTACTGGTGAAGAATTCAGCAAGAAACATTAACTTGGAGTACAGGGCATTGAAATAATGCCATTACAACCAACTCTAACCTTGAAAATATCATGTTACCCCACTAAGCAACCGTTACAGGCAAATTGATCCAAAAAGTGCCGTTAAGTTATAAGAATAATTCTTCCAAATGATAAAAATGCGGAAAGCTTCGTGAGTTCCGAGTACATGCTTGAAAACTAAAGTGACACATGTAGGGTGTTACTCTGAGTAATTGCAGAAGCTTTCGTGCTGCCAAAATTTATGCTTGATATCTTTCTGTCATGAATTCCCCCTTTCATACACTCGGATCCGGTAGCGTGTTACAAATCACGCCTCACTTCAAGCCACTCGTGATGGACATTCCAGCACCTCACGTACCAATTGGCACAGATTTAAACTTGGAATGATGGTGATGGTTAATTCCCTCGCCAATCCTTCATTTTGCGCCAATTGCCCTCCCAAAATGAATGGGGTCTGAAAGTGAAAACGGGACTAACCCCTTCCGACCCTCTACAGAAATCTCTCATCACGAACAAAATATCATGACAGAGCAATAAGACAATAGTAAAGATTACGGTTATTCTACCACACGTGCAACGTGCAGTATTATTTCGTCCATCCGTTAGAGGAGGAGTAGCCATTGCTGTTGGTGAATCCTTATCTTTTGATGCAGTTCTGAGCCAAAATGGTTATCAAGGCATCCAATTGTTAAGACAAAGCCAAATTATATCAAAAACGTCAGAGTTGAATGGAACACCCATTAAAACAGTGAAGCCTGCGGTGATTACCATTCATAATGATATGGAAGTCTATAGATTATCTAAAAAAAATCCATGCTTGATTTTGATCAAATAGAAACAATCTGATAGGCACTCAAAATGAATGTCGAGTAGCCGGATTCAGGAGGCGTTGTAATCTCATTTGTCAAAAAATAGAAGTATATAATTCGTATAGCACAAAAGTTTTCCAAATGATATACCAATCTTTGTATAAGATTTAGCATCAGAGTTCATCAACTGCAAATTATATACTCAGAAGCTTCCAATATAAGCAACTCATCTATTAGATTCACAATATACTTCCCTGTTGATAAAGAGATTTCTAAAGGATATTTTTTGTTTGTAAATTATAGATAAAGCCAATTTAAATATTTTATTAGATGTAATTGTTACAATAAAAGACAAATTAAAATGAATAAACTAATAATAAAACTTTCTCAAATTTTAGTTGAAAGGGAATTTTAAAAAAACAGCTGTTTTAAATGCCACGATATTTTCAAACCATTTATTATAAATAATTAATATCATTCCATTCCATAAGCTTAAATGAGTAAACTGATTTAGTTAACTTAAAAAATTATTGTAAAACTTTAAAATTTTGGTTACGTGAAAAGTTTTATTAAGAAATTTTTTGAATTTAATAAATGATGTTAAATTGAAAATACATTTCAGAACTGTTTAGTTAAGTAACATGTAAAATTTTATGAACAAATTTCAACTTCGCATTAAAATATTTCTTTTTTGTTAACAAAATCGCATGGAATTCGCCATTTTATCTCAAATATTAAATTCATCGAAACTAGAATAATATAAAAAGTTGTAAATTGGATCTCAATGTTCACGTGTTTCTATATAGAAGGTTCTGATAAATTCTTCTCTATAAATTGATAATATAAAAAAAATTTTTGATTAATTGTGCACTGTGCAGTAAATTATTATTTACAAAATAACATTCCTAGTTTTAGTTACAAATGAAATAAAAATATTTATATAAATTATATTTTTTCTTATAATTTAACAATCATAGTAATCACAATACTAATTTGATGATAATTTCTACAAGTTTCCTTTAAATATCACGTTGGAAAATAATGTTTATCATAAAAAATAAATATTTATCCTAAAATAAAAATTAACAACTCTTACTCTTTTCTTGTTAAATTGAAATCAAATGTAAATGTAAACTATAAATAAATTATTTAGATTATGTTCTTTTAGTTTTTAGAACATTCTAGAAGAATTTTCAAATTATTCAAATCAATAATGACTGCTTTATATTTATATCTTTTGATTTTTAAACTTTTTTTTTTTTTTTTGTATTTGCGTATTTGAATTCTCACACTGAATTGTGATATATATTTCTTCCATAAACATTATTACTGGAGTGATGTGATTTGTGTGTGACAACATTGGATATTAATTAAGAAAAGGATAAATTGTTTTTTGTAGGTACGACTTGAAATATGTTTAAAAGTTAAGTATAGTTTACACTAAAAGTTTATTTCTTATGATCACAAAATTAAAATGAGTCTTTGAATTATCAGCAAATAACAAAATGTAAGTTATATATTTTTCACCTTCAGCAATAACAAATTAAAAACTTGCATTAATAATTTCTTTGTAATGTTTACAAACATCTTTTAGAACAAATAGTAAAAAAAAAATTTTCTTGAAATCCTAATACATCTTGCATGTTGAAAGCAATTTAAGCATTTTATGTACGTCTTCATTTAGGCAAAAATATTTTCTCATGTACATTTTAATGGTTAATAACACAGAAAAACATTTCCCTTAAGACAACTTTCTTTGGAAACACGATCTTAAAATAGTTTATATTCACGTTGCCAATCAACAAGAACAAAGGTGAGGAATTTGAAGCATTTAATAGTGGAAGTCCTGCAAATTTATCAGCTTCCTTTCTTTGATGCAGGCAACAAACCCATTTTATGACCAATGACATCTGCAACAATTGTACTTAATTGAAAAACATGATTCTAGTCAAATCTCTCTCCGAATACATTGAACCTTTATAAGGGCAAATAATAATAATAACACTCCAAGAACCTCTTGGGAGGGTAAAAAGAGCTTCGGCATTGCTCTGCTAAGAGGAGGCATTATCTTAAATTATTGCGTGTCTCGTTATTCCCATTGGACTATGCCACCATTTCCTTTGGTTGGACCCTTTGTCGCAGAAGGTCTTAATGAAGGTGTCATCGAAGGAGGAATTCCTGAGTCGATGGATTCCCTCACTCTAATTATAAAGTATTTGACGCCTGCCGATGGTTATCATTATTATCTTACAGAATCTCCAAGCCCTGATGAGAATTGAGTATTGCCATGAATGGAGGAGAGTTATTAATGACGGATAACTGCGTAATCATGTAAAATATTGATATTTATATGATAGGCAATGATCTCGGCAAAGTTAATCGTATGTATTAATGAGAAATAACAATCCGAATAGTTTTTTTTTTTCCATTTAAAAGTATGAGAGTAATATTTGATTTTTCATTCACCAAGTACAAATATATGAACTTCGGTATAGAGCTATAATTATACAAGCTAATTAAGTCATTCTAAAACTGAATCATTAGTCAGTGGTACTTATAAAAGTGAAAAATCTTTTCACTAGCTACCATTAAGTAGTGATTAATCACTGCATTTTTATGTAAAAAACGAAAAAGAAAGATAGATATGTGTTTCTGTATAAATTTAATACTACAGTGTTTCTATAAAGCAATTAATATCTGGTTCATCTCAAATTCAAAAACATTTCTTTAATGTAGAAATTTGTATCCTTTATCTTATTAGTTAAATATAAAATATGTAAGCACAGTTGATCGGAAATATTTTCGTACAAAAATTAATTTTATCCTCAGCAGCTGGACTTGTTAATTTTTCAGCATTTTACATGATTTCATGTAATAATGTTTCACAAAAATGAGTAATTAATTTGCTTCAAAGTTTAATTATAAATCCAGCAGTTAAAATTTTAAATATATATCTTATATAGAAAATTTTGATAATAATAACCTAAAAAATTTGTATTGACACCAATGATAAAACAAATATAATATTGCTATTAAATTAATGTTTAAACTCAAATATGTATAATACTAAGAAACACATATTGCAAAATTAATTAATAAAATTTCTAATAATGATTTGAAAATCCCATTATTATTAAATTTGTTACATGAAATTCAAAAATTTTGCAAAAATATTTTTACTTTGGGAAGCAATTATAAATTACTCCTTGGCTACAAATCTGAAAGTTTAATTTTTCTCTCAGTATGATTCTCTCTTATAACTTAATGAACTTACGTAATATTATTTTTCTTCTAATACATAAATTAGATTAATTTAAATTAAAAAAAATTGAATCAATTTTATTGGCAAGCCTCTTTATGATATGAATTTAACACTATAAAAAGTCACAATATAATTTTTTTTTTTTTTTTTTGGCTATTTTTTATAATATCACAGATTAATTCTTTGCTATAACTCGTAAACAAAAAATATATGAATCTATTTGTAAAATCTATAATACTTTTGTCTTCTTTTTAAAATATCTTAGTTAAAGATTTTTTTTTTTTTTTTGCTTAATTTATATATTTGATAAAATTTTTACTTCTAAAAAAATTTCAAATTAAAGTGTTTTTTTTTTAATTTATTTACTGCAATTTATTTATTAGTTAAAGAATAATTTATATTTTAACTATTGAAAATTTTTAAATAAAAATGTATCATATTTTTACTTTTTTCATTAATACGATTTTTAATACTAAGTAAGAGATGAACAGTAATACAAAGAAGCTCATAAGGAATTAAAATGTAAATTTTTATTACTGATTTTTTTTCAGTCGAATCTCTTTCTGTGATGATGACAAAATTCAGTAAAATATTAGTTTTAAACACTTTATTTCTTTAAAATTTCAATTTTTTATGATAAAACTATATTTTAATTGTTTTTCAATTGATTACTTAATATAAAATCCAAATTAATAATTTTAAAAAATAAAAAACAACTGTTAAACTTTTAATTTCTTCTTTAGTTTTTAAAATTTATTTCATTTATGAGTAAAATTAAATAACCTTATTATTTTTAGTTGAAGTCATAATTCGTAATGTTGAATATGATCATTTATAAGTGAAATGAAATAAATTTATTCTCATTACTGTTCAGTTTTATCTATTATTTTTTTTTCTTAACTTCCCCTTAACTCCTTGTAAATAATATCTTTTAATAATAACATAAAATATTAATAAATATATTCAGTTTTATATATTTTAACTTTGTTTAATTCAGTTTAATGTAAGAAGTTATGAATTTAATTAAATAAATATGAATAATAAGCCTTGACAATTCTAATGACCATTTAAATTGCTCATAATGAAAATTAAATTCATAATAAAAAATTTAACTAATTTTTAATGTGAGCAAAATATAAGGGAAGTAAAATATGAAAAAGAACGTTAGAAGAACAATAGCAAATTGGCACTAACGGTTCACATCTATTCTCATTTAAATTCAGAAACATGGTTTCAAACATTATGAAAAAAAATTTGAAACATTAACTTCATAAAAATTTGCTTACAGTGGTTGTTACTCAGTTTATGATTTTAATAATTACCTGATATAACAATAGAATAGTGATGAAAGGAATCACTTTTTTGTCAGACAAAAGTAGCATGTTTAATATATGATAAATTTAAGTTGTCCTAAATAGACGTACATGTAAGTTAAAATTCAAATCACATAACATTCCCAAACTGCTGTAGAAGAGGGAATCGACCTCATCACTTGATGCTGATTTGAAATTATGAGTCAACTAGATTTAATGATCATTTAAATTTTAAAATGTAATGAGACAAAAAGCATGAAGACGTTGCAAGTTCAGCATTTGCATGCCTCTCATCTTGTTCAGTGCGAAAAGAAGAAAACAAAGCCAGCTTAAGAATTTACATTTTGTCATTCTCTTTAAAATAACTATTTGTTAGTTACATTTTAATGCCACAAGTCAGAAGGTGTTACTTAATATTAAAAAAACCATTTTAATTATTTTACTTAATATGCAACATTATTTAACAATCTTACTTTTTTTTAAATTCACTTAAAAGAAAAGAAATTCCTAACTCAAAACGCCAAACTTAATCAAAGCGATATCTAAAAGAATATCAAGGAATCTTCTCCAAAAAAAATGTTTAAGGGTTTGAGTTTTAATGTTTAACAGTGTAAAGGAAAAATAATATTGGTAGTATATTAATACGTCAATACTAAATACCCTTTATACGATAAAGACATTAACATCTGCAAAATGTCATTCGTATTCATGTTACACAATCAAAATGATGCAAAACGTTTTTTATCTTTCCCAGATTCCTTTCTTGATCAGCATTTTAACGATAATGAGTTATGGCTGGCTGGAACAGGTAAGTGATCTCGATCAACCCACCACTAGACGACCCATCATAATTTTTGAAAAGCCGGCAGAATATTGATTTTGTTTCATGTTGATGAAGAGGAATTCGATCTCATTCATTTCCCGCCATTTAGCGATGCAGACTTGTCATAATTATCTGGGCTGTTGTATCTTTTGGGTGTTATTTCAGTAGTCGCGTGCAAGTGCCCTTCGTTCTAATTTATTTCACTTCGATATGTTTCCCTTCAAATACCAAGGGATTTTTTTTTTTTTTTTTTTTTTTTGAGGAAAAGATATTGAACTCTTGAAATACGAATTTAGGAATCACCGAATGCTGAAAAATATTTGAATCTTAAGACTTGATAAAAAAATTTTTTTAATACTTCGAACCCTTATCAGAACAACAGAAGATTTAATAAGAAAAGTCTTACACCATCAATTTGTTACGTAACTTAATTGATATATTTTTCCATTAAGCTTTTACATTAGTTCACAATAATTATTCATGAAATACTAATTCTCTTTAATTTTATGTGAGAAAAAGGCATTGTATACTGTAATGATTACAAGTGGATCTGCTAAGATAAGGCATTTTTAAATCATTTTTCACAATCTTAAGCAGGCTAACTATTATTTAACAGGCGAGAATAACTGTTGTTGTTGTTGTTGTCTTGTGCCAACTAAGCTGGCAATATTTTGTGTGCTGCTCCACTTTTCCAACTATACCGTAATTTGGTGTGTTATCTGACTTCCTCAGTACACACATGCTATAGGTACCGGTACGAGAATCACTATTGAAATGTTTTTCTTTAACTAAGGAAAAATACTTCAACAATGATTTTCATTTAAATGTAATAATTTCATGCTTTTAAAAATAATTATCAAATCAAATTATAAAAATATACATTAAATTACAAGTTATTTAAATGATGAAATAAAATAATTTATTTCTTCAATTAAGTGATTTATCAGATTAAATGTACATCTTTGTCAGCGAATTTCATTTGGTCCTATTAAAAATTTAGCTGAATCCTAATTTCAGAATTTTATATTAACGAATTTTTCAATTTAACAAATAATTGCCAATGAGAAAAATGTAAGAAGAAAATTCTAAATTAACAAGTTTTAACTCATGAATTAATTAAGAGATTTGTAGTCACATAAATTTAATTTTCATATTTATTTTACTTCTATATTTTTATTTTATATTTATTTATTTACTTCATATTTATTTATTTACTTTGTAATTTATGACATGTGTGCATGTTCTATGACAAAATAAATAAGTCAATTTTTTTCCAATAAAAATATGCTTTTCGATCAAATTGCAAAATTTCAATAATTTTCACAAGATATATATCTTTCTGAAACTGATATTTTACTCACTTCATCCCTACGTTTCATAAAATATGCTTTCAAAATTTTGCATCTGCTTGTATTAAACCGTACACACAGGACGTCGACAATTTTTATTAAAATAAAGAAAATTGTTTTCTTGCAAAGCGCGTTATAAGGTCAAAATATAATTTTCGAAACTATTGTTTTACTACTTTATCATTTGTCATAATTAATAACGCAGCTCATTTAACAAAAATTTAAACTTTTAATGTAAACATTCTAATTTTTTAAATTTTTGCAAAAGATTCAAAATATTTATTAGTTTATAAAAATATTTTACGATTCGAAATTGAAAAAATTCAGACTTTAAACTGTCTCTGAAATAAAAAAGGATAATTTCTTAGGATATTTTAATATTGGTGTAATTACTAACTTTTGTGTGTAAATCTCTTTCTCACTTTCTTAAAGCTGTTGATTTGAAATTTGCATTGTAAAATAATTGAATTAATTAATTTTAGAAGAAAAAAATCCTAAAATCAAAATTCAATCATCATTTTCATTACTTAAAATAAAAAAACCATCTTCAAACTAAAACTAAAATGACGTTAAGAAACTAAGTTTAAAACTAAAAAGAGTTCTATCTCGAAAATATGAAACACACAAATAGGAGAGAATAACGGATAAAACTACATTTAAAATTCTTCACTTAATTATTTAACTCTAGAAATCTTTGCACAAATTGGATATGTTCAGTAACCATCAAGTTAAAATCATATCAAAGTCACGATGCATTATATTCAAAGGAATTAGTACTGTAGTAAATCATATCTTCCTCTTAAGACTTAATGTTATTAATTATTGCAATTGAGAAGAAGGTAATTTATCGCCCTAAGGTACTGACCTTGGATAATATTAATTATTCTGAATTTTGATTAGGATAATTATGCATAGAGTAAACACTCAACTGATTGTTTTGAATTTAGTATATAATTATTCTCTCATTACATAATTGACTGAAAAATTACTTCCTTAAGAATAAAAGAATTAAACATTTATATTTGATCATTTGACTTGCAATTGTAGGTAATTATTAAATTTTAAATGTAATTTGTGCGTATCACAATATTAATTTGATAAAAAAATTAAAAATTAAATCGTGAAAATCGCAATAAGTGATATGCTCAAAAAACTGGTATATATATATATATATATATATATATATATATATATATATATATATATATATATATATATATATATATATATATATATATATATATAAGTTCCATCTGTTCACTATGTTTTATATTTTCACTTTATTATTCTTCATTTGACATTTGATTAGTTTTATAAAAAAATTGACGATTATATATATATATATATAAAGATATAAAGACTAATTTATTAATTTTCAAGTCAAAAGTATATGTGTGGGTTTTTTTATGTTTAATAAATTTAAATAATCATATAATTACCAGATAATGATGATTAATATTCCTCTAATATTTACGTAAAAATATTTTGTTTATTATAAAATAGTTTGTTTTTTCATTGAAATGATTTGTTTTTCTAAATGATTCAAACATTACTTAGTAAAATTATAATTAGGTACATAAAATTAATGTCTTATTTTAACCTTAAGATGAATTTCATTTTTTGTACCATATTCTTTTTAAGTTATTCTTATTTTCTAACTGTCGCTGACTGTCGAATATACACTTTGCTTACAACTAATTTGAAAACTTAACTGTATTAGCATATAAGTTAAGAGTGAATACCCCTTAATTATTCGAAATAAGCACCTTGAATATAGCTTTGAATATCAATTTTCTTGCTGTTTTATTTTCGCTTTTGAATCGAAACTTGAAATATAATTTATTTTATTTCCAAAATTCTATGATTATAGAGATCAGAAATCGGAATGTAACAACGTTATAATCAGCATCAGCAGTCATCTCAGTTTTCGTTCTTAAAGAGTATTATTTAAGCCAAATGTGCGCTTATTTTAAGTCACGATTTCATTTTTCACTTAGTGGGTGATCTTGTGTGTGACGTGGATGCCCCATTAGTTTAGAGTGGGGTGATTTCACTGTTTTTCGTGAACAACTGCATCAGCAGGCTGTTCGGCTTTGCTGGGGTAAGAAGCACCTTAGGAAGGCGGGATCTTTCATGGCAGGCCACACATTTTCTTAAGCAGAAATGGATCAGATTACTTCGCTTGTTTGTTTTACGACATTATCAGCATAAATCTAATCCTTACATTTCAAATATGAGACAGCTTGAGAATCTTATCTTTGAAGAATAACTTACTTGTGAAATAAGCTACGATTCCATGCTGTTTTGACATATCGGAAATTTAGTGTGAGTTTTTTTCTGAGACCCTGACAGATTAGTTACTGTCTCATAAACCATTCTTTCTATCCAGGTATTCTCCTCAAATGTCTAATGAAAGTTGTTATAATAAACAACAAATATGATAACACATTTATTTTGTTTTTCATTTAAAATAATATTGAATTTCTAATGGAAATTACAAAAAAATATTAAAATAAAAAAGAATTTGGGGTAAACACAAACGAACAAGCAACACATAGATATTATAAATGGATTTACATGTATATAAATTATTTAAAAGTATATAATTTATTTATAAATTATAGTAAAGCATAAATTTTTAAAAAAAAATTAAATATTCTATATTATTAAGTGATTTATAAATGTTAATTTTTAAATGCATGCATATTTTAAGTCCTATTTTAAGACTATTTTATTATTCACAACTCCCTTTTGAAAAGAATCAATGTAAATACTAATTTCTAAAGTGATGCAATAGATTTAAAAGCATTCTGATATGCCGATCTGTCATCAGAAGAAAAAATTCTATTTCTTTTTTATAGCTTCCTTCCCCTATTGACAGTTTCAGAATCAAACCAAGATAAACTGGACACTTAAATTATCCTTAACTGATATACTCGTTGCTTTATCGTCACAGTTAACACAATTATATGTTACGAAGGTGCGTTCTTGTCATGTTTTCCAATTTGCGGAATCGTCTGCATGTTTTCTTTTATACAAAGATACTAAAATTATAGTTTCTTAGTTTGGCAACATGCAAGTATAACAAACTTTTGGCACGTGTCATTTGCAAACGATCAAATAAGACTAATCTATCTCGACATAAAACAAGATCAACGCTTCCATATGAATTGCTATCCCGTTGAATAAAATGAAACGTGCAATTATATATCATTGAAAAATCGCTGGGAAAACCTATTATTAAAGGCTCGATATTAACGTTGTCCAGTAATCATTCGAAGTCAACATTCGCAATTAGAAACTTTCTTCAATATTACTTGAGTTTGTCTGTTAGACTATTCACATTAAAACCATGTTTATCTATTGAAAGAAAGAGATGGATAGACGTAGCTTTTCTTTTTCTTAGCTTCATTTAAGTTTTTAAATACAAGGATTATGAGAGTCAGTTAAGCATATGAGCAAATTATATGCGAGTATAAATATATGATATATATAGAGAGGAAATAACAATTTTTCTAACCACTATATTCACAATTCTGAATTTTAATTACTCTATTCTTTGGCTATTCGTAAATTGTATGCAATAAATTTAAGCTCAAATAAAAGGAATAATGGTATAAAAGTATAACCTAACTTTTGCGAGATATATTAGTTAAAAGTAATTGTAAGACAAAGAAATACAATACTTACCAACAACCATGCTTTTTCACCCATGGTTCAGACATTATCATAATATAATATGATATAATCCATATAATTTTAAATATACATATAATTATTAGCAACATATGAAGAATAAGGTAAATTGCATTCTAAGAAAGAATGCATTTCCTATTCCTTTTTTCTAAACTTTTCTTAATGTTTTTAGATGTTGGCATTTATTTAAATCAGTGTATATCAAAGCTATACAAAAAAAATGGAATTCCATTGACTCATATCATTACAAAAATTTGATTCATATTCCTAATAATTCTTTGAACATTAATATGAAACTTATTGAATTAATTTTTTCTATTTTGCTAGTAAACAAAAATTGAATTGGTGATAAACTTTTTTATATTAATTTTAGAAATGAAATATGCATAATAGTATAGGATACGAAAAAATAAAATTACCACGCAACACATTATTAATTTTGTAAGGAATATCACTAAATTTTTTGAATACATTAAATCTTCATGAAATAAAAGTAATTTTAAATTTGTTATTTTTTCTCTCTGTATGATGTATCAATGTTTTTTTGCGGGGGTGGTACATAACAGTACAAGAATCTAATAAAAATATTAAAAAGCAATAAACATTAAATATAAATTTTACGCATTTTGGGTTATGCTTTGTTTGTCGCTCAACGGTCATTTTTTGCACACGAGGGCTAATTAGACCGGGACCTACGGTTTAAAGTGGATTCCGAACCTCTACAAACATCCATGAACAAGGTGGGATTCGAATCCTTGAACTATAGAACTGAAGGCAAGAACTCTAACCATTCGGCTGCTAGTTCGGCTTAGGTTATGCTTCGTTTGCTCCTGCAAATAATATATCAAAAATATGAAAAAAACATTGCATTTGTTTTATATTAGATATATTCAATAAGATATTCGAGTAAAATGAACTGGAAACTAAATGATTTGCATCCTTTTCTCTTCTGTCAACTATAATTGGTACTACTATACCTTGTACTATAATAACCTTAAGTACTATAATAACCTTGATTATTGATAAATCTGATTTTTAATATTTTTTAAGTGTATTCTCTAGAACTAGTTCCTTTACATGAAAATAATTAATAAAGAGCCAAATTAGGTATAAAAATTATTCCATTCAATCTTTTATTATTTAATACTTGCTCCTTTCGTATATTTACATAGTAAAAATTCCAAAAGAAATTTTAAAATTGTTTTGAAAAATAAAAAAATTTGCAATTTTTTTAACAATTATGATTGTATTAAAAATTCTTCAATTTAAGATTACAGTGGTTTCAAATATTAATGATATATAAATTATTAGACCAAAAAAAAAATTACGCGTCATCAAATAAATCGCTTGGCAAAATTATTCTTCCCCTTCGCTTTTTTTCAACAAGTAAAAAAGGCAAATTGAAAATATATTTCCTTCCATTTAGAATTCCAATATACTAACGCTACCGAAAATTAACTTTGTATACTGCCTAAACGATATAATTTATTAAAACACGCCAGTAATTCTCTGGATGACAACTTAGTTTTTTACACCACTAAAAGAATTCACAAATTATAATAGCATTCAGAGTTTTTTCTTTTTCTTCTAAATCTGGCAATAATCTGATGATGACCCTGCCCTGTTTCGTCATACGCTTCTTAAGCAGATATGGCAACCGGTGTTTGTCTTCTGCTACCGACCTAGCGACCTTCAAACGAACTAAATTAACCTCAAATTCTTCGTTTTTTTTTTCTCTCTCTCTTTCGTTTCTGTGCTATCATTTTATTTTTTTACCAAGCTATGTTTACATTTCCTAGGATCTTCGAGAGCAATAATTTTCGCCAAAATTGATCAATCAGTTTATTATGCTATTCTTCACAAAGTATCCTTAGGCAAGAAAATGGATATTTTGGAAAATTGCTGGATCTTCAAAGAGGCACTTTTTTTTTTTTTTTTTTTTTTTGCTTGGCGATTTGAAGTTCCGCCTTCATTCACGTAATATAGTCATATAAATTTTCCAAAAAAAAAAAAAGAGTTTACACTTAGCAGTTTGTTATTTAAGGGAATAAATAAAAATTGATACTTAAATAGTACTTTAAGGTTCAATTTCTTTTTTTTTAACATCTGTTATTAAAAATAGATTTTCAATAATTCTGGGTGAGTGAACTTATGACACGGAATTTGTTTTATAATGATTTATCTTTAAAAACCACCACTATCTGATAAGTGCATTCAATTCTAACATAAGCTTCCTTTTAGAATTCATGGAATCACTTTCAATCTCTTTGATTGAAAGTTCAAAAAATATTTGCTTGTTTAGAAAATGCATGTTTTGTATAGTAATTTTCCTTATAATTAATCTATATTATATAATTAACAATATTTATTAAACATAAATTACTTATTCGGCATTTTATATGTATGTTATACAACTATATATGCCACATATTTTCATGATTTTGTATTTAAAAAAGATTCTATTTTATAAGATCAAGGCAAAATATATTAAAATATAGATTAATTTTTATTCATTTTAAAGTAATATTTTGTTTCATGAAATAATAAAGGAGAATTTAATTCTTACTCTCTCACACATTGTCTATAAAATAACAGAAAATTATTTTGGAAGTTTCTTTTACAACTTTCTTTAATTTCTCTCTCTTGTTAATCAAAAAACTTTTGCTAATTAATTAATTTCTGCAAAGTACAAATGAGGTGTTCAATATTTTTTTTATTCCGAGACTCTTAATGTCATTTGTTGTTCATAATTAAATGTATGAATATGGGAAATATTAATTAAATTCAAAATTTCTAATAGAATTTTTTAAGATATTCAATAAAAATGAAATTGAAATTAATTTATAACAACTTCTAAAATTATGTCCCTAATTTGTTTTTATTAATTAATCCTAATGTATTAATCCTAATTTGTTAGTTTAAATAATATTAAATATTTTTAGTTTAATCACTTTAGTCAAATTTAAAATAATTTTAGTCAATTTTAAATGCAAAATTATTTTCTTAGTTGACAAGCACACTTTATTCGGCAAATAGTTAATAAGAAATAAACTTTCAGATCAATAAATGTAAACTCCTTGCTAGCCACACTATGAAAAATTTCTTGACATAATTTGCACAAAAACTTGTTCTTGATAATATAACATAATAATTAGTTAGAAATAATGACAAGTACAATGATTAGTAAGCAATTTCGATATCAAAAATGCTTTCAAATGTAAGTTAAAAAAATTATAAAATTGTAAATGAATTTAATTTTAGTTAAATTCTTTCACAAAATATTTTTTAAATTGTAAAGATTGATTTAAGTTTGTAAAATTTAATTTATGTTTTAAAATCATAATGAAGCTTTAAATTTAAACTGAAGCTACTTTTGTCTCGTGACCCATACAAGAATCACTTTTCTATCTAAAAGATATTTCAGACAGAGAAATAAATATATCATATTTAAGTCTCTGATAAAAGGTTAGATAACCCTTTGAGCGAAATCTGATAAATGTTTTAAGCCAACCTTTTTATATGTGCACAAAGCCCTGTTTATGCATCACGTGCATGGATAATGGTGGAGGTACTTAATTTCATGGCAAACTCACGCCGAATATCTTACATACTTTATGCACATAATTCCGCTTGCTAATAAAGGAGAACCTTTAAACCTAAAGGAGAAGGAAAAACGATCGTTAATGGAAGCGAGATACCCTCACAAAGGCAAGATCATCTATCAAACTAAAGAAAATGAATGGCCTTTCAAAAGATGAGAAGCGTGTTCACCGTAAAACGATGTCCTACCATGTCCTCGAGAGTCAATCTGAACCAATCGCTCTCGTAATTACTTCCGAAGAAGTCATCCTTTTAGGGTAGGCCACCTACAGACCCAAAACAGCGTGTAAAGTAAGACTGCTGGCGATAAATTAGAGGAAACTCTGATCATCAATATGTATGAAAACATTGGTGCTGATGGTATTTAGTTACGCCACTTTTGTAATTCAATGTATTTTCAATATCTCAAAGCATTTCTTTGTTGTTTTCCCTTTTTATCGCCAAACAACAAACAATCACAAAGTATTTTTCAAAAAAATAAATAAATAAATAAATTTTGAATAGGAAACTAATTTATCAAAAATACAAATTTTATTTTTCAAATCTTCACATTTTTAAGAAACGTTTAAGCTAAAAATAATAATTTCTCCTAATTTCTATTATTCTTACAATATAAAGTAATTTTTAATTTAATAATATTTCGATACATGTCATCGTCATAATTGTGATAAAGAGATTTTAAATTGTATTTATAAACACATCAAATAGAACTTTCATTATTTAGGATCAAAACCCTTATTTAATCAATACCAAAATCTTATTTTTAGAAACACATAGAACTGAACATTGTTATTCATATTTTACTTTGAATTATTTGATAATCACGTGAAAAGTGAATAATTTTGATATACTTCCCGTTGTCTCTTAAAAATAAGGCCGATATAATATTTGATTTTCAAATTTCCAATGTTAATAACGTATCTCTTTCATTAAAATTTAATTACTCTACAAAAATTAACTTTAGTTGATAATCGTAAAAATTATGGATAGATTTAACCCCAGAGTGGACAAGAAAAGGAAGATAAAAATTATCATTTTAAGAAAAAGTTAAATTTGTTGGATTTCAGAAGAATCAAATTTTTTGTTTTAAAACTCAGCTAAATATTTTGTAAAAATGTATTTCTTTCATTGATAAAATATCCAGCAATAGGCTCTCAAAAATGATGAACATACCGTGAACGATGCTCAGTGTATACAACTAAACACATCATATCAATGTAAATATTCTAAATTAAGTTTTGTAAATGAGAGAATGTCACACAAAATTCTCAGATGATGTCCCAAGATTGGTTTCATGAAAAATTATTTTCATGAAACATAAGTATATCTTCAAGGCATATTTTAAACATTAAAAACATTAAATGAAAAACTTCATTGAAAATAAATTTGATAGCTTGAATAAATATTTGTCGCATAAAAAAGTATTAGCGATATTTGCTACAATAGCATGGTCTAATTGTGATGAAAATATCTCCGGAAATTTCTTGTTGTAATTGTAATCCTTAGATATTTTATTCAAAAACAAAATTTTCTTTCTTATATTTTTAATAACTATATAAATCAAAATTTTAGACCTTCCAATGAAAAAAAACTAAAAAAATACATGAAACTTTTAATTAAATTTTAAAAAATTGAGAAATATAAGCAAACTATATTTTATCACTGAATAATTAAAAATAAGTTTTGTTTTAAAAAAAAGTGTTAAAACATAATTTTAAAACAAAACGTTTTTTACTATATACGATGTTTTTTTGTTTATTTTCAATGTTAACCAGCAACAGCTCAGAAAAAATTTAATTTCTTCATATTTTTCAAATGTAAAATTTAATTTTGTCCAGAGAATGTATCTGTATAAAATTGATTGCGTTATAATATTTGTAGCTATAAAAAAGAATTATTGTTTCAGCAAATCAACTTGATATTCTTGATGACAAGTCAATCACTTAATTACATGAAATCTCTACCATCTCCTAATCCTGGGGGTATGGCAAAAAAAATAAGTATTATTCTTTGTAAAATAGAACATGCAAAAGTGACATTAACTTTTTGCGTTTCGCTACATTGCCCTGTCATTTTGCGGTAGCGTGAGAAATATACGTAATAAACAATACAAAGAAACAATCTAAAAAAAAATCTTACATTGAATTTTATTATATTTAAATTCTTTGGTGAATCCAAAGCAAAAGAAGAAAACAAAAGAAGCATTCTCATTAATATTATATATATAAGACATCGAAGACAACGCCGCATTCTGTGAAACAAAAAATACGTTTTGTATTTTTAAAAATATTCTATATATTCGTTACATTATTTAAAAAAAAACGTTTTGTTAAATTATTTAAAAAATAAATAAAATTTTACAAAGCACTTTTTTATAATATATGTGTAACAAATTTATAAAATACTGTTAAGAATATAAAAAAAATATTTTTACTAGAACATAGAAATATGTCTAACTTTTTGGAATTTTGTTAGTGGCTTAAATGTATAGAATTACTAACTATTTAATATTAACCCAAAATTCATTGTTAAAAAAAATTTTTACTATGTAAATTAATAAATAATGTTGACCTGAAAATAAAAAAAAACAATAAAGAAAATTTATTAAAAAGTATTGGAGTTAATCAAACATGTTTACTCAGATTTTAAATATCGAAATGCTGCTTGTATATACTGATTTTGTAATGTATATTTATTACCAAGCCTTTTAAATACATAAAAGGGACAAATCACTTAACATTTTAAAACATAATGCTTTTAAGTAGATTTCAAGAATTTTGTAAAATTTTAAACTCATAATTTTTATTAAACTTAAATGTATTAAAATGTTTGGATATTCGAATGGGTATGTTTTATATTCTATCCAGTCAAATGGTCATCAACTTAATTGCGGTTAAGTACACAAAACAGGTCATCATCATAATTTCCTCCAAGTGAAATACTCCTTTGGAACTGATAGCAAAGTTTGAATGTGTGTCCATGTTTCTAAATTAGAAAGATTTCACTTTTCGGAATAAAAACGTTCTTTTTTTTTTTTTATCTTAGAATACTTCAGATTATATCATGATCAGAAGCTGTATTACTTTTGTTTTTCTTTGTCTCCAAAAATATTATGGTCTCATAGAGATATGATATAGCGCTAATCAATCAGTAGCTTTAACAAGCAAATTTATATATATATACACAATTAGGCCTCAATAATTATACATACGTACCTTCAACATATATATAATAGGGTTACTCTGAAAATTTTGAGATACGCGCAGACGCGAATTTACAAAATAAAAATAAATGTTTAATTTTAAAATACAAAGTATTTTAACACAGAAGGCGATATTTTACGGACTTACTTCAACTTGTTTAGCGTAGAATAAATTTTAAACAGAAGAGAAAATGGAGTTGACGCGCGAACATTTTCGCGATATGATTTTCTACGATTTTAAAGCAGGATTAAATCAAGAAGAATGCGTTCAACGGCTGCAATTAGCATTTGGTGATAAATCTCCAGCTCGTGCTACTGTATTCAGATGGTTTAGAGAATTTAGAAGAGGTCGCAATTTTCTTCAGGAGGAAGAACACACAGGAAGGCCGCCGTCGGCAGTAATCCCGGATAATGTGTCTGCCATACGAAAAATGTTAATGGAGGGTAATCTCTGTACCTATCAAATGATACAGAAGGAACTTAACATTGGATCCACAGCCATACATAAAGTCATTCATGAAGAATTACATATGAAAAAAGTAGTTTGCCGTTGAGTTCTCCAAAATCTAACTGAGCACCAAAAAAGAGGAGCGTGTCAGAATCAGTAAAGAAATTCTTAAAATGCTAAATGATGGTGGCCACCGCATCATTTCTAAAATTGTAACAGATGATGAAACGTACATACCGTTTTTTGACGTTCCAACACCACAAGAAAACAAAGTATGGGTCTTTGAAGATTGTTTTTTCACCACGCCGACCATAGTGAAAAAACAACACGCACTGAAAAAAGTGATGTATGCCGTTTTCTTCAGAAGTACGGGATTGGTCAAAGCTATCAAGTTGGAAGGACAAAGACAATAACAACAAACTGATACACCCCTAAATGTCTTCCAGAAATTCTACAAGAACTGAATGTTAGGGGAATAATGCTTCACAATGACAATGCATCTTCACATACAGCTGGATTAACACTTGAGTTTCTTAAACAAAAATAAATTTAAAGTGATCGAACATCCACCGTATTCACCTGATCTAGCTATGTGCGACTTTTAGTTATTCTTTAATCTAAAAAAGAACTTTCGTGGACATCGTTTTCAATTAGAAGAAGAGATTGATGTGGCTATAAATGCATTTTTTTTTCATCTATTCTAAGAAATGAATGGCTTGATGCATTTAATCTGTGGAAAATTTGTCTACAAAAGTGCATTGATGCTGGAGGAGACTACTTTGAACACACCTAAAATTATGTAAGTTTAACTTTAAATACCTAGTTGTATCTCAAAAATTACAGAGTGACCCTCGTGTATATATATATATATATTTATATGTATATATATATATATATATATATATATATATGTATATATATATATATAATATATATATATATATATATATATATATATATATATATATATATATATATATATATATATATATATATATATAATTATAAAGCAAAAATATATACATATAGCAAAAATATAAATATATATAATAATATAAATATATATAAAAATACAATACAAAATATACAATACAATAGGAAATCTAGCCAGCAAAAGCAGCTAAAGAAAGATTTGCCAATATAAATAAGATAAAATATGAAAAATATGAAATTGGAAAAACAGTGAAATATAAATAAAATAAAACATGAAAAATATGGAAATGCACTGAAATACATGAAACAGATGTTTCATGTATTTCAGTGCTTTTCCATATTTTTCATGTTTTATTTTATTTATATTTCACTGTTTTTCCAATTTCATATTTTTCATATTTTATCTTATATATATATATATATATATATTGTGTATGTATTGATTTTTTTATCAATGAAAAAGCAAAAATTATTATAAAAGTTTAAAGTATTTTAATGATTGACATGTCTCGATATTATTTTATAATCCATCTCGAAAAAATTATGAATATTGTAAAAATAATAAAATAAGATTTTAAACTAGTTTAATTTATTATCAGTGCAGAAAATCAAAATTATAAGAAGCAAGTACATTGCTTGTAATAACTATAACTGCATATCACTTTGATCAAATTTCAATAATATATCTAGTGTATAAATAAAACGCTAATCTGTTTTCAAAGATTTATGTTCAAGAAGTAATCGTCATTACGATAATGATAGTAGAACTCCGCTAGAATGATTCGCGATAGTAATTTTGCCCTCGGAAAATTTCTCTTATCATTAAAAATGCAAATGCATCCTCCATTAAAATTCTATTTATTGCACCATTCAAATATTCTTATCAAGATTTATTTTAAGAAGTTTAGTTTTTGTTTTTCACAATGTTGATTAACATTTGATAATTTAATAGTTGTACATCAATTTTTTTGAAAAATGGCGCTTTTTTTCTTAAATAACTAATTGTTATATTTATTGAAAGTTGAAGCTTGCAAGTTGATTTCATCTTCTTGTGTGTGTAGTTCCAAAAATAGTTGAATATGCAGCTGAAAATATTATATATTATTTGTTATGGAAAATGTACATTCTTCATATTTAATACAATGCTTATGTATAGTTGGTCAGATTGTAAGAATTCAATATCAATGAACATTGCATTAAAAAAATTAACTGATAAAATAATATTCACTATTAAAAACTGTATAAACTCTAATGGGTTCTTGAAAAAAAAAACTAAGCACTTTTTAATAATTAATTCAGACATTTAGTTATAATGTTTTTAACTAAAAATATAATATTTTATTAAATATTTATACTAAAAATATAATTTTATACTAAAAATATAAATTTATATTCAAGTTTAAGGTGATTATATAAGTATTATGTAACTAAAAAAAACAAATCAAAATCAAATCTTAATGCCTTAAAAAAGTAGCTGTATGTTATCTGTATTGGGAGTTTAAAACAATAAAAATATAAAAAATGGCCAATAAAAATAAAAAATTTAAACTATGTTTAGAACTGTAATAAAAGATAAATAGGGAAAGTATATTTAAAAGCTTAGAAAAGGCAAATATTTTTAAAGTTAAAAAAAAATAATTAATTCGTATGAGTCTCAACAGCAAGAAAAATGCACAAAATAATATCAAGTATGAGAACTCCTTTATTATCAATAAAATTTAATCAATAGTTACAAGCATTTTATCAATTACCATAATAAAGATTACATTATTAATGTATGCAAATATCAGCTACAATTGAATATTATTGTATTTACATCGCTTTCAAATTTCATCGTATCTATAAGCACATGTGATTTTAAAAACGTAACTTTAAAGTCAGTTTCATAAGTGAACCGACATATCATATATCGATTTCCTATTTAAATTCTCAGTGAATGATTTGACTTTTTTATTTAGCCCTTAATACTTTTGTTGGTATATCGTCTATTGCCCAGGTCAGGTTCGAACCTATTAACTTTTAATTATTAGAATGACACTTTTACTAATCGGTTCCTCATCTCTTTTAATTCTCATATTTATTTTATACAATATTTTATTTTAAAACTTCATTTAAAAAGCATTACTATATATTAGTTATTTTTGGCTGACAATCGTGACGTTTACAGTTGAGATCTGATATATATTAAGAAACTGAAATCACATCGTAATAGTATTATTCATTCTATTAGCGAATTTCTGGATATTTAAACTCAATCTATTTAAAAAAAGATTAATCATATATTTACATCCATTAATCAGGCTTAACTTCTTTATGGAAATTTAAATTTAAGATCATGTTTATAATAAAATAGTTTCCATTTTCTTAAACAAAAATGGGAGGTACTGACCTCACAAAAATATATAAATAAAGCGGGACAACAATATTTTAAATAAAATTAACTTATTTTATTTTTGTTTAATGAAGAATGCAACTTCTAGGGCTAAACATGTCCCATTTCCATCAGAAAATAATACGTGATTTGATTTTAAACACATTTGTCCAGAAATGCTAAAGGAATAGAAAAAACTCTCATGTGACAGTAGAGTATAGATTTTAATTTTTACATTACTTTTTTTCTTAGATACCACACATATCAGCTTGATTTAAAAACAAAAATCATTGCAAAAAATTTTTTTATCAAGTAAACGTGAAATAATTTATATCTTTTCATTTATTTATTTATTTTTGACAAAATTATATGACAGAGAATTATATTAATTTGCTAAATTTTCTGAGTGTTTTTATCTAGAATGTTTAAGAAATGTAATAAACTACTATACAGACTTGTTTCATTTATTATAATTATTGTTATAAAGAAACCAAAAATGTGAAAATAACTTTATCAATTATAATAAAAACTGACTCAAGGTTAAGAAATTATTTAAAGGAAAATGTGATCTAATATTTTCAAAATGATATAGAACCTGTGGTTATGATCAATAATACATTTCAAAAACACAAAATCATTTATTTTCAAAATATAATTAGCTAGAAAGAAATTTAATAATAACTTGTAGTTGTCAGATAGCCTAAAATATAAATTCATATTATGACTTTAGTTTATTAATAGTAGGAAAATAGTAAGCCTTTTCTGTTTAAATATAAAATTTGTAACAGTTTCTGTTTAAAGGAAACATGAGTCTATGTGTTTATTTATTGTATTTATCGATTTTAAGTATCTCTCTTCATGTAAAGAAAATGTTTCAAAATTTAAAATTTGTGCTCATGGGTCTATATTTCTTCTACAGGTAGGCGCGACCTGTTGTTAGGTCCTGCCATGGTACTATGCAGGGAGCACGGGTGATGAAGGTGGTCCTTCTAGTGATTCTGTGTTGTTACAGGCTGCTCTTAGGTGAGTCTACAAATTAATCATTGTCATATCCAAATTATAGAAATCCTTTCAACAAATTCTCAAAAACTTTTTAATTGGAAAAATTCTTACTTTGTACCTAATTTGTTACAATATTTTTTTCCAGTACACGCCAATTCTCCACCAAAATTTGCCCTCGACGGGGCAAGCGAAATTGTAGTCAAAGTCCGAGAAGGACCTGAAAGCATAGGTAAATGTTTTTAAAAAAGTACATTTTATAGAAAAATTTACATTTAATTGTTTCATATAAATTAGTCAAAAAAATTAATAAACTATAGAATGATATTATTTCATTATTTCTTCTTGTACATCAAGTGAATTGTTAAAAGTTGTATTTCCAATTTATTTCATCCACTTCTTTTAAAAAGTAAAGAAACGTAGAATTTCTTCTTATAAAAATTAATGAAATAGTAGTTTGTAATACACTTTCTCAAATGTATTTGCTGAAACACAAGAAAATTTTCTCTGCAGTATAAACACTGTTATATTCTGTGAATGTTACCATCCCAGACTGTTCCATTTTGTTCATTAATATGCCCGCATTGGTCTCTTTTACAGGCAAGCTTTTATACAGGCTACGAGGTGAAGATGCAGATGGCGACAGACTTACTTTCGGTGTCGTCGGTCCTGTGGGACAGGAAATCCTTCGATTTGAACGCCTGGGAGCCTCAGAAGCCAATGTCTATCTCAACAAAGAGCTTGACCGAGAGGTCAGTAGTTCGATCTCACTTTAAATTAATGGTGTCACTTCCTTTACAGATCAAAGATCGATTCACAGCATTCCAAGTAGAACAGTGCCTCTTCTGATAATTGAAGACTTCGTTTTATTGGACGGATACATGCATTGATATGCAACATCATCCACCATTTTGCAGCTTTACATGATGATTGTTCTCAATCAAAACAATATTCGATGCCATTCATGAAAAACAGAATAGTGGTATAAATGACCTTTCAAATAGTTGTTTAGTTTCCACCGTTGAAACTAAATGCATTCTTCATAACATCTTGAGACTTTTATAGAATTATTTATTCTGTTGTTTCAAGAATAATGTCATCGATTTTATCTTTATATTCTTAACTTGTATGAATATATCATAATTTTCTGAGTGTAATTGTGTCAAATTGATAATATTTAAGAATTAGTCATTCTATATACAATTGTTTTGTTCCATTAGGCATAAACTTAAAATATATTCACATAATATAAGATCATGTTTAATAGGGTAATTTGTTAATTATATTTTACAATTGTTTTCTCCAAATAAATGGGAATTTTTTCTAGTTAATTAAAAATGCATATGTAAAACATTTTCTATAGCACTCAAAATAATGTTCACAAGGAAATATAAATTTTTCTGAAATACAAAAGTATTTGATTGACATAAATTATCTTTTGTTTTTAAAACAAGAAACAGAAAAAAATATTGAGAAGAAATTTAATTTTTGAATTATTTAAACATTTGTTTTTTGAAATAATAAAAATTATGGACTTAATTATTGTTTAAAAGAGTCAAATTGAGGATAGCTTATGTATTACATTAATTTTTAACAAATTTTTATTGCCTTGAATTTCTAAACTTCAAAGAAAAAAAATTAGATTAATTAAAAATTATGTCCATTCTTCCCTCCAAAAACTTTTAACCAAAATAGATTTTAACTCTCAAGAAAGTGTGAATTTAAGAAAAAATATACTATTATTGTTATATCTTAAACCTTTCATTCTAAACAAAATCTTTCCATTTTTAAAGCATGGATTTAAAAATAAATTATTCAAAGAATTATTTTTATGACTAATGATAAATGAAATGTTATGCACCAATGATAAGTCAGATAAAATATTTGAACTCATAAAAGCATTCTTTTTTTTCTTGTGATTTTTGTGTTAACTCAACTCTGGCGTCTAATACTTCTGTTTGATTTCAACAGATGGTGGACTCCTATTCATTGGTCCTTACACTTACCGATGGCCGCCTTGCTGACGGGCAATTCGTAAGTATATTAAATCTATACAAATTATACCCTTTATAAGATGCACCGTTACTCCACCAATAATGTCACTTTTGAACAATCCGATTAAGAAACGAGTAGCAGTAATGTTAAGCAAATCTTTATTGCCTATTATTTTCTGATGTTAAACAATAAGCATGTGTTATACTGCATTTATCTTGCCTTTATAGTAAGCAAGATATAAGCAGTTATTTTAAAATTGAGACGAATTGCTAAAAAATGTAAATTCTGAAAGAAAGCAAATTTATGAGCATATTAAAGATTTTAGTTATTGAATATTGATATTCTTAATTCTTATACTTAGTATTTGAATTTTACCTTTTGTAGTTCTTAAGAAATTAAAGGAAGCAATATTAAAAAATATAGTAAAATAACCTCAAAATTGTTAGTTAGCTTTTACTATATTGCATTTTTTAATTTTTATTTATTAAGTCATATTTATTTGTATTTTAATCATAAATTATACGCAATTTATCTGTAAACCAAATAGATTTCAAATCAAAAAAAAATTTTTTATAAAACATCCCTGAGATAAAACAGCCTCTTATACCGATTTAGTCCGCATTTTTATTTCCTTCTGAAAAATAACTCTACATCACGAAATTTTAATTTCGTGCAATTTAATGGTAAAACAAATACTTTTATTTAACATTTTATCAACCGAATTCTATATGTAAATCTTATGTATGTAATTAAAGCTTATGTATGTAATTGAAGCTTATGTAGAGTCAATGGCACTTAATGAATTTTGGTGACACAAGAAAGTATGTCCCTTTATTCTTTATTTTAGCAAAATTGTTCTGAAATTTTTAACGAGTGACTTAATAAAAATGCTGCTATTATATGATGAATGTGAGTGATTCCCTTAGGGAATTATTTTATAATGCAATTAATCTTTAAAACTATAAATATTATGCTATGCAGGAATATTATCAAATGAGAAAAGATAATATATGTATGCACATACATGCAAAATTTATATATACGCATACTCTTTCGATAAATATGTGCGAAAAATGCATTCAGGAGTACTGTTCAAAACAGTGGTTCACATTCTAGAAATGAATTATTATTACAAAATCAATAATTAATTCAATTTTCTCGTACATTTACTATCATAAATTTATGAAATAAAAGAAATTGATATGTATTCCAGTTCGAGCTTTGATAAGTGCTCTCATACTGAATTATTTTACTTGAATAACATTAAATTAAATATCTCTTAAGCCTTTATCTCTAATAATCATTAAAATTAACAGACAATTTAAATGTTGTATGCTATTTTACTCATAGAATATTTATTAATCAAGACATTCATAAAATAATTGAGATCATATATTTGTCATGTTTACTGAAGAAATAAATACATTTAATAAGCTAATTTTAAAGAATAAATATTTTTAATGATATTGTCAAGTTGTAAGCATGATTAATAAAAGATATATAGCCTTCTTGGGTGGTTAGTAAGTGCTAAAAATCATCTAATCTACGCAAACACATTAATGATAATTACTGATCTACTCAATCAAAGGAATGTTATTAAGCAACATAAGCTAATTGCTTTCACTATCATCAGAGAGAATCAAGCTATGGGTGGAGCAGAAAGATGACATTTCATTTTTGGGTGATGGAAATACCGGTATGTTAGATGACCAGTGTAATTAGCTCTGATGATGTGTAATAAGCCATGATAATGTAAATGATATTTGTTTAACTTACAAAATCAAAATTAAACGAGCAAAATAATTGGTATGCATAAATAACAATGATAAGACTATTTCTCCACTAATAGAGAAATATATATATATATATATATATATATATATATATATATATATATATATATATATATATATATATATATATATATATATATATATATATATATATATATATATATATATATATATATATATATATATATATGTATATATATATATATATATATTAAACTTTTCCGATTATTACAAAATTTTACAGTTTAATACAGTTAAGAATTATAAATATCATAAACAAAAATCTATATTAGTTTTTTTTTTTTTTTTTTTTTTTTACGCAAGTGAATTTTTTATGTGAAAGGCACAAAAGTTTTCAAAAATCGCAGTTAAAATTTTTTAAAAAATTTATATTCTTACTATTATCATAAACAAATTTTTTCTGTCTAATAGGATTTTAGATTTTGAGTCAAATTATTCTATGCAAAATTAAATTTAGTTTATAATGAGAAATTTATAGCATCATATGATGCTTAAGAAGCATGATATTATAATTGAATAACTATAAATTTAAGTTTAGTATTTATTAAATGGAAAATTTGATTATGAAAAACTTTTTCAAGAATAATTTATTTGTATTCGGTAAAAAAAAAAAAAAAAAAGCATTCTAACATTTTCTTTAAAAGCTAAAGTCACATTAGATTTAAAAATATATATATTAAAATTCAATTTAGAAAAAAAACATAAAAATAAGGAATTTTTTTTATAAATAGTTAACATAACTTATTTATAAAAAGAATTCTTTTCAATCCATTGTTAAATTAACAATTTTTGGATTTTGTGTAAGCTTTGTAAATTGAATTATCATAGAAATATGTGAACTTACATATTTTGGTTATTTTATGTTAAAAATATTCTAAATTAAGGTTACTTGTAAAAAAAATCCATATTTTATGTACTATTTCATGATTAACTAAGTAAATTTAATTTCATTCATTTATTGAATATCTGAAAATATTTATTATTTTATATGATAATATTAGAATCATAAAACAATGAATTACATTTACTTTTTTTAAGCAAGTAACACTTATAACTAATGCGGATATATCAAAGAACAATTTGAGTAAATTGTACTTATCTTCTGACACACATATCCTACACAATTAAAACTTTTCTTTGATTTTTAAATTTTTAGATATTTATTTTAATTTTTAGAAAAATATCAGTTTAAAATTAAGATAAGCTTTGCTCTTTTTTTCTTCCTTAGAGTTTTAAAGAATAGCACCTATTAATTCCTTTATAATATTCTCTAGATATTTATACAGAATAACCTTAATTTATCTTAATATATTTCGATTAAAGAGAGAGAGAGAGAGAGCTAAAACTAACTTACTTAAGAAAAAATAACCCAGAAATTGAATACTGCATTTATCATGTTTGAAGTTGGCATCATTTCATATTTTAAAATTTAATTTTTTTGGATTAAATTAGAAAAAAATTTTAAGGACAAAACAAGAAATTTTTTGAATAAATTTTAAAAAAAATTAAGTCCATTTGAACTACAGATCACTATATTTCAGTTATTTTTAATTAGACTTAATTATTATAACATATTTTGTTCATTTAAAATCTTAATAGAATTCATCAAACAACCCCCATGTATAAAACAGACAATATTTAAATAACTTATTTTCAATTCTAGATACTGCAAACTTTTCTTGGAATTGCAGATATCACTCACGGAGAAACTACCGTAATTGTAATGATTTCACTTTATACCTACGCATGAACTATTGATGATATTCTGAAGGAAAATCATCAGAAAACAAACAAAGATATTTTTAAATGGGATCTGGAACTGCTTAGTAACAATTTCCATACCTTTTATAGATTACATTAAAACCTGGCTTTTCTGCTTATTTAATCAATACCTCAACCACTTTAATATATTTTCGGACTTATGTTAATGAAATTATTGATTAATTAAAAAAAGATACTTCGGAATAATTTAGCCATTAATTACCAATCTTCATAAAATTAAAATTTTAGACGATCCTCTTTAAAAGAAATCAAAAAAAAGAAAGAAAAGAAAAATTTACATTTAACAGCAAAAACTCTTTCAGTTAAAATTGACTTTATAAAGCGTTAAACAGAATTTAATAATCTAAGCGTACTTAAAAATCACAATAAATGTCTGTTTGTCTTTCTTTATCACTTCACTTTCAGGGTGAAGATGGCATATCCACTGTGTATGAGATGCCATCACTTCACCGATTATAGAGCTGAATAGGCCTAAGGGAATCCGGGCATTAGAAAAAAAATGCAATCAATTTTAATTTCTCAAATTTCGGCAAATAGTAATTAAGATATAATTAAATAGATTCCACTAAAATTAAATTTTTACGAATGTAAAATAGATGAATCGTTAGATTTTATATATACAAGAAGAAAATATCACATTTATTATCAAATTTAATTTAGGATTCTGTATTTGTCATAGATAACTGAAACAGTCCCTGCTATATTTCACAAATTATTTGTATGATAGAACTTTTTGAAGTTAGCATAAGTAGAACAATTAAGTTAGAAACTGATTGAACTTAGTAATCGCACAAATATTGTAATCGTAATAGAACTTCATAGAATATAGACCAACCTACTACATGCGATATATGTGTTCGAAAAGTCCTGTGGTCGGTCATTGACAGTTACCTTGAGTACAATGGTCTGTAGAAAATTTCCTCCTCCTTCATATAGATGTCAAAGTTGAGAGAGTGGATCCTCTGGTGGTGTCATCTATCGGAGGATTTAAAAAAGAGCAAAGACGTACTTTTACGTTCGTGGTGTTCTGATTAAGAAACGAAAAACGCTTCCTATTGATTTAAATTCGCATAGCCAAAGCATAGAGAGCTTGGCTTGTCCAAGTGTCATAAGTAACAATAACAATAATCGATTTCAAGACTTCCTCTGAAATTAGTTTCGAGTTCATATATGGATGTTGTGTTACACCCTTATTTATAAAAAAGGAGTATTCTGTTTCGTGTGTCTGTTACATTTTAAACAAATCCAACTTTTCTTTATTCATTGAATTAAATTATATATTGCTTTCGTCTACCCTAGTTACAAACTGTCTACATTACAAGTTAAACTATGGGTTTGTTTAAATTATTTTCAATAATTCATCTAAGCTTATAGTTATATCACATGTACTAAAAATCATTGTTCGTGTCTCTGACTTAGGAATAATGAAGTATAAATTACTTTCACACTAATTTTAACAACTCTTCGCGTGAAAAAACGGGCAAGGTTTTTACATATGAGATATATTTATCATGATTTGGCTTGACTTAAAAATATATAGTAATTTAAATTATCTATTTTTCTATGGTTCTTGAATTGTATCTTGATCAACATACATTATTCACACACCTAGAAAATATTTATTATGAATTGTTTGTTCAATTAGTCAGTCAAAACAAAAATGATAATCAATAATTTTTTAGAAGAGTTAAAGTGAAATTCAGTTTCATTTTTGTTATGAAAGAAAATTCTTATAAAGAAAGTAAAAATAAAATTTTGTAAGGAATCTTCAAATAATTTGTTCTAGTTTTGAATGTTGGATAATTTTATTATTTTTAACGCCAAAAATAATAGCAATTAAGAAACGCTTTTCTTTTATTTTTCAAATTACATTTGGAATGTATATTAAAATATAATTCTTATTTTATATAATCATTAATTATTCCTTGAAAAATATAAAAGAGAAACAACTAATTGATTTTCTACAGTATGAAAAATATTCAAGTGTATTAAAAACTATGATCACGCTCTTTTTCTAAATTAGAAGAAAATTTTTTAGAATTTTATCGTAAATTAGATTTTAGCAAATATAATTTAAGATGAAAATTCTAATAAATACCCAAGGAATATGCTTTTTGTGATACTGCTATTATCTTTTGACTATTTGGGTAATGGCCCTTATTGAGACTAATATTAAAGTTACAGGAAAAGTTTTCATTTGGATGCAAACACAAACTTCAATTACACAAAATAAAGTTAAAATTTCTTTATTATGTTTCTCCACTCTCTACTGATTTCATGATTGTGGTATTAATTTCTGCAAGTCTAGAATATTTCTGTTTACCATAGAAAATTCTTTATATTTTTTCTAAATTCTGTCTTTTCAATATATTTTATAATATTTGAATATTAGGACTTACAAATGTAGATTGGAGTAATTATATTGATATCTTAAATTTTAAAAAAATTATAAAAATAATCATCTGATTTTGTATCGATATCAAGTCCTAATAATAATTTAAGAAAATATTTTAAGTGAGAGTGTTTATTTTACTATTAAAATCTACTTTAGTAAATCTCTTTAAAGAATAGATTGCATTGTACAAAGAGTTTTAATGACATTTTAAACAGCTGTGAACTGTTTAAAATGTCATTAAATAAATAATTAATAGGACTTTCTAGTAAATAAATAATAGACTATTAATAAAAATTTCTTTATAATAGTTTAAGAATATAATATATTAAAAAGATGTGGTTTTTGTTAATTTGTTTTTAGATGTACTTACGAACTTGTTGAGTTATGTTAAAGTAAGACTGCTTTCATAGCTTTTATATATTTTTAAAATTATTAATAGGATGAAAACTAGAAGTCCTGTATTACATATGGTATTATCTTATAAATAATAAATCCAGTTATTATAGAATGTATTGTATATAATGCAACAGTTTTATATATGGATATTTTTATCTCTCATAATAAATTATGTGAAGTATTATAAAATATATGATTTGAAGCTCAACTTTAATTTTGCAAATTTAATTTTTATTGAATTTTTTTATTTAAGTGCCATCAATTAATTTATTATTTTGTTAAAAATTGTTTTAAAAATATGCTATACATTTGACTTATATTAATAATATCCATTTTTAATATATTACTTTTTTATGTTTTAGATCAGACATTCAATGCTCATTATAGTAGAGGATGTGAATGATAATGAACCAGTATTTAAATCATTTAAATCTACTGTTAATGTCCCTGAGGTAATATTTAAATTTATTATTATAATGGTTTAATGATATGTAAGGAAATTTTCAATATAATGTTATAAAAAGATCTTTCTATTGTTTTTCTTATTCTTGTTTTCTTCTAAATTTACATAGGTATGATTTTGAGGTATCTTTATTTTTCCATTTGATATTACATATATATATTACCTCAATATTCTTTCCTATATTTATATGTGAATGTCTTTCAAGATGAGTAATATTGAATCTATAATTAATCTTTGCATGAAGAAACCCTTCCTTTTTTATTTATTTTTTTTCTGTCTTCTTACCTTTCTAATTACCAAAATAAATTGTATTTCCTTATTTGGTGTCCTCAAATATTTTTGAAGTATAATAGTAACTTTATAAGGAGCAGTACTAAAAAGCTTTTTTCTTTGGGATATATATCTAAGAATCATTTATCTGTTCTTTCAATGTAGTCTGTTTTTTAATTTTCTTTATCTTTTTTTTTTTTTTTTCATAATCTGAATTTATATTTTTTAAATAGTTGATCAATCTATTATTAGTTATTAGTTAATCTATTATTCAGCTAATTAAGTTGCTTGTCACAAACATTAATGGCAGGTTGTTTCTTACTACGAGCAATATAGAAACCTTCTATCTATTGGTATAGGAATACTACTTTCTTTGAAACAGTTTGTATATCTTAGTCTAACATGTTGATTTAATTTGCCATATTGCATTTCTTCATTAGCTAGGAAGAAAATTCTGCTATCTTCCACTGAGGAAAAATTGCTACAATTTCCTGTATTTCATAAAATGTTATATTTTTAAGGAAAAAACCTTTTTTTTAAATTGTTAGCTTTTATTAAGTTTCAAGTTTAAATTTTAGCACTCATATTGACTAAGACATAGTGAAGATCTAAAATGATGTTAATATGGTATTGCATCATTGTAGACTTTTAAAATTACTTTACTCAGGCAAAAATTAATGTTCCCCTTTTGATTTCTAAAAAAATTGGTTTGGTTGTAATTGTGAGTACAGAAAAAGGTAAAACCAAAATATCCTTAAAAATTGCTTTTGAATATCTAACAAAGTTAAATTAAATGTTAGAATTAATTTAATATTTATTAATTATATCTATTAATGATCATTTTATACATTATTTTCTTATTTTAAATCTATTTTATCCCTTGGTAATTAAATGTATTATTTTTAAGAAATTGTTTGTATTAGTTATATTATGCACATATATTTATTATAATAATTAACGATAAATAAATGAGACAAAAATGTGTATCTAAATGAAATATATATGTAGGATTGAAATAATAATTTACATTATTAGTTTCATGAAACAAGTTAACATGTTAAATAACATTTTGAAAATGCATTTTTTACTAGAGTCATTAATATTTTCTTGTATAAAAAAAATTATAAGTTGTATTTAAATTTCTTATTATTAGGAATTTTTATTGCTTTTAGTTTGATGTTTCCAGATAGAAGTATACAACGAACATATATATATCTTATTTTTCAGTTGTTAGAAGAAATTAATTTGAAAAATAGTTTAATCTGCATATATTTGATAATTACTAATGTGCTTTAAAATATTTTATCTGTAAAATGCTTCATGTATGAAATTCCGGGCGAATATTAATAAATATTTCATATTGGTATCATCACATAAAAAATACATGTAAGTAATTTTATAAATATTTATATATATTTGGTCTCATTATAATTATTATTAATGCACAATTTCATTCCAAAATAATAGTTATTTTATTGCATGCTGTGAAATAAAATACTCAATTTGTTAAACTACAAAGTGTATAATTTATTAGTAAAATTTTTATTTTATAGGATTCTTCTCCTAAAATATTAGAAACTGTTGAAGCTATAGATAGTGATGCTGGACCCTTTGGCCAAGTTATATATCAGTTGGCTGTAAGCAATTTTTATTATATATGAAGTTCTAGTGTTTAAAAAAGCTTTTAGTAAGAAACTAATTTAATTGTTCATAATAATTAATCTTTTGGATTTTTTTTTAGTGTCTGCTGTTTAGCAGTAAAATTTTTAATCTATATCTATTACTACTAAATATAATTAATTCCCTTCTTTATGCATATTTTAATTTTTATTGTGATTTTAACAGAATGCTGACAAAGATACATCGGAAACATTCTCTGTACAAACAACTCAAGGCAAAGGAGTCATCAAACTTATTGGCAAATTAGATTATGAAAGAAAAAGTTTATATCAACTCAGAGTTTTAGCTGTTGTAAGTTTAATCAATCTATTTCATTACATAAATTATGTGTATTCAGTATGATATTATTTTTTAATATCATAATATTTTTAAAAAATCCATGAATATTTTATTTAATGAAACTTAGGATCGAGCAAATACTGGCCGCCGTAATACAGCAACAGCTGCTATATTGGTAAAAGTAGAAGATGTTGAAGATCAACCACCAATATTTATATCTGTTCCATCTGTTACAAGAATACCTGAAGATTTGCCAATTGTGAGTAATTTCTTTCTTAATTGTGAATAATTACTTTTTCATTATTTCTAATTCTGCTGCAAAATGTTAATGGTAAAATTTTTCAGAACTCTGCAGTTTTGTCTGTTAAAGCTGTTGATGGTGATAGAGGTATAAATAATGGCATAACTTACAGAATATCTAAAGGTAAATAATATTCCGTTGCTAATATTTATATTTGTACTTTAAATTTTGATTTTTACAAATTTAGACTTGTCATTTACAATGCTTGTGTGAATCTTTCTTAAATACTAGAAAACAAACACCTGTCTTCATTTAAAAAAAAAAAAAAAAAAAAAAAAAAAAAAACTTTGATGTACATAAAGTTTTGCATCTTAAGAATTTCATCATCTAATTTGATTAAATTCAATATTGGTATTTTTCTTTATTCTATATATTCTAATCTGGAGAAATATAATGTGTGTTAAGTTTTTAAACAAAGTAATAACACTAGATATTAATAACATTGTTTTATTAATATCTTCCTTTTTAATAAATTCAAAAGGAAATACTGTGTTTTTGAAACTTATCTGTATTGGTGAAGCTCACTTTGTTGCTGTTGTGCTGCTAATCAAATGTTTAGTATTTTGGTCTTCAGAGTTAAACAGCTTGTGACTTTAATTTTCATCTTGCACATGGATAATAAATGGTTTGGAGCTTACTTTAACCCCTTAACGCATGTGTGAGACACGGGCAAAAGTTTCCGGCAAATTTGCACATGCCCGTGTCTCACACGGGCGTCCTTGTATCTCGCGTTATTTTATTTCTAATGCTCGTCTGAGATCTGTTCCAGTAAAAATAAATAGGCTAGATTATAATTAAACTTATTTGACATAGATGGCACCACTATTCAGCAGTTTTCTTGTGTAAACCAGGTGGCGCATTTTGATGATTAGCTATAAGTTTGCTAGGAATTCTTTGTTATAAAGCAGTCGTTTGGTGTATATATCTGTGGTAATATATCCATTTTTATTACGTAAATATAATAAAAGTAAGCAGTTAACTGCAAATTATATTACTAAGTGTTTTTGTAATTTAAAAAAAAGTTATCTGATAAGGAGCGACTCTGACGATGACAATTTTGAATATGCCAATTTATCACACAGTTTGAGCGATGAGAGTGATGATTTCTTGAGTGATGGAAGTGAATCGGAAGATAATGACGACAAGATTTTGGATATAGCAAGGAATTGGTATCAAATTAGTACAAATAAACCAAACGTTGCACCACCGAGATTTCGATTTGAAGCTAACCCTGGCTGTTGTTTTACTTTGATGGATTACGATGATGCTTTGTCATACTTTGAATTATTTTTTGATAACTCTCTCATGGACATAATTCTAACTGAAACAAACAGATATGCATTTCCCGAATTTGTACCACCTACAGAAAAGAAATCGGCCCCTTGTAGAAATTGCGCCATTTGTTGCAGTAAAAGGGATGAGAGGGGTAAAAAGATAAGGAAAGAAACAAGATACTATTGTAGGAACTGTAATGTTGGACTTTGCGCAGTACCATGCTTCATGGTATATCATACCAAACTGAATTTTTAGTCAATTTTATGTATGAAAATTTGATTTAATTTGATTTTAATAACTTGAAATTCAAAATAAACATGCAATCAAATCGTTTTCACTTTGTTTGTATAATATATATATATATTTTTAAATTAGCCTATACTTGTACCCCTGTATGTTGTCTTTTCTAATACAAAGGAGCGTAAAAAAAGACAACTTTAAGTAAAATTATTCCAAAATTAAAAATAAGATTTTTTAATTAAATTTTTAGTTAAAAATTACTTTTATTTGTCGATCATGTCTTAAAATGCACTAGAGAATATGATTATGCAAGAAAAAAAATAGGTGATTTTTTGACTGAAAATTAGAAATTAATGTGTGCCTCAGTATCAGCTAAATCATTTTCTGTTTTACATTATTTTTCTTTTTAATGTATCAAAATTTGATTACTTTTTATTCTTATACTTGAATAAATTGTTTTGCAACTTCAGTGTAACTTTTCACATTGTTATATACCTAAATGTTTAATTTCATATTCTTTGACTATGTTACGATTTTCTAAAGACTAAATTTGCTATACAATTACGATAACCATATAATTCTCATTTTTTTAAACTTCATTTATTTGAAGATAACAGTAAATAAAAATTTAAACTGATTTTCCCTTATTAGTTATCGTAGTTTCTATGAAAAACTAATTAAATTTTTTTATTTCTAAGTTATTTTTTTATTGTCTTAGTATGATTTTAAAACAATTTTGTTAAAATATTCAACAAATATATAGAGAAATATTTTTAATTTCAAACACAATTCTATGTCTTTATTGTTTATTTTTCTTGTAAAATGTTTTGTATGAATGTATAAAATGAAAAGCGTAAAATAAATGAGATTCTCATCAAATTTAATTAATTTTGGTTTTATGATTACTCCAAAATAATAAAAAATTTTATGTATATGAAATGTTCTTGAGTAAAAGAATGACTTCTTTTTAGAAATAAAGCCATTTACATATTAAGAAATTATTTTTTATCAAACATTGAAAATTATTTTAAAAATACAATCTAAATATAAGAATTTCAATATCGAATACAATATAGATTTAACAAAGCTGTCTCTGTCCTTTTAATAAGGAAGATTTTACAATCAATTTAATTAAAAGCATCTTTAATTTACAGGTTCCAGGGGATTATTTTCTATTGATCGCACTAGTGGCTTAGTAATTGTTAGTGGTAAACTTGATAGGGAAAACACTGATAATAGAAATGGAGCATTTATTTTAGAAATAGAGGTAAATGTCACAATTTTTTGTTTATCTGAATTGATCTTGTCATAACCTATTATGCAAATGTACCTAAGCATTTATGAACTATTAATCTTTAAAAAATTAAAGAATTTTAAGTTATGCTCAGTGTATTTTCACTACACTAAATCTCAAATTTTATTCTTAAATATAACAAGCTGTTTTGCAAATTTTAATGTAAAATACCAAATTATGATCTTATTCATTTCAAAAATGTATTTAAATTTCTAATTTATAATACCTATCTTTTTTCTGAACATTATTTTAAAAGGTTTTATCTTTACATCAACAAAACATTCATTGTCACATTGCAGAAATATTTCAAAATTATTAAACTGTGCAACATTTTATCATTTATTAATAATATTTAATAAATTAATTAATTACAAGTTTTTCTCACTGTGGAATATTTTTACTTCACATATTAGGCTCAAGAAGTAGCATTAGGAGTGTTTCCATCGCCCAGTGTTACAACTGAAGTGACGATCATTGTAACCGATGTTAACGATGAGACACCTACATTTTTAAGTAGACAATATATAGCTGAAATTAATGAAAATGCTGAAGTGAATGTCCCTGTAAATTTATTGGGATCTAGTATTGCTGAAGTATTTGATCATGATCAGGTAGTTAAATTATTTTTCAGGATGCCTTATTATTATTCTACTTATTATATTAGCTAATAATACAAGTAATGTGAACAATATTGTCTACCTAAGAATATTACAGTACTATTTGATTATTTTTTAATTAAAGCAGTGAGTTAATTTTTTCTTTTGAATTTATTAAGAATCAAACTTTACCATATATTGTATTAATTTTAATACTGAAAATCAGTATGATAAGCTTAATTTATATAATATTTAATCTATTTAATTTCACTTGCCAGGGAAATAATGGTACTTTCAAGATCTTCCTTGAAGGTGATGATGCTGTTTTTGATGTCACTCCCTCAGAAGGTGTTAATGAAGCTTCCTTTCTTATTAGAGTGAAAAATTCTTTGGCTCTTGATTATGAAAAAATTCAGGAATATAACTTCAGGGTAAGGCTTATCAGAATTTTTTTTAATAATTGTTGTGTTTGTATCAAAATTATTTTTCTTTTCTTTAATAATAATACTTTTTTACTCAATTCAATGTAAACAGATTGTTGCTCAAGAAACTGTTGCCATTATGCCAAAATCGAGTACAGCTGATGTCACTGTATATATAAGAGATCTGAATGATAATTTTCCTGAATTTTCTGAAGATGTTTATCGAGTTTCTGTTCCTGAAAATGCTGAAGCGGGAACCATCCTTACAACAATTAGAGTATGTAAATAAATTCTTTTAGCAAGATAAGATTTTTTAAAAAGTAGTTGCAATGTATCATTTTCCTTGATAATCTCTCAGTTACATATTTACTTAAGATTTGTTTTTAAATTTGATGTATAAGTGAAACTTGTGTACTCTGAAACCAAATTTGATTGTTAGTTTAAAACACAAAAGCGACATTGTTCTCAATCAAAATTTAAACAACAAAAGAGAAGGAAATAAAGCAAAGTATTAATTCTTGTATGATAAAATTTTTAAATATTATTAAATCTAAAATTTTCCTTAAGTTCCTAACATCGTAAGATAATATTGAATTCTTTCAAATAGTCTAAATTATTTCAATGGTATTAAATGAAAATTTATCAATATGCTTCTATGGTTACATTAACTTACAAAATACAAATTATAATAAAAAGTATTAATATTTTAATTATTATGCTTTTATTTATAAATCGCATATAACTAACTATAAAATAAAAAATATTATTTTCTCATTCAGTATATATTGAATGAAAGTACACATGGGAATAATTAATTGACTAACTTAAAAGTAATCCAAAATAATATTGAATTGAAAATTTTAATGAGGAGCAATATTAGTGCAATAATCTGTAATTCATAATTTAAATCATTATTTTCCTACCTTTTTTCCAAGACTTCTAAAAACAGATATGTAAATTAATGCAGACTTTTAAAATAAATATGAGATTGCTGTTTTAAAATTTGTGTAAAATTTTTGAATAAAAGTTATGTTAGTTATAAAATTGTACTCTGTGGTTAATACACAAAATGAAATTTTGAATACTGAAATTTAAAATTCATAGTAATATTTTTTAAATTGATACAACATGAAAAGGCCTTTTTAAAGAAGCTTTGGTTCTATTGCATGTACTTTAAACTCTAATATTTCTTTTTAATTTGGTAATTTTTTATTTTATTTTTGCTATTATGATACTTTACATTTCTTAAATTATTTTATTACATTCATTATAATAAATTTTTGCTTATATTTTTTAGGCTGAAGATAAAGATTCTGGAGAATTTGGAACTAAAGGAATTCGTTATACAGATTTGAGGGGACAAATTGCTGACAAGTAATGTTCATTTTTTATGTCGGTCTATTAAAATTATTATTAAATATTTTAAATTATTTACCACATAAAAAACCAATATATTTACCATTCTTTTGTATGAATCAAAGATAAATTATATTTATTAATTTTATTGTGTGCTGAATTTTAACAAATTATTAATGCATAAACATTAACTTTGTTTTGTTTAACGTTTTTATTACTTGATTCTCAGTAGTTATTTGGTTAATTAATGATTAAATTAAACACTTATGAAACAATCCAATCACATAAAACTACAATAGCTATTATAAATACTTAATAATATGTGAAAAAATGCTATATTTAGAGAATTTTTTTAAGAAATTTGAATAGTTACTAAATATTGTTTTGTGACAAAATCTAATTTTTTCCTTGACTGAAGATTCATATTTTATACTGAAAATTTTAACAATTATTTTTTATTTTTGCTTGTATTGGTAAAATTATTTTTTATTTTTGCTTGTATTGGTAAAATTATTTTATAATAAATTTGAAAAAATCTTTTTTGTTACCCATTCATTATTTATTCTTGATTTTTAAATAAAAATATTGAATTTATGATATAAAATAATTCGGATAAATATCAAATTTCAATATTTGAATTCCATACCTAGTCACATAGTTATTCTGTAAAATTATCTTTTTTCAAAAGCTATAATTATTTATTTATTTATTTATTTATTTATATATATATAATTGTAGTTAATATCCTAATTTATTCACATTTTTTTTTCCTTCTTGTGAATGCAATTTTTTTACAGGCTACATTTAGATCCTATAACTGGAGTTATTTCAATCAAAAGTCCTGATCATGGAATGGATCGTGAAACAACAGCACAATATTTTGTCACAGTTGAAGCTCGAGATAGTAATGGGTTAGGAAATAGAAATACTGTTCAGTTGGTAATATCTGTCGATGACGTTAATGACAACACTCCTAGATTCCTCCAACAAAAATATGAAGCAAGATTGAATGAAAATGAAGAGAACTTTCTTACACCATTAATTGTTCAGGTTTGATGTTATTAGTTTTTCTTAAAAGGAACTTTTTATTTATTTAAAAGTTATATAAACTTAATATTCAATCATTGCAGGCTCAAGATGATGATTTGAGAGGCTCTTCTAATAGTCAAGTTCGATATCAAATAGTGGATGGTGATAGAAATAAGAACTTCACAATCAATCAGTTAACTGGTGAGATAAGACCTAGAAATATGGTAGATTTTGAAAAAATGTCCAATGAAAAGGGTGACATAAGAACTTTTCAATTGAGAGTTAGAGCATATGATTTAGGATCACCTTCTCTCTATAGCGATGTTCCAGTGACTGTTTATGTACAAGTATGTTTCAATGGTTTATTTTTCAAAATGTATGTATCTTTTAACAATAAAATGTATTGGATGTCATTCATCCTATCATTATATCTGCACATTATTTTAATTATTATATTTAAAACTTATTTATCAGACTTATTAAAAGGTAGCATTTTACAAATTTCATGAATGTTTCATAATTCTTCTTATCAACTTATCTTTACAATATATGCTAAGTAATGCCCATTTTTAAGGAACTGATCATTTTTAAAATCAAATATTTTCAGAAATAATTCAATTTAATTCATAATGGAGTTCATTCCTTTCTACTTTTGCATTGTTTTTTTTAACTTATTAAAGTTATTTAATCATAAAAAAACTTTAATTTAAAGTTTAAAATTTCCGTATAAATTGTGATGTATTTAATATTTCTGTTCTCTCTTTTACTTGATTTCAATGCTTAAAAAATGCTACTCAAATAATTTGTCACTGTAATTTGAAAGTTGTTTCTTGTAGATGTTTTTGTAATTTCTTGCCCCTTTTGACTTTTTAATGTTAAGCTTTCATTATATTTGTTTGGTATTATATGTATTGTATCTTTAACTAAATATATTCCTCATCCAAGAAAAATTTTAGATCCATTTCATTGTACCTGAGTTGAGAGTCTAAATATAACCACTATGTGAATCAAAAATATAAAATTCTTTAAATTATGAAAGTAAAGAAAATCAGAATTAATGATATAGTAATTAGATGGAATAAAATACTTTACTGAGAATTAAAAATATTTATGAATTTTTTATTTTAATATTAAATACATGTAAAATAAGAATATATTGTTATGAAAGTAATGATGATTAATATTTATTAATAGATATTCTTAAGACTCACAAATACTTGTACTCTTTATGTAATTCTATTATAGACACTTTATTTATTTCTGACATATCCTACTATTCTTTAAAATACCATCATAAAAATTAATAGTATTTATTATGTTCTAAAAATTTGCTAATTCATTTGTGTGTATACTCCAAATGATCTGAATTAATGAGATTGTAACACACTTAAATTCAGTAATTAATTGAAAAAATATTTCATAACACTTAAATTTACTTATTCTTATACATTAACGAGCAATTAAAGTTGAATATACAATTCATTTTTATATTGCATTGAAAAATATACTATTTAAAATTTTGAATTGTTTTGAAATTGAGTTTTATTGTTTTTTAGGATGTGAATGATTTTCCTCCAGTATTTGTGCAACCATATTATGGCAAATCCATTCCAGAGGATATTGAGCCTGGCACATCTGTAGTACAAGTGAAAGCTTTAGACGGGGATGCTTCAGCAGCTAATAGTCAAGTTGTTTATCGAATCCAATCTGGAGCTCAAGATAAATTTGTAATTGATGCAAATTCTGGCATAATAAGTGTTGCACGAGGTGCTAATTTAGATCCAGACAGAACTATACCGAAGTCAAATTACTATCTATTAGATGTTATTGCACTTGATGGAGGAATTGGAATTGAACAACAGCAAAGTAGAGTTCCAGTAAACATATCAATTATGGATGTCAACAATAAAGCACCTAAATTTGTTGATCCTAAGCAGGTAAATTTTTAAAAGGAACACTTTATATTAATACTTGTTTTATGCTATTAAAATACTACATATTGAAGATCTTTAATATCATACTGAATTGTAATTCATAATATTTTTAATTTATTGACCTTCAAAATAATTTAATGATATTTTGAATAAATAAAAAGCTTGTAATTATGTGTTTTCTTTTTCTATATATAATTATTATTACCTGATATTAATGTTTGAATAAAAATGGAAACTTAAATTGATGTTATAATAATTTAATTTCTAAATTCTAGGTAACTGTAACGGAAAGTGCTCAGATTGGAGCGATTGTAACTAGAGTATCTGCTACAGATGCTGATGACAGACCAGTGCTACGATTCTCTATAGATTATCGATCTAATGAAGGAAGAACTGAAGAAGGTGCTTTAGTTTCACTTTCTGAATATAATTACAATAGTTTATTTTCAATAAATGCTGTTGATGGCACTGTTACGGTGGCAAAGGAGCTTGACAGAGAAAGAATGGAACTTATCAAATTAGTGATAAAAGTGGAAGATTTAGCAGCAGCAACAAAGGGACAAACTGCAACTGGTATGTTCAAATATAAGTTTCTGAAACATAACAATTGTTTTTATATGAAGAAATATTTTCTGTCATTCATTGTATACAATTTATTATACATCTTGTATATATCAGGATATATATATATATATATATATATATATATATATATATATATATATATATATATATGTATATTGCTTTTATTAAAAATAATCAACATATATTCATACTAATGATTTTCTTGAATGCTTCTAATTTTTAATTTCTTTTGAATAAAAATATATTATTCCAATAACAAAAAATAAATTTTAAATTATAAAAATAAAGTTAAGAATAATAAAAATACATCACACACACTTATACATTTTATTGAAATTAAAATATTTATATGAATGAATATGAATATGAATTTTTATATGAATGAATCTATCACCGTGCAGTTTTTGAATAATAAAATTTTGTAGCATGATAACATTTCATTAGGAATATTGATGTGTATTGGTCTAACTTTGTAATATAAAATTTATTTTTAAATCATTCACATATAAATTGTATTAGTAAAATGTTTATTATTCTTTATTTAAAATAATGTTTATTTAAATTGTACTTTATATTTTATCTCAAATTTGTCACTATAGAAAATATTTTCTGTCATTAATTGTATACAATTTATTATGAATCTTGTGTAACAGGATATATATATGTATGTGTGTGTATATATTACTTTTATTAAAAATAATCAACATATATTCATGCTAATGATTTTCTTGAATGCTTCTAATTTTTAATTTCTATTGAATAAAAATAAAGTTAAGAATAGTAAAAATACATCACACACACACTTATACATTTTATTGAAATTAAAATATTTAAAATGCAAAATCTATCACCATGCAATTTTTGAATGATAACATTTTGAAGCATGATAACATTTCATTAGGAATATTGATGTGTATTGGTCTAACTTTGTAATATCAAATTTATTTTTTAAATCATTCACATATAAATTGTATTAGTAAAAATGTTTATTGTTCTTTATTTTAAAAAATGTTTAGTTAACTTGTACTTTATATTTTATATCAAATTTATATGTAATTTTTTAATTTAAAGAAATTTTATTTTATGACTAAGGATGTTAAAATTTTAATTTCAATATGTGTGCAAATTTTAACGTTGTATAAAATTCTTTCTTAATAGCAACATTGACAGTCAAAATTGATGATGTTAATGACAACAGGCCACAGTTCCAAAAAAGATACTATCGACAAGCAGTAACAGAAAATACTAAACCTGGATCTCCAATTGTAACAGTAGTTGCAGAAGACGCTGATAAAAATCGATCCCTTACATATTCTCTTCAGGGTAACTCTGATATCATAGGTCTTGTTGGAATGGATAAAAAATCAGGTATGAGGATATTTAACAATTTGTAGCTCAAATGATCTTTCAATAAAGACTATACTAAATAAAATAAAGTGAATGTCATACTACAGATTTGCTGTCAGTATATACCATTTTATCATATAAATCTCATTCTACATATTATTTTATGCAAATTTCCTTGAATAATAGTTTTTATAACTCATATTTTTTTAAGAATCATTTTTATCCTTAAAGAGTGTTCCATTGTATTTTAATTACATCTTATGAAATTCTATTTACTATTTAAAGGTTCTTAATTGATTCTACATACAACTATTAGTTTAAAATAATTATATTTTAAATTATTTGAAAATTAAATTTGTTTCTAAATTCATTATATTTAAAAAATGTTTTCATAGCATTTAGTTTTTGGCATTTATTTGTTCACTGAAATGTACAACAATTATATATAACATGGAAAATATTACTTAATTGCTGTTGCTTGATAATGTTTAATGATTTGAATATTTTTATATGAATGAAAAAATTAAACTTAAACACTATGGTTTTTATCATGAAAAATGTTAACATAGAATTTGAGTGATTGAAACAAATATAACTAGCACATAATTCCTATTCATTTTAGGAAGGTTGAATTTATTTTCATTAATTTGAATGAAAATTAATTCAACCTTCCTGAAATATTGGATAAAAACTTAAGTACACAAAGTCTTCAGGCTGTTTTAAAAGAGCATAATTTCATTCTACATTTCTTCTCTTATTCTAGTTTATTGCTTTTCTAAAATATTTTAACATTGTTATGATCAAAGCATTAATATAAATACTCATACACTAACAGTAATTTTAAGTACCAAGATTACAAATAATTTTATAATTTTTATATTTTATTTAGCATGGAAACTAATTATCAGAATTTATTTATTCAGCTAACTTTAATTCACTAAGAAAATTTAATTGAAGCTTAATTTGTAAGCTTCTCTTTGCTTCTATAACATATATAAATATTGTTTATAATTGCATGTATATAGCTTGTCTCAGAAATATTCATGATAATATATATATATATATATATATATATATATATATATATATATATATATACATATATATATTATGCAGATATTCTTATAATTATTGTCTGTTAATTTTTTAACAAAATTCTGATGCAGGCTATATGATTCATTTTATTTTTGGCTATTAACATGCTAATAATGAAATGTAATGGGCTGAAGGGCTTATTTGCTAACAATGCTTTCTTTTCTTCTATGCTCTTTTTTTGTAGAATCTACTGGCTTGCTGTGGCTACATCCAATAACAGGTGGGTTTATTTTAAACAAAATGTTCATAAATCACTGAAAATTTCGTAATTTAGATTTATTTGTCATTGTTAATATACTTTACCTTTTTTTATTCTAAATATTTAAAATTTCATTTATATAAAAGCAATATTTCATTGTAAATGTAAGAAAATGTATTTCTAAACTACTAATTATATTTCAAACATTGATGTTTTATTCTATTTACTTTTTCTCTGTGATAAATATTTGTTTAAAAAATTTCTTATTAAGTTTGTAAAAGCAATTTTTTGTCGATAATTAATATTTTTTTTTTTTTTTGCTTTCATAACATACATGAATATTGCCTTTATAAATAAAAATATACTTTTTTACGTTTTTTTTCTGAGATTTCTTTCATAACTATAATTTGTTTCTTCTATTTCTGAACTGAATAATTTTATTTTTCTCCCTAAAAGTTATCCCTTCAAAGCATTCAACTCTCCAAACATGAAGTTTTCATTTTTTTTAGTTATTTATTTATTTTTTTAATCCTTTATGTAAACTTTGTGTTATTTACATTGAATTCAGCTATACAAAATATATTCTTTTGACTTGCATTTATGGTAAAATATTATTTTGTATGTATTAGATATCTTAAAATTTGTTGTAAAGTTTATTTTTAAATAATTCACAGAGGGAAAAGGAGACATTTATGGGAATAATTAATATACAACTTTTATTTTGATTTAAAAATTAAAAAACGTTTATTAAATGATTTATGCCAGACATAAAGCACTCTATAATTTATGGGCTCTCCATAATTTATTTTGACATAGTAGTAAAAACAAATAATTAATTCAGTCCTAGCCATTGTTAAATATTAGGAAATGGGTGTTGTTTTAGTTTACTGCATTTTTTGACTTTGAGTTCCGAGAATTCCTTATGCTTGCTCCCTTTAAATATGTAAATATAATTTATTCTCATTGAAAAATGCACTCGTAAATAATACTGCTGATTTTAAAAGACTTTGCTACAGCCTAGTAGTATAGTGGATAACTTAACATGTGAAGCTATTAGATTATCTGCTATAGCCATGGAATTTATGAACACTTTGACAAATCTTTGTAAATATCTCCAATTATTATTTTTATTTAAGTATTTTCTTTTTTAATTATATTTTTTCAGAATTCTTCATGAAAGATGAAATTTGATATTCGAATTCCATGCATACCTTAAGTATAATTATAATCAGGATGATAATGAAAATTCAGCTCAAATTATATGTTCAAATTATAATCTTTATCAGATGAAATGAGGAGTTGATAATTGAATTATTGGCATTTTCTGCTTCAGCTCAACAATTCATGACTGTTATTTCCATATTGGACATAGCTTCAGATTGAGATTCAGGAAAATCATTTTAAACTTTAGGTTCCAGTTGATTTAAACATCAAGTGCAATGAATCTATGAAAGAATTAAGTTTTGTCCTCAACTGCAAAAGTTATTATTGAGCAGCAAACATTTTTTTTTTTTTGATGAAATTGTTATATTAATGCTTCAGATTTCTAATCAATTTCAGAAAATCCTTAATTTATAGTGTTAGGAATTTGTAACTTCAATTAGAGTTGCCATATTTATTTATAACTATTATAAATTTTTTCATGTATAAATAGAGCTAGATGTTCTTTTCAAGGAAACTCATAATTCTAAAAATTATTCCCTAATATAAAAAATAAACTTTCAAATTCTCTCAATTTTATTATGATTAAATACTGAGAAAAAAATAAAAACATGATTTTAAAAGGACATATTGGCTTTGCAGTATTTTAAAAAGGCCCTCTATGAAGTAATATGAATTTTTTTGAAAATTTAGTATAATTTTTTTTTTAAATGTTTTAATATGTTTGCTTAATATCTCGTCTTAGTTATTTTATACAGATTAAATATTTCAAATTATAATTCATCACGTTTGAAATTACATAAATTTCAGTAGAAAATTTAATTTTAATTTTAAAAATATTGTAAACAAATTTTTTATTTAAATATTAAAACATGTGTGTAATTTAAAACTTATTTGATAAATATAAGAGTAACATATCAAAATATTCATCAAAAAGACTCTAAATTTTATAATGCCTATATGGCAAAATGTTTTCTATCAATAAAGTGCTTTAATTTAATTTTATATTTAGTTAATGTGAAATTTAAAAATTTGTGAGGTTTAATCATGCATTTAATCAAAATAAATCCTTATATCTTTTTTTTTTTCATAATGATTCATTTTTTAATAGTATTTCAATATTTTTATTGTAACTTTGTTGTAAAAATAATGCTTTTTAAAATCAATTTTTGATTATTTAATTTCAACCAGTAAAAACAAAATCGATAATTTTTGTTTTGTGTATTATATTTATAAGAATAAATGTTTGGAGAAAAAATTTGATATATAAGGTACACAAGAAAATTCTTATCCTTTCTTTCACGTTGCCATTGAATGAAGTGAGAATAAGTATGCATATTAGTGAATGACGTTGAGACATTAGTCAGTCAAAATTAGGAATATCAGTCATTAAAGCAGGTACATAGCACACATTCATCAATTGTAACTTTTAACAGTAGTGAAGAGAAATGGATATGTCAGAGGAGCTCATTTGGTGGTATTTGCTTTACAACTTCTAAGTGGCCTTATCAGAGATTGATGCATCAAGTCATCAAATATGTGGGAATAGTGCTGTGAATGAAGCTATGGAAGGCAATGGTCTCACAAATTCAGGTTGAAAGTATTGTCCCTCGTTGATGAACCTGATGACTAGTCACTGGTAGACTAGTCACTATGGGCTGTTACCAATGGGCCAAATGGTCTCTGCATACTGTACTCACAACATTTGGAATGGGTACAACAGAAAAAGCCAGCACTGGTTAATCACAAGATTGTAATGTTCTTGGCCAATGATGTAAGGTCATGTGGATGGTCAAGAATACCTCCTAATCAAGAATACAACATCTTGGTTGATACACTTTTGCCATCCTTTTTACTCTCCTAACTTTACACCATGAGATTTCCACCTCTTCCATGGACAATCATCTTTGTGAAAAACCCTTCATCAATGAAGTAGATTTGTACCAAGTACTCACGGATTTTTTTTGCTTCCAAAACCCTTAAGTTTCATTGCAAGGGGATTTCATAACTGTAGACATGTTGACAGAAGGTGCCGGATGTCAATGGTGATTACATCAAAGATTAACAATCACATCATTTGTGATTACATCAAACAATTTCCTTAAGTTATATTCTTTTGAGTCATTAAAAATGGCTAGAACTTTCTTTTGATGTATATAAATTATGCAAGAATGGGAGCTCAGGAGTTTCTAATACTTTTTTCCTTATGAATTTATATCCGTATGTATTTAAAAAAAAGAGCATGGTGTTCAAAAACGCCATATTCTACCATTTATCTTTAACCTCAATGTAGCTTATTATTATGATTGTGTTGAATAATTATTTAATTATGATACATTCCTAAAGAAAATTTAATTATTTCATGATGAAGTATTCATAAATTTTTTTTTACAATTCCTTTCTAAGGTTTTTTTAATATAATCAAATATATTATACAAATTAGAAAACAAAATAAATTTATGTTTATAAATTTTACTTTGTTTATTTATAAAACAACTTATTATCAAATAAGTCAGTTTTATAGTTATTTTAAGTATGATGTATGTAATATGTATTTCTATATCTGTACTTTTTTTAATAATAATGATTAAGAAATTTAATTTATGTATACAACATCTAGAAAAACGTTTTATAAAATTAGTATTCTTCTCAAAATTGTAAAACTTTGTAGTGTAAAATCAAATAATTTTGGAATAATCTAAACAATTTTGCATTATAAAAATAACTTCTTATTTTGAAATATTTGTAAAGAATGCAAATTTTTATATTTTTAGGAGAAATGAGTGTGAGCAACAAAATAGACAGAGAAATGTTTTCCTGGCTGAATGTTACAGTGATTGCCACTGATAATGGTGTTCCTCCTCTTTCAGGAGCTGCTGATATATTTATTCAAGTAAATATAGAGTTCATAGCATTTATAGTGAAACATGATAGAAGATAAAATTTATTAACAAATTCATTGTAAAATGTAATTGTTAGTAAATAATTTTTAAGACAAATTTACTAATACTATTCTTTATTTCTCATATTTAGACAAAACACAATTAAAAATGTCAAAGCTAATTTCGATCAAATTTTTTTCAAATTTCTTGACATTTATTATTGACGTTTTTCTTTGTCCTTTGTTTAAAATTCCATTATTTTTAAAACATTTTTATAGTTTCTATATAAACTTCCAATTTTACTTACATTTTTTCTCAAATTTACTGTACAGATTCAATTGTTTGTGAGTCATCCTGCTTGTAAAATTGTTAAATTAGAACCTGTGTTCTTAAAAATTATAAGTTTAATTTAAAAAAATTATTCACTAGGCCCTGCAGTTATTTTTTAAATTTTTATCTTATAGTTAAGTTTTTTTTGTTTTTTTTTCCTTATATATAAATTTGATCAAAAGTTGCCTACTAATATCATATTTTTATATAATTTAATTATAAACAAGCACACATACTATTCCCATTATTTATTTCTGTTTTATAATTTTCCTCATAATTATTTTAGAGCTAATTGTTTATAAGTCTCATGCAAATAGTTTGTATTTAATGAATGATGTTATTTTCTTCTATCATAATATTATATAATGTTATATCTTCTATCTTTAATCAGTTGTAAATATTAATTGCAACTCATGTATTTAATGAAATCTTTTAACTTCATGTTCAATGAAATTGATCTTTGCAGGTCTTGGATGAAAATGATAATAATCCAGTGTTTGTTAATAGTGCTTCAGATTTTTCTGTAGCTGAAGATATTACTGTTGGAACGGAAGTTGCCTTAGTTCAAGCCACTGATGCTGATGTCGGAGAATATGGCAAACTTACTTATCTTTTAGATACATCATCAACTCAAGGAAGGTTTAAAATCAATAAAGAAACAGTAAGTATATGTATTTTGTAAGAGATTATTTATTTAAGGAAAAAAAAATAACATATCTATGAGTGAAGGAAAAAGACGAATCAAAAATAATAGATTAGTTAAAAAATAAAGTTTTAAAAAAGAAAATTGAATTCCTTAATTAAAAACTGAATTATGACAGTGGGATTTATTTTAATATATAATGAAAATTCAACTAAGAAAAGTTTATTGTGAATGAGCTTATTTCTCTTTAGGAAAATGAATTTAGAAACAATACAGTACATCAAATGGAAAAAAAAAATCTTTTTAATTACTGGAAATTCAAACAATGTGGAAAACTTACGTAAAAGCAATCATTTGGGATTTTGATTCATCTTTTTCCCTTAAACTGTTCTGTTTAATTTGTTTCGATGATAAAGTGTTTGAAGTTTTGTTTCATACATTTTTCTCCAAAAGCATAATTTAAATTTTTTTTATTCATTTTCATACTCTTTATAATGTTTTGTAAATTTGGGTATAGTAAACTCAACAGCATGATTGCCAAAATATATTTTGCTTATATTCTAACTACTGATTAATGCAATTCTTAATAATATTAGTCTTAATTTTATTTGAATTTTTCATTTTATTTTTATTTGCACTATTTTCCTCTGAATATGTCTAATCATATTATTTTTAAATGCTCTCAGGGTAATTTCATTATTATAATTTCATTGAGAATTTTTATGATGAATACAATTTTTGTAAATATCTCTAAATATTCTTTAAATTTTATATCAACTTGAAATATATAATATCAAAATCTCTGAATTCAACATATTTTTAAATAAAATTCAGCACATAGTTGATAAGAATTAAAGGAAAGTTCACTACTAATTCTGTTGATTTTTAGGATAATTCATTTCACTATTATGCTATTTCAATACAACTGAATTTGCCAGTAAAATTTTGAGATCAGATTGCTTTGATTAATTATATACATAGTTTATAATAAAATAAATTCCTTTTCATTTTACAGATTTTTTATTAAATTAAACACTAAGACTATTCTTTTAAGTTTGAATTTTCATTATCATAATATTTTAACATAAAGGAAACCTAATGTAAATTTTATAATTTAGAAAAAAATTTCTCACTTTTTTTTTCAGTAAAAAAAAAAAGAGACAAAATTAAATATATCTTATATGAATTTCATATTTAATTCTTTAAGTTCAAATAAGTACATTTGTATCATATTAAGCAAAATTCTTAAGTCTTAACATTTTTTAGGGATCTATTAGTGTTGCTTCTCCTCTTGACCGTGAGGAAAAGGATACATATACATTGGTTGTGCAAGCCTGGGATAACTATGATTATGGCTTTTCTACTGGTGAAAGCAGGAAAGCTTTTAAACAAGTATGTATTCAAAATTTCTCGTACATTTATAAACAGTTTATTTATTAAAGCTAATATATTTAAAAATACATTAAATGCATATTTAATGTATTTTTAAAATTAAAGTAAGATTACCTATCCTTATATTACTAACTTAGGAAATTTAGAAAAGAAATTAGGAAATTTAGAAAAGATTATGAATGAATTAAATTTAATTTTAGTAATTAAGATATATTTAATAGTATTTGGTACTGATTAAGGCAAAAGTTATGATTATACTTGTATTCCTCCTCCAATATTAATAATTAGGAATCACAGCAAAATTGTTTATAAAATGTGATTGATAATAAAATATCTAATTTTTAATAAAAATAAATAAATAATAAAAAATTTTTAATTTTATTTATCATATTCCAATAAATTATAGTAGAAGAAAAAATACTGAGACGTAATATTTATTTCTTGAAATTAATTATTTGTATCAATTCAAATATTTATTTAAGTAAAGAAATTTTAGTATTTTATCAATAATGTTATAAAAAGTAGGTTGTATGAAAAATGTTATAATAAGAAAGTGAATTTGGATAGAAGGTAAATGGGTAATTTCAGAAAATTACCAATTTGTACAAAAATTCTAGATATTCTATTTGTACAAAAATTATATATACTCTTCTCTTGAACTTATGCATACATATTAATTGTAATTTTTGCGTTTATAATTTAGATTTTTTATCCATTCATAGGAATATTTTTTGATATTTTAATCCAACTTTCAACAGTATGTTTGATGTAGAAATATCTTCAGAACAAAAATGTTTCATATTGTTTCAAGTGTTGGTAATTAACAGATATAATATTAGAGAAGAATAGGGAAAAAAGGGATCACAAACTGAAAAAAGCAGATGAAAGTTTTGTGAAATTTAACTTCCTTAACATGAAGAATATACATGGATTCCTTGTCTTGAAAAAGCAAGAAATCTAGTAAATTCACAATGTTTTTTTTCTTTCAGTAAGTTGTATGGTCTGTCTAATGGTCAAAACTATTGTATTTTACAGTCCATTACATGATTGCCTTTTGAAAGGACTTTTCATAAATAGTTGATCACATTCACATGTTACAAGAGAGAAAACCCAGATAAGTCTCAGCACCAAACCCAACAGACAAGCATGCATAACCCAGTTGAGCAACATCTATCTTTCGTTGTTCAAAAGTGGCTAGGATTGAACACAGGACCTTTCACTCAGAAAAGTAGTGTCCTATCCATAGATCTTGTTGAGTCATAGTGTTTCGTTCTGTGTTTCTCATCTTATTCAGACTACTAACATAATACTGCTTGAGCACTGAGGTGAGTAGTGCAAGAGCTCTAAGGACCCAAAAATCATTTATTGATCTAAAGGAAAAGTTTATTTACTGAACATTTCAAAATTGAAAGTTAGGACTATGATTCTTCTTTACATTATTTAATTAATTCTGTCCTTGTTCCTGAAAATAAACATGATGTTTGTTTTGCTACTCCTGTGGGAATTTTCTTTGGTTGCTCTTACTCTTACAGATTTTAATTTTTTGTAATTTCCAGACTTTAAATCCAAAGTTCTAGGTTCTATTTTCAATTACTTTAATTAAAGAATTCTTTCCAGTTTCAGAGAAATTGCCAAACTCCTTTTGATTGCCTCTATTTATACTTTCTTTGAAGTACTTATTTCACTAAATGACTCACATTCTAATAATATTAATTTTAATACATATAAACAATGATCAGTTATATTTGATCATATTGTTTTTAATTAAAATTTTATTTACTTAGATCTTTTGAATTTTTTTTCTTCTGCTTGATTTTTATCGGCTAAAAATTTTAACTAGAAATTTTAGCCAAAATTTAAATAAAATACTATACTAAATTTCATTTAAACTTGTTATCTGATAATTGTAAGAAATTACCTGCAAATATCGCAAACATCAAGATTTATTTTAATTCTTTATTTATGTGATTTCTTGTGACTTTCAATTTATCATATTGTAAAATATAAGTTTTATAAAATGAATTTCAGATAACTGTGCATGTGACTGATGTAAATGATGAACCACCAATATTTGTCAAACAAGAAGTGTGTGCAACTGTGACAGAATTCCATAGAATTCGTGACACAATATTTATGGTTTCTGCTAGTGACGCTGATGATCCTTTAACTCCCAACGGGAAACTGCAGTTCTCTATCGTTAGTGGAAATGATGAAGGTTCGTCATGCTTTCACATTCAATCTGTTTGTTATACACTATGTAGTGGTAAATTTGTCATTAATTAATCAAATATAACAAAATTTTACAAAACTATGTTTATATATTTAGGACTCTTTGGAATTGAGAATCAAGATTCCAATACTGCCAGAGTTGTTTCTCGTTACTCTTTAAGAGGAAGATTTGGAAATTATAGTCTTGTACTGCAAGCACAAGATTCTGGAAATCCTCCTTTACATACCACTTCTCGATTTCAAGTTTGTGTTACAGATGTAAATGATAATAGTCCAGTTTTCGTGAAACCACCACAAAATTATACTATTCGTGTTCTTGAGGTAATTAATCTATAAGGAAGTTTGAAATATACATTAGAACCATGTATTAACGTTTTACTTTCTAAAGTATATGATTGGAGGGAAATTCAAATTTATTATGAGTGTTATCAGTTTCCAGTGTCAAGAATATTTTAAAAAATTTTCCATTTAGCTATAAATCCATTTATTAATCCTGATTTTTTAAATTTCTATGATAGAACAATTATTATATCATATATTGTAAAAAGATTTGTAATTTATTATCCCTTTAGCTAATTGTGTTGTTGAGTTATAGAAACAGAAAAATTATGAAAAGCAATATTAATCATCATCAATATTTAAAAGCAAAGACTATTTTATAAGAGTAAATAATTACAAAAAGTCTGATTATTTTCTTTAAATTTTTTAATGTTTGATTTGTTTCTGAATCATCTGTTTTATTACAAATATTTATCAATATATTTGTATGAATAACTTTATGTATATGATAATGTTTACTCATATATACTACAAAGTATATATGAGTAAACATTATCATATACATAAAGTTATTCATACAAATATATTGCTTGAATAAAGACTCATACAAATTGTTTCTGAATGCTATTTACTTTTATTTTTTAAAATACATAAACTAATATTTATAAGTATGTATAACTTATTAATTTACAAAATATAATGGAATATATTATATTAAACACTGCTTAAAATCTTAAAGAATTTCTGACCATTTTTTTTTTAAATATCTTTCTAAAACTTAATTAAAAATATCCTGAGTTACATTCCTAATTTATCAAAATCTGAGAAGTAAATAGCTTAAACTAACTTTAAAGTTTGAAAGTCAATTTTTTAAAGGAAATTCTTATAAAAAAATGAAATTTCATTAAAATACTAAGCAAAATGTTTGTTGAATTTATGTGGGAAAAAAACTTTAAAACTGTTCTTGTGATTGAATCTATTTAATTTCTTAAAATTATTATTCTTTATTTTCTATGGAATTTTAAATAGTCCACTTAAATTTCTCTTTTTTAAAAAAAATATTTTTGAACTTGAAGAAAATTTATTGATTTAATATAGAAAAATTGAATTGGATTTCCTAGAAAAATGATTTAAATTAATTTCATTACGAGGGTTGCTATTTATATTTCTGGCCTTGGCAACAGTAAGTGTTGCTAGGCGACCGAAGATGATTTTAATCAAAAGTTTGATATTTTTAAACATAAATTCAGCAGACGATTTACCATTATAGCTTTATTTGTGTTGTTGACATTAAATTGAAAAGTTCTTCTCTGTCAAAAAATGGAATTGAATCGTGAACATTTTCGTGCCATTATTTTTCATAACTTTCGACGTGGATTGTCAACACAAGAGTGCTTCGATGAACTTAATTCTTTATACAGCGATAAAGCGCCATCCTACAGCACTGTAAAAATTGGTATAACGAATTTAATCGTGGTCGATGTTCGATCCAGGACGAATCCCGTGCAGGTCGTCCAAAATCCGTTGTTGTGCCAGAAAAGATCAATGCTGTGCGTGAACTGATAAAGCAAGATCGTCATGTGACATACCGTGAGATAGAAGCGTCTTTGGACATTAGTATGACTAGCATCAATAAAATATTGCATGAACATTTGAGCGTAAAAAAAATTTGTTCGCGTTGGATCCCGCATAATCTGACAAACGCTCAAAAAAAGGCTCGTGTCGATTGGTGCAAGGAAATGTTGGAAAAATACATTCAAGGTACATCAAAGGCTGTGTATAACATCTACACAGGTGACGAATCATGGATCTATGCATATGAGCCGGAAACAAAACAGCAATCAACTGTATGGGTCTTCCAAGACGAGGCAAAACCAACAAAAGTTGTTCGAGGAAGAAGCACATCGAAACAAATGATTGCCTGTTTCTTCAGCATTAACGGTCATGTGGCAACAGTGGCGTTAGAGCAACGCAGGACGGTCAATTCTGAATGGTACACGACCCTTTGTTTGCCAGAAGTCATCGGAGAAATTCGAAAAAAGCAGAAGAACAGGCGAATCATTCTTCATCATGACAATGCAAGCTCTCACACATCGACTCAAACAAAGGCATTTCTGACGGAGCGAAAGATCGAACTGATGAGTCATCCGCCGTACAGCCCTGATTTGGCACCCAATGACTTCTTATTTCCACACATCAAAAATAAATTACGTGGACAACGATTTTCGACCCTCGAAGAAGCGGTTGATGCATTCAAAACGCATGTTTTGGAGTTACCTCAATCGGACTGGAAAAAGTGCTTTGAAAATTGGTTCAAACGCATGCAAAAGTGTATTGATCATCATGGAGAATATTTTGAAAAACAATAAAACCAATTTCGATCCTACATATTTGTTTTTTCATTATTAGGCCAGAAATATAAATAGCAACCCTCGTATAAGAAATATATAAAAAAGTGCATTATTTCTAAATTCTCATATTTCTTCATTCTGTGAAATTTCATTTGTGATTAGTTAAATAATAATAATACTCTAAAGGAAACATTTTGTTTTCATATTTATGTGCTAAATTAATTATGTCATATTCTTTAGAATGCTACTCTTGGAAGCAGTGTTGTGGAAGTTAGTGCGAGAGATGCAGATGTAGGTTTGAATGGTGAAGTTAGATACAGATTCAAGAAATTAGCTAATAACCATTGGAAGGCATTCAACATTCATGAAATATCTGGTGTAATAACTGTTCGAGAACCTCTTGATAGAGAGCGGCAAAAAGTATACGAGGTAAATTTATTTAATTTTACATTTAAATTTTATTGATTCAAGGTGTGTAAAGATTGCAAAAAGAATATTAAATATGATATTTTAATAAAAGTTTAAGATTAAAAATGTTTAAAAAATGTCAAACCTCATGCTGGATTGAATTGATATATTATTTAGAATCTTTTTCTACATTCAATTCTTTTGCAATCAAAAAATGATATAATTCAAATAATTTAATTTACCCAGTCAAGCTAGAAAATTGTAACATTTAATATCAATTCATGATATTTTAAAGTCATAAAATGCAATGTACAATAGTTCTGGCATTTCTTCCAATATGACAATGCAAAATCAATAAAAATCTCACATTTACTCATAACGTTGGAAACAGAAAATGATCAAGACCACCAATTAGATGGCTTGGCTCAGTAGAAAAGGACTTTTATCAGGTAAATAAAAGAAACTGCAGGAGCCTTGCAATTAATAGGGTCAAATGGCAATGACCTCTGGGTACATCTTTGACCTGTAACAAGCTATAGTGTTTTAAAAGAAGAATATCAATTTATAATGTAAAAGTAATTGACTTTACTTCTCATCTATTCATGTAATAAAATTGAGACTTAGAGTACAAAGATTTTTCTGGATATTGTATTATAGGTCTCAATTTCATTAAGATAATGGATATCCCTTTTTCAGATTAATCATTTAATTCTGAGATGTATCTCAACATTTGGTGATCTAATATGGATTGTATTTAGAGAGGGCAGTCATTATCTTTCCTAAATGTCCTTTTACACTGAATGTTAAGATTTAAAATATTAACAAAATGTTTTTCAAAAATTATTTATATTAAGAAATATTTATTTTTTCATAAATTTCATTAGTGTTTGGGTATTATTTTAAGTATGATTGCATATTTCGGTTATGATAAAAAAAATTGCATCTCAGTGTCTTATCTAACCCAAATAAATTTGATATATTGCTTATTCCTCTCCGTTTTCTATTTTTGCAGGTTCGGGTTGAAGCCTATGATTTAGGTCAGCCTACATCACTCTCTACGGATTTAGATTTGACAATATTTATTGTAAATGTAGATGACAATGCTCCTGAATTTACAGAAGACAATGTAAGCAATCTGTTTTTATTATTATTATTATTTTATATATATATATAAATATTTTTTATTATTCTCCATTTAAATAAGCTCAAAATAATTTTAAAAATATTATATCTTTTTTTATTTTCAGTGGAATAAAACATTTTCCCATTAACTGCATGTAGTAAATTCGTCTATTTAATGCAATGAATAAGAATAAATTTATTACATATAAGCTATTTTTAAGGGAATTTAACCAAGGAAAACTGTCAGAAATCTACTCTTAAATTTTATTAATAGTTTATATATGTATTATTATCTAGAATTTAGTTCAAGGAATTGTATATATTACATACAGAGAGATAAAATGCTTAAAAAGTAATAATTTCTAAATGTTTTAAGCATACATAATATATTTTATTAAAACATCTATTTTAATTTCAACATTTATATTTTTTAATAACTAATGTATATTCTGTGGTAAGAATAACATTTTTAAGTTTAATGAGGTAAATATTTCTACCTCTTTAAAATTAACATAGTATTCCAAGTAGTGTTTTTAGCCATTATATGATTTAAACTACCTTTTTTTATATTCTTTGATCTATTTATATTTTTATTTATTTGATCCGAAAAATATTATACATGTTATATAAACTTATGTTTAGATTATAATCTAGGAACTATTCCTTGCTTATTTAAACCTCATTAAGAACTCTGTAAAAAAATGTTTATTATATTTCAGTATGAGGTTATTTTTACGGAAAACTTGGAACCTGGTAAAGAAAGTTTTAAGCTAATTGCTACTGTGGACAAGGATGATGATACCGGTTCTAGAAAACCAATTCCCTGTTATTTCATTGTTGGTAAGAATGTTATTTAAAATAACATTGAATGTTACCACTAATATTAATGATTGAAAAAATTTAAGTGCATTATGGCATAAATTTGTACTTTAACTAATAAGATTTCATCTTTAAAAAAATTAAAAAGTATTTTAATGTTATCTAGTATTTAGATCTCACAGAAATATATAATCCATTTAATAATTAATGTAATTTTAAATTTTGGATTGAAATGTACCAAGAAAATTTGTATTTTAATTATTTCAAAATATTGTATAAATGTTATTATTGAATTAAATTTTTTTAACTAATAATCTTCATTAATAATGGAATTAATGTCAAAATAAAAATTTATAGAAATTTAATCTTTATTGCATAAATTTTTGAATTTTGTTTGTGCATTGGAATTAAATTCAAATTTTTAAGTATTTACTGCTTTATAATTAAAATTTTCATTAACATCTCATCAAATATTTCCTTTTAACCTAAAATTTCCAATTTATCTTTCAGGTGGTAATTATTTAGGGCGCTTCAAATTAGATATTTTTACACATCAACTGTATGCAACTGAAGTACTAGACAGAGAAGAAAGGCAAAATTATACGCTCATAGTTCAAGCTTCTGATGATTGCTTTCATACACCCTCTCCTGTACAATATTTTGATCCTCGAGATAATTCTTTACTGCAGGTGCATGTTGGTGTTAGAGATATCAATGATAATCCTCCTAGATTTATAAAAAGAGTCTTCACAGGTGGCATTACTTCAGAAACGGATTTTGGAACAGCTTTCATGATCGTAAAAGTAGGTCCTCTTTTGTTTTAATTATTTCACATTTGAAAGTGTTTTGAATAGGATAATTTGAGGTTAGCACTTTTTTATACTTACTACAAAAATCTCAAAAGTATAATAATAATAAAAAATAAAATAAATATTTATATAATCATAGTCATTCATGAATTATCATGGATCGCTTCACAATAATTAAAAATGAAAATACAATACATGCAAATGTGTATACTCAATGAAAATCCAGAAAGTAATTTAGCTTATTGTTTATGGTTTAATAACTCTTTTGGCTCTAGCCAACTTAATCTTTCCTATGAACCAGGCACACATTTTATTTTCACTTGACTTATCAAATAAAATTATCCCCTCTTTATAAGCTTCCTTATTTGTTATAAATGTAAAATAACATTTATATTCAAGTGTACTCAAGTTTAGCATTTTACCCTATATTAATATCAAGAATTTTACTAATCTATTTATTGATATGTATTTCTTTTCTTACAACTATTCAAAAGACACTATTAAGACTATTCAAAGATTTTTTTGAAAAATGTTCAAGCTACACATCTATAAAAAAACTTTCTGTTAAAATAAATGTTATAATTTTGATACTTTTTGTCACATAAATACAATAAGTTTCTAAAAACAGATCGATTTCTCAGATTTCCTTATGGCACTATTAACATTGAAACATCAGTTTAAAACATAAGTTATATATCATAAATATACAGATGAACAATGAATAAATTTAATTCAAAATTCTGAAACACAAATGTACTAATGGTATTGTATATTTTTAAATAAAATCAACGTAAAAATAAAATTTTATTAAACACATTAAGAAACTTAATATTTACAAATTTTGAATGCAAATTATGCTATTAACAAATTAAAGGGAAAATTATTTCTATTATTTGAATTCAACGCTGTTATTAGTATAAAATTTTGAATGTAATGTCATTGACATGGAAAATCAGAGGAAATCGCTTAATGATCTGGATCTGTACCATAAGTTGATTATCTCTTAATTTATATTAATTAGATTGCTATTTATCGATTGGTTAACTACCTATTGAAGAATTGCATGGATTATTTTTAAAGCAAAAGTAAATATATGTAAAAATAATTGAAAGCTAATATCTTGATGGATATTAAATACATAAGATTTTAAATTAGTTAATATCAAGTTTCATATAATGATGAAAGTATGTATTGATAATCAACTAAACAATTATTTTTAACAATAAAAAAAACATAATTAACATTTTAAAATAACTTTTTGTTTTTAATGAAAAAACTACTTTTAACAGCAAAATTGCTAGCTTTTTTTTAATTTTATTTTTGATGGGGTAATAAAATTTTTTCTACTTTGCATTATTTTGTTGAAGTAAATAAGATCTTCTTAACAAAATAATCTATGTGGTTTTATTAGCATTAATTGGAAAGGTTTGATATAAATTGTAATTATAATTATGAATTTATTAAATAAATATAATGATTGGTGATATATGTGCATGATTTTATGAAGAGAATGTACATTTTACTAGATATGAATTAATTTTAATCCTTGTTTATGGTATAATTTTTCTAGGCTGTTGATATGGACATTGGTAGAAATTCAATAATCACTTATTATATTACTGGAAAAGTACAAATGACCTTATCAGAAGGATTGGATTCTTTGAAAGTTTCTCCTTTCATCATGAATAAAGATACTGGAGTAATTAGCCTAAACTTTGACCCACAAAAAGGAATGAAAGGCTATTTTGATTTTGAAATAATAGCTAATGATACAGATGGGCTTTTTGACACTGCTAGAGTTTTTGTAAGAAAAATTTTATTGTATTTGAATATTGCTGTTTGTTTAGATCAAATATTAAATGGTTGTATTTCTTTAAAATGTACCAATTCAAAGTTTACAGTTTATCAAAATAAAAGTATATCAAGCTTTGCAAATCAAAATCATTCTATAAACATGTAAATCAGGCTCAATACTTTTTAAGAAGTTTAAATTTGTATATCAAGTTACCTTATAAAATGTATTTAAAATATAAATTTAGATGCATCTTCTATAATATTTTAATACAAGTATCTTGTGTTCAAAAATTTATGTGACTAAAGTAAATGCATGTAATTTTCAAATTACTAAACTCTTTGTGTTCAAGATAATTTAATTATTAATTAAAATATTAATTGTTTCCATTACAACTTTATTTTTGAAAGTAATCTTTTTTTCTGAAATGCATATTTGTATCATAATACATATTTTGTATATTTATTTCATAAGATTGTTCTACTAAAATTTGTATTTTTATTTTGATATTTCTTAAATTGTTACTTCCACTTTTTTAAAAGTGTAATCATCATTTATTTTTAATTACATTTGATAAAAAAGGAATGATTGTTTTAAATTTAAATGTTTACCATTTGTTAGATTTTTTATTGAAATAAAAAATGACTAGTTTTGTATTGCATTAATATTTCAAATAAAATTAATTTTGTGTTAATTTTTAATTACTCATAAATTATTTACTGTTGCTTGTTATTCTCATTATATTTTACTGCATGCTATTCAATCAGTTTGTGTGGAAAATTATACTTTTAATTAATAGGAATGATGGTTGATATATATAAATCAACAATGCCATAAACATTGATTTTTATACATATTTTTCAGTATGTAAATATTATAAAAATCTCTTTTTATATTTTATATAATTTAAATAAAGCAGTTCTATATTAATATTGTTTAAATCGATTTTAATAATTAAAATGTATGTTTTCTTTTAGATTTATTTATTAAGAGAAGATCAAAGAGTTCGTTTTGTTCTCAGGCTTACTCCAGAAGAAATTCGGGAAAAATTAGAAAAATTTAGAGAGTAAGTAAATTTTTTAAAAAAATTACTAATATGTTTACTCAATTATGGTAGAAAGTTATTAAAATTATTAATTTGTTGTTTTGGAAATCATGTAAAGTGTGTTATATAAACTGCATAATGTATCTGTGCTCATATATAATAATAAACTTATCACATCAAAATTTTAAAAATTTTATTTAGAAGAGTTTTATTTTAAAATGATAATAATTTTGCATGAAAATTATGTCATTTGAAATAATTGAGAAATAAATGACGAATTTTAATGAAAATTCATATTTGTCAGTCAAAAATTGTACTGTTACTAATCAAATAGGTAATTTGCATACTTGTATCAACTAAATTAGTTTCTTGCAATGTTGTATTATGTCATTTTCATTGCACTAATATCTTAATTGTTCATAAAATTAACAAATTTGGTTACTTTTGAGCCTTGTATGCTAAAATTTATCAAAAAAAAAATGCATAGCTGTTCTAATGGAATGCTGTTTTATATCTCATTACATATAATTTAATATAAGCATTCAGATCTGAAATTACTTCTCAAAAATGGTATTCATTGCTTTATAATTGTCATGAAATTTACTCTCTTTGGTGACTAGATTTTTTTTAGAGGAAAATATCCATTAGAAATTTTCAATACTGCTCAATATTTCAGCATGCAATTAATTGCTGTATTATTATAACTAATTCCTCCAGTGCTGTTTATTTAAATCGTAATGTTGATGAGTACATTTTAATGACATAATTTATTCATATCTTTAGAGTCTTGAGTAATATTACTGGAGCAATTGTTAATGTTGATGAAACTAAATATCATGAAAATAGAGATGGCTCAGTTGATAAAAAGAAGTAAGTTAATTTACTATTATTGCTTTATAATGCTGAAAAACTCTGAGCATTAATTACCGTTAAAACATAAATTAGAGCATTCTTTTAATTTGTTTAGATCTATAAAATTAGAGTAATATGAAACATAAGAAAAATTGTGAAGTGTATAAAACAAAGGCTTAACTCAAATTTCATAATACAAATTGATTTTTAATTTTATTATCACAACTTAAAATTTAAAATTTTATTAAATATTTAATGTTTTTTCATATGAACATTTTGAATAACAAATATAACTAATTTTTTATAAATTAAAATTTACATGTAAATGTTTCCAGTTTTACGTTACTTTTTCTCATGATAGAAATTTGTGATAGTTAAAATAGTGCGTGCGTGCGTGTGTGTGTGTGTGTGCGTGTGTGTGTGTGTGTGTGTGTGTGCGTGTGTGTGCGTGTGTGTGTGTGTGTGTGTGTGTGTGTGTGTGTGTGTGTGCGTGTGTGTGTGTGTGTGTGTGTGTGCGTGTGTGTGTGTGTGTGTGTGTGTGTGTGTGTGTGTGTGTGTGTGTGTGTGTGTGTGTGTGTGTGTGTGTGTGTGTGTGTGTGTGTGTGTGTGTGTGTGTGTGTGTGTGTGTGTGTGTGTGTGTGTGCATATATAAGGAGATTTTATTTACCATAGTTCATTAATTTTTATATGTTCAGCAATAAAAAAATAATATTCAATTCTTTTTATATTTCATTTATAAAAATAAGTCATATAAGGAATTTCTTAAATATCTTATCACTCAAACAGAAGTCATTTTTTTTTAACGAAATTTGTAACTTTGCATTATATCTTATCCATAAAATGTAAAATAACATGATTAAATTAAATGTTTCTTAGTTCCAAATTTTATGATCTTTATCATCAATAATAAACTGTATAAACTAGAAAAGGTAATCGTTTTATAATCCATGAGCTGGCATCCAAGTAATCTGTGCTTTGGCATGCAATTCTGTTGATGGGTTTGATACTCACCTTAGTCACTGATATTTGTAGTGGTTCAGAATCTACTTTGAACTATACATCCCTTTAAAACTAGCCCTCATTTGCAAAAAATTACCTTTGGGCCACAAACAAACCAAACTAAACTGAACTTTTATAATTAATAATTTACTGTTGATTTTTCACCCATATGTTTAAAAATTTTAAAATAACTTGTATTTTATTTAACAGTTAACTCATAAAGTTACGCCAATCGAGAATTGCTTACGATCTGTTTCCAGAGCAAAGTTTTTTAAAATTGTTTAGAAATACTTTTTCAAACTTAGTATATTTTTCAGTGTTTAATTTTAGTTAACTATCTTATAAAATACCACAGAAGTAACATTCCTGCATGTTACAAAAAATTGTAGGTGTTCTTTAAATATGTGATACATATTTTTGCATACTTCCTTTGTATCTCAGATTTGATTATCATGTTAGAAATCTTTACTTCACTATCAAGTGAATGATTCATTATCGTGCTCGTTTTTATGATTTAGTTTTTTTTTTATACCTTATAATTGTTAAAGTATCGGCGAAAAAATCATAAACCTCTATTCACTTTTTATTTAAAGTACAATTTCTAACATATTATTTAGCAGACTAATCTACTGCATAGTTTAATTAAATAAATTTAAAGAATACTTTGTGACTAAATTTTTTTAATCATCTTATTAACTTTTTTAGGAGTGATTTGTATCTCCATTTTGTAAATAGAGAAGATAACTCAATAATGGAAGTTTCTACTGTTTTATCGTAAGTTTGTTTAATTTAAAACTTTAGTTTTATTACTGTGTTAACTTATGCAACAATAACTCATTGTATTCTTATAATTTCAGATTGATTGATAAAAACATCGAATTCTTAGATGAATTGTTTAAAGAATTTAATGTCTTGTATAGTGAGGTAAGTTGAAATTATATTTGATTGAATTACTCCATTGTAAAAATTTTCAACTTATATAAAAATTTTGATTAAATAAATTAGTTTTCTAGCAAATGATAATTTTAGTTTTGTTATTTAACTTATAAAACTAATGCATGTATAGATTAAAAAAAATTGAAATCAATATTTTTTATGCATTACTTAATTGCATGTGTAAATCTTTTATTATTACATTATTATTTTATCTTTATAGAAGACACTTATATATAAAGTTTATTTTAAATTTTTTTGCCATATTAGTAAAGCACAAGTATTGTATTTATTTATACCTAAGAAATATATATTTTGTTTTACACTTTGCTATTTTAAAATTTATTTTTATCTTTAAATTTTCAAATTTAGCACTTTAATGCATTTAGATTTATTTTTTTAATATATTTCAATAATTTGAAAAATATAAGAATAATGTAGATTTTCTGATGCAGTTTATGTCTGCCTCATTCTCCTTGTAACAAATTATTAAAAAGCTATAACATTATTTGCATAGACTTCATTGGAAATACCATTTTAAAGTTATTTGACTTAGAAGTTTTCTTTTTTATTTGAATTTACTTTTACCAATCTAAATCATTTTCTTATAATTCTATAGAATGTTGTTAGTAACAAATGGTTTCTTAAAAATTTACTACCATGGTGTTTATGTAACAGATAAATGCAATGATTTTTGAAAAAATTAAATTTAGAAAATGTTTTTAAATGTTTTACAGCTTTAAAAAAAATCAGGTTATATTTTGCCTTTTGTTTCAGCTGATGTAATGAGCTTAATAATATTCATAAAATATTTTTTTTCTCTTTTTCCTAAGCCTGCTGACACTGCTGTAATCGATAATAATGTTGAAGCCCAAGTGCGAGCTTGGCTAATTGGCCTCTCTGTGTTCCTTGCCATTATGTTAGTTTTGGTGATATCTCTTTGCCTCACCCAAAGAAGCAGGTAAGTGTATATTTTAAAAAAAAACAGTTTATTCCAAATTAATTTGATATTGGACCAAACAATGTGGTAAAATTATATTTGATTTTAATTTATGAAGCTTGAATTACTTGACTTGTTTTAACTACTAAATTTGCAAACTAATGCAATACCTTAATTAAAATATTTTACTGTTGCTTTTCAACTTTAGAGCTTATCAATTTTGTAAAATCACCTTTCAAGAAGTGAAAGTTGGTTTATATTAGAGATAAATATGGCACAAATTAACAATAAAATATTTATAAATTTATTTTATTTTTTCTACATTATTAAAAAAAATTACATTTTATTTCAACTTAAATTTTTAAGAAAAATTCTTCTTGGTGAGAACAAAAGGAACTCAAACTAGTTTTATTTTTTTATATTTTCTTTAACAAATAACCTTTTACTCTCTATCAATTATTATTGGAGCAGGATTTGTATCTTTTCTTGCTGAAACATTAATTTGCAACTGTATGCATGTGTTCATATGAATATGAGAGAGTGAGAACTATGGAAAGGGAGAGAAATAAATATCTGTTTATGTATGGAAAGTAAAGGTACAAGGAGTCTTCTCCTGAGCTCTCATACATATATATTTTATTTTTCAATATGATTATCTAATTCTTCATTCATGCATATTTTCTTTAATATCTGAATGCTTTTAGAAATAGAAATACAAATGAAGAGTAATATTTGATAAAAGCAATTTGCTGCCACATTCAAAAGAAACAACAAAAAAAAAATTCAACTTTTATACTTTTTAAAATTTTTAATTTTTTTATTATTTTTCATTACCAAAAATTATTGTTAGATTTTCTTTAATAAGTGCTTTAATCCTTTGAATTCTCTATATTTAGGTATGAACGGAAGTTAAAAGCTGCTACAGCAACTGCATTTGGTATGCATTAATATTTCTTGCATTTTTCTGTAAACACAATTCATTGATAGTTATAATATAAATTAATTATTTATTTATTTGCATTTTAGGTTCTCAAGATTCTGCCCTCAATCGAATGGATGTGCCCAATACTAATCAACACTCTGTTGAAGGGTACATTTAAATTTTATTTATGTTTTAAGTATTTTAAAGCTGTGTTATGTTTGAATTTTTTAGAAAATATAATTTTGAATTCTTTGTTAAATAAATTAGTATTACTTTTTTTAACATCGATATTTTTTCCTCATAAATTTCTAAATAATTGTACTGTAAAAATTCATTTATTTCTAGATTTATTTTATAAAAAATCTATTAATTCTAGACTTAAAGGAATTGATAATGATAATAATTTTCTTATAGATCTAATCCTATATGGATGCATTCTTATGATAATGAATGGTACAAAGAAGATGAACAAATTAGGTAATTTGCAATATCAGATTATTACATTTTTTCTCAGTTCTTAAAACTGTTTGAAAACAGCTATTACAATATAGTTTATGATCATCTATTTACTTAAATTTAAACTACATATTTCATACGAATTAATGAATAAGTTAGATCATTTGTAATAATCAGGTTATGTTTTACCTTTATTGAACTTTCCAATCAGAAATAACTTGTGTGTTGTTTTACAAAAAAAAAAAATTCATGGAAAACTAAATCTATCTATTCACTTTTAAATAATATTTTGAAAAAAATGTTTTCAAAAGAATTTGTGCATAATATTCGTTATTGAGGTTTAATTATTTGTTGATGTTGTTAATTTTTTTTTAAATTGCACCAATCCTAAAAAAGCAAATTGAAAAGTTATGATGTATAATGTATTTCATAATTTTAATGTCATAATTAAATTAATTTGTATATTCTCAATTTGAAAACAGTAAGTAAATAAAATTAAGAATAAGAACGCAACTTTAAAAAAAATATTTACTTATAAAATTTGAAAATATATACAGGCATATTTATATACTGATTATTTATTGTTATACAACTGGATGCATTTCAAGAATATGTATGTATCAGGAATATAGTTTTATAAATAGAAATGAAACACAATGATTTACATGCACATTCATCCATAAATATGATTTTAAAATCCATAAAATTGATAATTTAAACAGGAATAAAAGAGTTGTTTATATTGTTGTTTTACATTCCATTAAAAGTTTGCTTTTTCAATACTATTATTGTTGCTGTTGAATAAACTATGTAATGATTTTACATCATTTGTTTCATTATTTTTAGTCACAATTCTGGAGATAACAATTCTTTGGATGAAAATGCCATTTCTGAAATAGGCTCACCATCAGAAAATACAAAGTCTGGATTGCACAATCAACAGCTGTCTCCTGTCCATAACCATTCAGAAAACCACTATTCTCATCCCACAAAGAATGGCATGCGAAGACCAGCTCCAAAACATCCCAATTATGGTGGCACAAACATACCACCTGCAAAGCTGATTGCACCTTTGCCTCCAAATAATAAGCATCACAAGATTGGCAGCCATATTATAGACTCTGATGACACCAGTTCTGGACTTCTGTCTCATGATTCTTTAGATACAAAGAGACAAAATGATCTCAACAAGTGCAATGCTGTCTACAGTTATGAGCAAGTCCCGAAGTTAATCACTCCACCTCACATCACTAACTTAGAGACTTCAGAACTTTAGGTGTAATATTGGTACAACACAAATGCTTTCATGAACCTAAACAATATATTACCTTGTTACATGTAATAATCTGTTACTGCATTTTATATCCAACAATATTTATTTTGAACTGCAGTTTTTCCTTGAAAATAAGGTATTTAAAATGTTATATATTTGGGGGAAAATAAATCATTTTTCTATTTTAGTATCTGAGGTACCGTAAACTTGTATATAATTTACGACAAGCTGTATTTTTATATATCATCATCATGCATTTATAATATTCATATTGATATAATATATTCAGTGTTGCTCCAGTTCAATAAAAATTATCCAGTAATTGTTGTTATAATTTAAGGACTTAAATTAAAATATTCAAAATAAAAGTTCTATAAAAATGTAAGAAAATAATTAATCAAAGGATAGATAATATTTTATAAGAGTGCTGTAAATTCATTTTAGCTTATAGAATTTTTAAACATTTGATATTCATTCTGTTCTTTATATTTATGTTCTGCAATACAACACTGAATTGTAAAATTGTGGAAACATAGTTCAAGCTACTGTTTAATCCTACTGTATAATTTCAGTTCTACTGTATAATTTCAAAATACTGTGATTTCTTTTGTGTTTTAAATGCATTTATATTTTGTCTATTGTTTGCTATATTTCATTTAGTTAAAAAATATCTATATATAATATGTATATTCATATAATCATTATAAAATTATACAGCGGTGAAAAAGAATTTAGCTTTATTCAGCTCTTAATCTTATTCAGTATTGAAAATTTTTAAAAAAAATGTAATTTAATTTTTTATTCAAAACTAAATTATTACATTAATTTTTATCGAATATTTAAAGACAGAATTTCAATTTTTTTAGAATTAAAAAGTAATATTTAAAAAAATGTGATATTTACCTTAAAGCTGCTTTTTTTTTTTTTTTTTTTTTTTTTCAATTCAATAATAGTTCTAGAGCTTTATCTTGAAAATGTTGCATGAAAAAAGTAAATGCAATTGATAAAAAAAATTTTATCACAAATATTTTGTATATACACTTTTTGCATTTTTGTAATAAAAAATAAAAACTTTTTTAAATTTTATCTTTTTTACTGTATACGTCATTAAAATAGTCATTGTTAATCTAATGTAACAAAATGCCCTGCTACAGATTTGAAGTAAAATTGACTATACACACTGTTAAATCATTTTCTACAATCTCAGAGTTATCAGCAACTTACGTCGGATTACTACAAAACAGATATATATTTTTATTTTTCAATGTGTATTCTACTCAAAACAAAAGCAAAATTGGCAATATAAAATGTAAACCTAAACTGAATAGAAGTTGAAGATGATTTTATTATGTTTACAAAATATTAAAGAAAATATACAAAATATATATTGAAAAAGTAAAAAATAATCAAATGACTGTTAATTTATAATCCTTAAGAATATTTTTTGATTATAATCCTTAAAAACATAAATTAAATTACATATTGAATACCCATGATCTTTAATTTGTTAAATATATGGCCAAGAAATTATATGGGAATACCTTTCTCAGTACAAATATACATTAATATGTTAAATTTTCCTGTGAGGTATCTGTATATGTAGGGATGTGATATTTTTAAAAACATGTACATTTAGTTTTCATGATTGTACTACATAATTATGTTTTAAGTAATTGAGCGAATTTGCACAGATTATTTTCAATTGACTTAAATTCCGTTTTATTCATAATTATAGATCCCAGCAGATATACATAACTCAGAACTTACAGTAAAAAAAATATATGTCGTGAATTACCATTTATATTGCAATTAGTTTCATCACATAAAGAGATTTCTGTAGAGTTATTTGCCAGGATATTATAACTTTGAATAGCTTTATAAAGCTTTTTTCCTCAGGGTATTATCTTCTCATGACATTTTTTATGGACAGTGGGCCATATTAACTAGTCACAATGTTGGAAATCTGGAAAACTCATACTCACCCAACCCTGTATTTCAAATTCTGTTCAAACAGAAACTTAACATCTATTTCATGTGATTCAAAATTAGCAAAGATCAAAACTGGAAAACCTTTTTTGTTAGTTTTTAGTTTTGAATAAAATTATATAAAATTCGAGTGTGGAATATATTAGTGACGTTAATTAATCAATGAGAATATAGCATTTTCTTCACTTTTTCACGAGAAAGATTATCTTTACAAATCTTTAATAATGTGTGCGTTATCCAATAAAATTTAATGTACCCATCTTGTTATGGGGATATAATGGAGCTAACAATCCCTCTCCGTAAAAACTTTCTTGCAGACGAACTCCAAAAAGGATCAAGGATTTCATTTTTGGTACATAGAATTTGTGTTCTTTTATTGTTGTTACTAATGACACTTGGGCAAGCCAAGTTCGCTATGCCTCGGCTTTGCTGGGAGCGTCTTTCGTTTAATCAGAGCACCATGAAGGTGACAGTACGATTCTTGCTCTTCAAACCCTCCGATAGATGGTAGCAGATTAGTGCCAAAATTGAGAGAGAGGATCTACTCTCTCAATTTTGGCATTGATCTGAATTGGGGAGTAAATTTCTCCACACCATTGCACCCATAGTAACTGCTCAACGACCGACCACAAGACTTTCGATTCCACAGATTTAGCAAGCACGTATATCGCATGTACTCGGTGGGTCTTTGGCGGCATTGTGTTCTCTTAATTGCACTAGAATACAGTAGGAATTATTGTATAAATTTGATAACACAAGAAAACGAAAACCTCTAATCTTCGAGAGAGCAGTAGAAAAGGACTGTAATAAAGAAGTTGTTCAGAATAAAGAATTGGAAGAGATTAACTGCTAGTAGATGTGATTGGAAGCACTTGGTGCAGAGACCTTGGCCCTCCCTGAACTGTCACAAGATGGATGATGATTATGAAAATTTAATGTTTCTTTCAGATCATTGGAAACAATGTTACTTCTTCAAACTTTTATGAAGAATTTAAGAATGGAAAGGGTATATAAAAGTGATTTTTTTAAAAAAAAATTGTATATTTTTGCTATGTTTACTACAGAAAAATTATCTTAAATGAATTTAAATTTTAGAGTTTGTTTTGATTATCAGTATTGCAATTATTTTTAGTTATAACTGTGAGGAAAATAACCCATTTAATTATTAATATTTTTTAAGAAGTAGAAGCATTAATTATTTGAAATGAATCGTAATTTAACCTAAAGTATAGTTACTTACTTTAATTATGAAATAAAACCTTCAAATGTTTCAATATGAAACGTTGCCATACAATTATTTACATATAAAACGAACCAGTTTTGCTGCCAAAGATATTTTTTATTATTTTTAAAAAGATGGAATTTAAATATTGCTCATTTTATTATGCTATTTTAACTAAAACTTATAAATAAATTGGTGTACCCTTAAAATTATATTCCTTCTTGATAAGAATATCACTGTGAGGTAAATTTTTAGCTGCTTTATATTTCTTTTAAAATTAACGTGTTCAATGCCTTTTATTTCCCCAACTTAATAAATTCTCTTATTTTTAAACTTATCATCATTGTATACTGGATTTTACAACCTTTAAAATTTAGGCTTGAATACAAAGATCCTAAAAATCAGTTTCTGATGACTTTTTCTCTATTTACCAAAAAAAAAGTTTAATAAATCGTTTAAAAGTAAAAATAATGAGGAGATTTGATGAATTTTTCACTTTGGAAGTGCTTGTCTTTGCCAACAAGCAGAAGTTTCTGAATTCGAGACTCGAATCCTAATACTCAGTTTAGGCTCATAATTCTTTTCTCTGTAATTTTTTGACAATTATTAAAGAAAAAAGTTAAAGAGCTCAATTAAAAAATTTACTTAGTCATTAAAAAGGTTTATTTAATGAAAATTATCATGAAATTGAACTGAAAACACGTAATTTTATAAGTGTAATTCTAAATAAAATAAATTTCAATATTAAATATATAATCAATTATAAGTACAATATGATCCAATAGATGGCAGCACTACATTTAATAATACGTTTTTTTGTGGATTAATTTAACATTTAATTTTAACTTCATACTTCACTTTTTTATATTTTATTTTATGTAATTATAAATGCATTGCGTAAAGACAGTAAGAATTCTTCATTTAAACTGTATTAACTTATTAATTAATAGTTGAAATATTTAATTATAAAGTTGTTAATTGCTCAATTTTTTTAGTAAATAACAGAATTAAATTGGAAGTTCTATGTTTTGTTTTTGAATTATTAAGACATGAGAAATTTGTTCAAAAGAAATTTAAGCTGTGCACTTACTTAATAATTCCTACTAAATATTATTAACCATAAATCTTTTCAGTATATTTCCTTAACTGTGAGTCACGTTTTGAAATATTCATGCAGGATAATTGGATCTACTATATAGAATATTCACTTATACATATAAAAAAACTTCGTATTTGTAAAATTTTTCAGAAAATAGCCATTTTGAAAAAAAAAATATAATAATGTATGAAAAATTAATAAAAATAAATCAATTTGTGTTAATACGATAAAAATTTCTAAGAAGTTTATCATAAGTTAATAGTCATGATGCAGACATTTAGTGACGAAGTAACTAGTATTATTTTTGTGATTATCTCAATATCTAAATTTTAAAATTTTATTCACAAGTAAGAAAAGAAAAAACAATAATAATAAATAGTATTGTACAGGAATAAATTCTTATGAGATTACAAACACACAACAAATGTAGGATTACATTCTTTAATTGAAGCATGCAGGCAAGTTGTGATTCAGTAATCAGGAAGCTTTCTTATTAATATGTCTGTAGTTTAATGCGTTAAACATAAGTCCGCGATGTGATACCCAAACTATTGGGTGGCTTTAAAAACAAAATTAATGATTATTAGTGCTGCCATCTAGGAACATTTTACTTAACTATTTGAAGTTATGTATATTTATTTTAAAATCAAATCTGGTATTCAAAAAAATTTAAAAGACAATAGAAAATGTTTATCAATAGAGTAATAGAAAATAATTTAAATAAACAAATTGTACTCCAGTTGTATTTTTTCATAAAAATGATTTTTTAATTGTTCTTTTTTCTCAAAATTATTAAAATGTTTCACAAAATGAAAATTGTGCTTCATTATACTCAAATATTTAAGCAAAAAAATAGTATATAGTTCACGATAATGAGAATTTAATTTTTCAATATAATTTTGTCCAAAATAATGTTAAATCTTTTGTTTTTACTCAATTCAGAAAATTTATTTATTACTCATTTTAATACATTACTTTCTATTTTTTAAAATTCCACTATAAATATTAATTCCTTCACTGTACATCAGAAATACCATAATTACATTGTTCATTAATAAATTACTTTTAAATTGAATGTTCTTACAATCATAATTAAATTATAGTTTTAATGAACTTCTCTGAAATCAAAGATATGATATTAATTCTTTCTCATTCATTATTACTTTTGATACCAATTAAATAAGAATCAAAATAGGATATATTGATTTTAACTAGCTTAGTTATATAATTATCAATATGATATATAGAATTATGAATATAATTGGAATGAAATTTATTATCACTTTGAATTTTATTTTTTAATCCTTAATAACTCATTTCTTTATTAAAAAAACAATTAAATTTAGTTCTCATCTTACTCGAATATTAATATCTGAATTTGCTTTAATTATTTTATATAAGTTATAATGCTTAAAAATAAAATAACATTTTTAGTGAGATAAATTTAATTAAATTTCTTTATTTTAAGACTCAGCATGAAGTTAAATTAATGTGAGAAATATATAAAGATTAAATATATTAATATAGATTATTCTTAAATCTATCAATAATGCTAAAATACAAAATTTTATGAAGTTAGGAATATATTTCCTGAGAAAATTGGGTGAATCAATGAAGCTCATGCAAATCTTAAGAGCATAAGTTTGAGTACATATCCACGAAATAGTACAGTTAATAAACACTAGAGAGCGCCACTCCAATGTTATTTATTAATTCCTGTGAATTTTGAGAGTTAATTATATCTTTTACTTAATATGAATATAAGTTTAAAAATTTATCTTTTTTTTATATAATATGAAATAATCAATTATGAAGAAGAATTTCGTCCATAGGGGGCATTAAACATATTTATTCCACAGAAATATTTTATTTATGTGCAGGAAAATGCAACACATCTCTGATCTGTTTTTGTGATTCATTTTTGTTTTCATATAAAAGAAAAACCAGTTCGGTATTTCACCGGCAGATTATAGAGTATCTTTGACAATCAACTTCATCAGGCCTATCAATGCATTTGATGGTAAGCCTCTTCTGCCCTAAGACCTAGGTGAATAAATTCCGCCAACCCTTGTAAAAGTGGACACTATCAACGTGAGGGTGTTTTGTATTAAGTTTCATAAAAGGTCTATCAAAATTTTGGTATCAATGTAAGAAAATTTATAATTTGATGTTATGTTTTTAAACGTAAGCTGAGTGAATGCTTTTGCATTTTAGCATAAAGCTCCAAAAAACTTTGTAATAAAAATATTTTGAAAAAAAATAATAAAGAAAAGTTTTATTAACTAGAAGATTAATTTATATTATGTCTGGCTCGTCATCCAACTATCATATTTTTATACGATCGTGGTATTGATTTAAGATTCCAATCCTCTACAAATATCCGCACTTGAGTTAAGGATGGAACACTCTTAACTTTTGAATCGAAGGCAAAGCACCACAAGACTACCAGCTTAACTTAATTCTATTTAGTTAAATAAAAATTTAAATAACTGTTCTCAATTGTTAATTCTTTTGAATAACTTTTTTCTAATTTAATCTGCATTATTAACGCAGTATTAAATCAACCAACACACAATGTTAACTCTTTCAAAGATATTTAATCTGTCGAAGACCAATGTTGGAATATATAGTTTTCTTCAGTTTCAGTAGTATCGATAGGAATGCTCTCTCAGAATATAAATAGTAATAACTTTAAATTACATAAAAACAAATTTCAGTACAAACATGCTATGATGGCAAATCTAAAATGTCCGGAATTATGCACATCACTTATACAAATTACCCTTAAAACTAATATTGTATCATTTTCATAGAAAACTTTTGAAGGTCATTTTTAAAAACACATTCATTTTAATAATATACACACACACATATAACATTTTTTAAAACTTAAAATTTATTTCTGTTCCAATATTCATAAAAAAAATAGCAAATCAAAACCGCAAGTAAATGGTTCTCTTTTTACACCAAGCTAGAATGTTCTACTTGATCTTTTCACTGAATAAAAAATTTCAGACCAAAGACAGTGAATCTTTCTTCCTATAATGTATTTCAAATGTAATAGGGTTATTTTTTACTGATTGGTTCTTTTTTACCAATTTAAGAGTTGTTGATATATACATTAAAGACTGAGAGAACTTATAAATATTTAATATATTAACTTTAAAAATAATTTAAATCAAAACAATTCTTTTAAATACCAGGGATGGCAGAAATAGCTAACATTTTGTTTTTATTTCTGCTGAAATTATCAAACAGATGAGATGCATTTTTTTTATTTCATTGTTTGATATAGTTAAGTCTATTTCACTTGTTAGTACGTAATTTTACACAACTTCATATTCATGTGTTAAAATAATTTATAAAATAAAGACAAGAAACAAAATTCTATTTTTTCTTTTTATTTTCTTATAAAATATAAACACATACAAAAAGTTGTTCATCCAATAACACATACAAGCACAAATTTCCAAGCATTTTCAGCCAATGAAAACAAAATACAGAAATGTACTTTCTCATAAAAATAGACATGCAACACTCAGAACTTTGGTTTTGAAAAATTCGATTATAGCTACTAAACTACTACTGAACAGTATCAACACCAGAAAAATCTACAATACACATTCTTATTTCTTGCCTAAACTAATTAGATTACAATATAACAAAATTGAAGACCTAGGAATGATCAATCACAAATCATACACAATATATAAGGTTGTTGTTAGACCACCAAGAGAATCTATTCATATACCAATGAAATGACTAATTATAAATTTTAGAGAAAGATAAGTAGATTACTTAATTTGGCCCTACTGCAGAATTGAGGGTGTCCTTTTTTGCTTCAGGTGATATTCAAATGTGATGAGTCAAATGAAATATATTTTACATTTTATTGAATCTACGTGATACTGAAAGATTAAAACTTTAGAATAAGCAACAAGGGAACCAAATTTTGCAGTCATACAATTAAGTCCTTACAATTGTAATTTAAGAATAAATAAAGCTAAGAAATTGAGAGATCATGTTGACTAGTACAATTTAAAACTTTTAAGAAAAGTTAATATCAATTCATTTATATTTATTCTAAATTTCATGGTTCAACTATAAGTATGATAAAATATTGAAAAAACAATTTAATCAAAATACATTAAAATTAAAATCACAAAAGGAACAGTATTAAAAATGCCACTGATGATATAATTGCATAGTATGAACACAGTACTTATGAGGAAAGAAAGTACATGTTTAAAAATAGATGCCCATAGTCATTATATATTTATGAACATAATATAGGTAATGTTATGTGCAATCTACAAGTCTATGTGCAAGAAATATTTTGATAATGTACACAAATTTGATTTTTTTGAATAGGAAATATTTCAAGTAAGTAGCAATTCAAAAAATGAATGATGATTGTTTCAACCACAATTTGAATTTAGAGAATTTAGTAGCAAATTATAATTATTACTTGATAAAATTAAGAAAAGCCATTAAATGTAATACTGTCTAAACACATTTCAAAAATTAAGCTCTAAATTATATAAATAGCAATTTAGACATTTTTAATTAAATTCTTTCATTAAAAATTAAATGTAACTTTAATTTAATACTTGCCCTGTTGCTTTATTATCATTGGAAAAAAGTGCCATCTAAATATTAGGAATTTAGTTAAAATACAAAGAACTAAGCTCAAACAAATAAGCAGCATGGTCTCGTATTCATCTTTAAAGAAATGTTATACACAAACCTGAAATTCTGTCTAAGACATACATTGGTGGTTGAAACAATGTCATAGAGAGGCAGGTATTATTAAATTTAGTTAACTTTGATCAAAAATTGTAGCTTCTATCAAAATAAAACACATACACTCTTCATTACACACTATTCTCCACTTTCATTCAAATTACATTTAACAATGAAAATATTTAATTTAACTTTTAATGATAAAATTTTATTACATTGCATTTAAAAAGGATTCACAGTGTTCATATCACTTTTAAAACTAGTATTCAATTCTTCAAGAATTGTTTCACTTGTAGACAAGAAAAAAATCACAAAATTTGAAATAAATTCAATACACAATATAAACTCTACAATAAATTTTACACAAGGAAGATTTAAAGTTAGCATTTCCATAACATTTTTTTAAAGAAATGAAATGCACTGTTAAAAAAGTTTTTTGAGGAGCAAAACATATTTAGGCTCAACTGCAGAACAAATTACATTTTAATTTGTAATAAAAGTAGATATTCTATTCTACAGTTGTGTAACACCTAAATATTAATAGTTGCTCCAATCAATAAACTCGTTAAAGAAGAATGTTTAACAAAATTTAAGCACGAATGGATTAATTTTTTAAGTAATATTAACTTTTTAACAAAATGTAAGTATCAAAATATTAAGCTAAGTAATAAAAATTTAAAGCATTTCAAATGGTTTAGATATTATTCAAGCACTCATAAACCTCAAAACAAATTTAGAATGTTTAACATTCTTCTTCAAGTAACCACAGGTACATTTTTAAAAGCAAATAGTAAAAGAAAAGGCACAACATTTCCCCATTCTGTGAATTAGTAAACTAGAAAAGCTCAAATTGTGCGTTACAGTTATCACTTGTGGCTTGGAGAACTATTAATGTATCAAAAAAAAACTTAAAATTATTCAGGGAGCTTGAAAAATCTTTTAAAAATGATTGACATTTCAAAAAATTGGATGGCACATTTACAAAACATAAAACCACAAAGATGTTTTTCCATCTCCCTAAAGAAGAAACCATGCCACTAGTTATGCAAAGAGCTGCATAAGACTCCTCAACGTCAAGCTTTCTAGATTTAATAATTTACAGCAGTGGGAAAGTTGACGAAATGGATTCAGTTTTTATTTCAAGACCATGTGAAAGAAAAGTATTTTCACCTATCACAGACAGTTACTTAATGAGTTGTACTAGTCGTGGTGCCATCCAGCAGCGACCCCATCTAGTACTAAGCATCGATTGAAAGCAGCTACATTTTGTGCTGCCTATCGCACCCCCATTAGGAGTATAGCTCACTACCTCCCTATTAGTTGAATAATGCCTTTAACATCGACTTAATGGTTAAATCACCTGCCTCAATATTATTTCACTGGGAGAAATGATAGCTTAGGAATTTACAAGAAAAAAAGACTAATTGGCCAAAATCATATAAAATCACACAGAAATGTAAAAAAATTAAATTTTAAGAAATAACAGTATGTGGGAGTTAAATAAATTTTAATACAGCCATTTCATACAGTAACTGCACAAAGAGTGTGTCCCTTAAAAGTGCATTGTTCCCGGAAAATAGCAGTTTGTGAGGTGGCCTACTTGAAGTTGAAAAGGGGTGCGTAGACCAAATGAATAACAAAGTTGCTGCCACAATTTAAATGTATGAAACTAAAGAACTCTGAAGTAAATAATGCTTAACATAAGTTCACTGACTGGATGATCTATAAAGTTTCTTTTTGTCTAATAGGAAATGACTGCTGACAACAAGGCTGGATCTTTTACCCATGCTCTGTAGCAGTTTGTCCGGAATGAGGTGCCTTAAGCTCCACCAACTGTTGTTGTCTTGAAAAAGAGTTAAGTGGATTTCAAAAGTTGCTAAAGTATTAGGATCACATTTCACTAAGCCAACTCTTCTTCTTTCCAACTTTTTGGCATCCTGTAAATTAGAAATACATTTTGAATAACATTGTTTAGAAAACCATTTTACATATGTCAATTTTGAATCCAAATCTTAAAATTGTCTTAATCTAAAAACAGATATTTCTTGATCTTTTAAAACTATAAAAACAATTATAGCCCTACAAAGGCATTATTTAATGTTAGTACTATAGTTACACATTTTAATCCATGCAAATAATATAACAATTTAAAATAAGGTTTTTTTTTTCTTTTTGCACACAACACTAAGAAATAACATTAAATTTATCTTATTTTTTTCCATATTATCTTTTATTTCATAAATTACACAACCATATAAATAGCATTGAATAATAAATATAGCTAGACAATGCCTCTTGTAATTAAAAACTTTAAAAAATCAGGCCTAACAAAGTTTGTTAATTAGTTTGATGCATAGAAAGTAAATTTTCTACAATACTAATACATACTAGTTTCTTCAAAATAAATTAGTGTTGGTACATACCTGAAGATAAATATATATAAGACACCCCCTTAAACCACAAGGTTCATTTTCTGAGGCAGCAACTACTTGGTCAGCTATTCTCCATATGAGATCATGAGGCAACAGAACTTCACCACAATGCAGATGAAGCAGCTTTGCTTCTCGGAGGGCTTGTTCCAGACGTTCCATCAGAGTTTGGCAAGCTATTAACCTTTCTGATGGTTCATCTTCATCAGGAAAATATAGGACACCTATCGGAAATATACTAATATTAGATTTATCTTTCATTATAAATAAAAACACAATAATTTAATTATCCTTCATTAAAAATTAGTAGCTAAATGAATTAAACTTGTACTATTTTTTTAATAAATGTTGCAATGAAATAATGCATAAATATATTTTTAAAGAGCTAATAAAATTAAGATAGCTTTAGAATTTAAAAAAAAGTTATATTTAAATTCCTCATTATTTTCTTAAATTGGTTAAAACATTTTCTTTCATGCAATCACCAATTTCAATTTTAAAAAGCAGCAAAATAAGTGAAACGCTAAAGATGTCAACAATCCCAACTGGTCCAAAAAAGCATTATCAAGAACAGAATAACCTTGGAAAACTAAGCGGAAGGCAGAAAAAAATTCTTAGCTATTAATATTGCTTAGCTTTTAACACGCTCACGTTTTTTTTGCTCTTGGCATAGAATGATCTCGTTCATACCGGTTCTACCAGCTAATGGGAAATGATAAAAATGTGCGTTCGATAAATCATACAATATTTCATCATTTGAACTTGTCTTCTTTTACTTTTACTTAATTTATTATAAAATAATATGCTAAAATAACAGTATTTGCGAAAATATGCTCTGTAGAATGTCAAATAAAACTCAAAAATAATCAGTTAGAATTTTTTATAAATGAAGTCTATATAAAATTATAAATTAAGATTAAAAATATAAACTGAAGACATTTTACAATTAGATAATTACCATTAAATGACCGAACAGTAAAGCAAACGACCGTAAGTGCAACTTGGATAGTTAAATATCGATTTCTGAAAAATATTAATTTATAGTTTATTTTCACCGATATTTTAAATTTTATTTATCTTTTAAAGTTGCATTCCGTTGAAATTCATGAAAACTTCAAGTAGCGTTAATTAAATTTCAACCAGAACTGAACCGCAAACAAAACGCGAGACTGCATATTTCAATTACAACCAAAGAACATATTCTAATAAGCACAGCGAATGAGAAGCAATAAAAAGAATTGGGTCAGCAAACAATACATCATTCTCCGAGTTTGCTTAAAATTTAGGAATAACTGCACTTTCCTAACAATAAAGAAACAAAGTCGTAAAAATATGTAACAATAAAGAAATTGCAGTTGTTTATTTTATTTTTACTCAAAGTAGGTCGACCAAGCAATAGAATAATCGTTCCGATATTAATAATTTTAATAAATAAACACAATTATGAAAATTAGAGCATTTTATAAATAAAATAATTGAAAATAAATAAAATAATTGAACATTACACAATTTATTATGGAAAGCTTATTTTAATTAGATTCTAAGATACATCTATAATAATAACAATCCCATCATATTTTAGGATTATTTTCTACACATCACTTTGAAAAATTTCTCACAAAAAAGATTCATCCACAGAAAACTAACAGAAGTGAAATGGTTATCTGATATTCCAACTCTTTCTAACTATCACTAAATTATACTAATGACAAAAGTATGCGATAGGTTTAAAATCAATTAACTTTCACATAATTTCTATTTTAAAGTTTTCTCTCCAAATTAAACTATATTGGTAAAATATGAGTAGATTAATCTTATATTTTAAATTTTCCAGATTTGTTAATATCATAATGCACACTTTTAAAATCTATTAAAATTGCAGTTTTATTGAACAGTGTTCTAGATTCTCTTGAAAATAGTTCATTAGTTTAATATCACAGTATTAAGCTTTTAGCCTTAAAAATGATCATTAAAAAAATAAATATAGCAAACAATTAATTAAAAAAACATTAAACTTTCCGATTTTTCCAAAAGCTCCGAAGATCATATTTTGGTAACAAAGTTGTATAATTAAACATTTTTATAGTTATTTTCGAAATAAAATCCATCAATATTTGGGTATTCACCAAACTTAATTTTGCGAAACATAATCATTAAATAACGCTTATGTCCTACCTATTGATCAGTTCGGATCGCAATGCAACTATTTTTTCTTAATTAATGCATAGATCGATTCCGGGATATTAACTGACAAATTAGTTTATTTAAGCATATTTATAATTCTTTCATTCATGAACTTAAAAACTGCCACGTTAAAGGAGTTTTATAAAAATGTGAACAAAAATGAACTTACTGTTCATGTTCTTTAAAGCTTCTAACGTATCACTGTCTTCGGTATGATATGGTCTACTCCAGACAACCGGTGGGCTTGAATTCGGAACTTTCATGTTTTGACTTTTGTTCCACTCGTCACAAATTAAATCTCCAAATTTGTCGAAAACGCGACTAAGAGGTGAACTCGATGATTTTATAGAGGTTTTGTTGCAACTCATAACTTGGAAGAAAATGGCATTCGGTAATCTGAGAAATTACAATCGACACATGGTGCTTTTTGAAAAATTTTGAAACTACAGAACACCGGTAAAAGAGCTAAGATAAGAAACCAAAACTAGCACCTTATCCCAAACGTGTTACTCCAATGAAGATTGTGAACCGAATGACAGCTGAGAGACCGGGGTTACCGAATTAAAGGTGTTCGTACTGTGCCAAGGAAAGAGATAATGTGTGGTAAAAGTCGCCAACTTGGCTTCACATAGATAAAAAAAGAAACCCTTGCTTACGCTTATGAGACTATACTTGCATCAGATTTTCGGAATCGATTAATGAAACATTTATTTTATTTTAAAAATATGATATCATTCTCATTAAAAATGCACATTTAAATATTAATCAGTATATATAATACAAAAATGAGGATATACTTAATAAATATTATTAAATTAGATTTTATAGTATACAGCTGTAGTTAGAAAAAATTTTGATGGGAATTAATTTAATGCTATATTTTAAGTTACAATCTTTTTTACTATACATTTTAACTTATAATTTTTTTATTAATATATGATAATATTCTATGAATTAATGATGCATTCGAATTATTATATCGAGATAATTTTAAAATGTAAATAACAAAACATAAAATATTTTATAACACAAATTACCCAATTGTTTTATTAAATTTTAGTTAATTTAATCTATAAAAATACCATTTTTTGCTCAGAAGGACATGTATTATGAATAAGATTTGAATATTTTAGTTACAAATAAATAATGTAATTAAATGTTAATTTTTCACAATTATATTAATTGAATTTCAATAATGAAATAAATTTGTGAATCTATTTAACATTATAAACTTAAATATTTTCTATTGGTATCATCTACAAGCCTATGAAAAATACATCTACCGGCATAATCAAGTTTTATTTTTCTATTTCATACAAATAGTCATTTTCAAGCAATACTACGCCAAATCTGGGAACCATAACAGGATAGAAACAGCTGATTTAGAAAGAGGTATCGAGATTGGATGTAAGGCCTTCCAATGAGAAGAACGGGTGGTGGTTCTCAGTTTGGCCAATGGAAACCCGGTAGCTCGCCATAGCAACAGAGAACGCTCGACGTGAAGGGTGCTATGAAGGTCACACGTGTTCTCTCCGAGAGAACTCACCGGCGATTTCGCCTGTGTTACCACATTTGGCGAAGATCGTCCTAAAAAATAAATTTTAACTCAAGAAATTATTCTCACTGTTGCATCATTCTTTCATTAATCTGAGAATAATTTTTTTCTTTTTTTAACTTCTAGAGTGTGCTGTTTCTTCAGAAAGAACAAAACTGGCAGATTTATACATTTTGCATTCACTGTCTTCAGTTATTCAAATCACTCTAACTTATATTATGTATTTGTGTTAATTTTTTATTCGATTAAATTTGTATTAAGAAAACTAACATACAAATTGCTAAATATGCATGAAAAAAATAAGTATCAGATTTTAAAAAATAGTTTTTTTTTTAATCTTGTTCAAATTTTTTAAAAATTATTTACGCACGAAAATATTTGTTCATTAGAAAGTCCAAGTTAATTGCAATGAATTTTAAACTTTTTTCGAAGTGGAAAATGTGCGTTTTCTTCTTTATAAAACTTTAATCTGGATTAATTTAGCGTATCATGATATCAAAAAATTATATGCGTTTAAGAAGCTTTTTTTTTTTACGCTTCTTGTATATAGCAAATTGCGTTGTTCATAAATGATTGAATTTATACCAATAAATTGGCATATAAAATTATGTTTTATAATTAGCATTTGTATTTTGTAATTATTTATTCCAAAAAATATTATTTGTTAATTTTTATGATAGACAAAAATGATAAATATTTATAATAAAAATTTGAATAAACGAAAAATGTTAATTGCAATGAATGATAGTAAAAATATCCAACTATTCATGTCCAAGTCATTACAAAAGTAACTAAAAAACTATTCTTCTTTAAAATTTATAATATACAATGCAAGAAATGGTTTGGTCTTTTACAAATTAATTGACTTATAAAAAAATGAAAAGTCATTGAATAAAATGATTGGGTAAAAAAAACAGTAGTTGTAAAGAAAAGTTAAGAAATTCTTTATTTTAAAGATTTTTTTTTCTTATTTCCATTTTTAATTTTTTTTTACGCTATAAACTATTAAATTTTTTAAAAAAAGATTTACATAAAGTACTTTTGCCGACAAATTTTTACATATTTTTCAAAAGCATTGAAAAATTCATAATTTTTCAATATCAAGAAAAAACAAGCAGGCTCTCGGATTATTCTGTTTAATCCTGTTCTGGCATGATCTTGGTAACGGAGGATAAGCTGACTTGGCGTTCAGTGTATTATAAAAAAGAAGCACAAACCAGTAACCCTCCCAAGCAGAGGACCGGTCTCGTTGCCTGGCAACAGAAAGAACAGACATCAACTTTTATACTTATCTTTTAATTCATTTTTCTGTTTGAAAAAACGATTTCAAATTTTATTGTTCTTACTTTTTACCGTACTCCTTTGTACCCCAACCGAAAAAATAGTTGAATAATAAAACCTGATTATCTTTGAATTAAAATATCGTTTTTAAGTTTTTCGTATATATTCAATGAAAGAATACACTAAATGTTATCAGAAGAAAAAAATATAAATATATCAATTAGGTAATTTTATGTGACCTAACCTATGTACACTCAGTGTAAATAAAATCTTTTGTTTCATACACATCTTTCATTACATTTTTTGTGTAAATTAATTCCGACTTTCAAAAATATTCAAGTGATAATTTTTACGCTTAATACCCTATTTCTTATATTTTTTTTAATTTATAAATTTTGTAGTAAAAGCAAAATTTCAAATCGAATTACAAGCAAAATATTTGGTATCGAATTATACAACATGTTAATTTTATATATTTCAGCTAGAAATTTGTCTGAGTAAACACCGCCTCTTCACAACAAGGGCGAATTTCTTACACTACAAATATCTTTGAAAAATGATATAAAAAAATCTTTAATATATATCATATATTATAATTACTAATGCCGATAGAAAAATACTAATGTAAACAAAGCTAGGATTTTTTTAATTTTTTTTTTCTTTTGTAATTTAAACAAACAAAAAATATTCTTTTCTATTGATTTTTCCTTGTTTAATATGAAAGTGATTTTAACTATATTTGTTAATATTAAGAGGAAATTGAAGAGTACATAAATATAAAAAAAAATCCTTTAACAACAGAAACCTGAGAAAATTTAAACTAAAACATGTTAATAACATCATTAACAACTAATGTTAATAATTGATAACACCCATCTTGCATTTTTTCTAAATCTAATAAAGATAATACCAATGTGCAAACAATGAATTTGACCAACAAGGCATATAAGATTTTAAGGCTAATTCATTAATGAAAATGTGTTAGCAGTTTCGAGAAAATGTTACTATATCTAGAAAATAATTAATAAAATGTTTATGTTATAAAATCAAATAATGAAAGTTTTAATTAGATACTTTTCAAGCTGATATAATAATGCTATAATAAAAATATAGTTTGTATCATTATTGTAAATAATAAATGAAATAAAACTATCTTTAATAATTTAATTATTCAATAAAGAAACATAATTAATTAGAAATCACTCTCTCTCAGCTACCATACATTTTAATTTATCATAAGAAAATCTTTTGTTGCATTTAATTTTTAAAATCATTTTTTTTCTTTGGAATTAAGTGCTGAAATATACTTTTATCGAAGTAATATTTATCGATAGTATATATAATAATATTATATATATATATAAATATATATATATAAGATTCAGATAATACAAATTTTATAACATATCATTTTAATGCAAAATAACTACAATAATTCGATTAGTTGACGTTTTCCAACTAAATCTAGAGGTTTAATTATATTTTTTTGTCAAAAAGTTAAGCGCTGATTTTGTAGTTTAACCTTCATCTGAACATCATCATATATTGAAGCCTCCACTTATTCCATGTTTTATTAACGGCTACAGTTTAAAAACATGTTTGTCACGTACACCTGAAAAGTCGAGGAGCAAACGTTAAGTTTAGGTCAGTTGGCACCAAGAGACAAAACTACACTTTATCTGATGGCGCTTTGTCATGGGGAAAACTTTGACAACCACCTGTGGTCTTGCCTATCTATATGTGGTTTTAAAAGTCATTCAAGTCAAGGGTTTGAAAGCCCCTACTTGACGACCTCGGTGTCTCCCCGATAATTGTGCCTGTGGCGCGACAGTGTGGCTACACAGTTTATTAGGGATCAGTACAAAGACGGTCATGCGATAATTGTAAAAATATGATACCATTAAATATCTGTACAATCATAATGAATGGGATAGAGATAATAAAATAAAATTTATAATCACACACACACACACACACAAAATGCATAATGAAATAAATAAAGCTTATTAAAATCTAAAAGGTAAAAAATAACTAACGAAGAATTTTAACATTTTGCCAATAATTCTAAAAGTTAAAAAAAATATTGTAAACATAAAAAAAAATATATATTGTGTTCATCGACGAGTGGTACAAAACATATCAATTTATTTTCAAGAACGATTTTTTTTTTTTCATTTGATATATTTGATTTTATAATCAATGTTTAAGTAACGATAAATAACTTACGTTCAACATATTTCATGTTTTCAAATACTATTAAGGAAAAGTTAATAATCACTTATTTTAAAAGCTTTTATAAAAAAAAAATAAATACGAATTTTTAAAAGAAAAAAAAGCATTAAATGAAAAGATATTTAATGAAATTAAAATTATACTCAAAAAAAATAAATAACCACTATATTTCTATCGTTCAGCTGCTGAAAATCAATTAATTGAAGTTAAAACCAGAAATTTGTAGTACATAAAACAGAGGAAAAGTATAGAATAGAGGAAAACATTCTCAAAAATCTATCGTTCCTGCTGCTGGGGTTAAACGACATCTGTGTGACAGAGATCGCGTAACATTTGGCTCGGTTCACTGTTTGCAACATACCAGTGGTGCGGTTCTACTCCGGGCGTTGATTTCACATCGGAAGTGAAAAAGAACAATTAAAAGGGAACAATGGTGTTCGTTCCCCATATGCAGAGAGATTTTTATAACGACGAACGAAACGCGACTGTCGAAAAAAAGGAGGAATTCGTTATTGTCGTTCGCATATGGTGTGCAAAGCATTAATTAGTGGGATTAGTGATTATAATAATTTCCTGTTTGTAGGGATTATTTCAATTATCATTTATGATGTTCAATAAAAAAGTTTTGGAATATTAATGGACGCAGAAGATTTGAAGGGGCTAATGACACTATTTAGAAATGCTTTTTGAGTTAATAAGTTGTATCCATGTTCCACATCGAACTGTTTTTAGAATTAGAATCACTAATTAGAAGGATACGATCACTAGTGCCTCTTCCCAGAATCGTTTTCTGCCGTAGGGAATATAAATGTGTCGGACACAAAGGGTGGGCGATATGATGATTCCGTTGTGTATTGATAACTGCGGTCATTCGATATTAAGTGACTAATCGAAAGTGGTAGTCATTCTGGAATAAAAGTTAGATAAGTTTGCGGTAATATTTCAACATGATAAAACTTATACAAATTGGTGAAAAAATTGGAATTTTTTCTGTAATTTCATTTTTACTTTTATGATCATAAAAAATAAATTATCTTTTGACAAAGGTGCTCAATTGCATTTTAAGAATAAAATTCTTATTTAATTAGTGATCGATACATTACAGTAGATGCCTAACAAATTATTTTTTTAATGATTACTATTTATTATTGTTTTCCAGAAAGAATAGTGATAGTTAATAGGACAAATTTTCTGGTCGCTTACATCTGGAAAACTTCTGATCATTTACCCCGACATATTTGATGGCCATGTTGAAAATCAAAGCGAAAAAACTGTCTCCCTTTATTCAATATGTGGAAACGAATCCTAAATAATACATTATTTCATTCTAAATTGCGCAATTCTATTACTAGACAAAAGCGATCTATCTACTTGTTAATTCATATTCACAGATTTTTTTTTTTTCTTTTTTTTTTTTTTTTTTAGAAATTAGGGAGTATATAATTATATTTTGTATTGTATTTAAATCTATAAGCTCTATATATGTGTGTGTGTGTGTTAATTACGTTACACTCTTGAAATCAAGAAATAAATTACCGTCCTCGTTTTAAGTTGCATTTGCGCTTACGTCAAAAATATGTACTAGCAATTTTTTTTTTTTTTTTTTTTGTGAAGATAAGAACAATTAATTGTTATTCCCAAAATACAGCATTCCATATTCATTAAGAAAATACTACTAATATTCTATGTTCATTAATACTACTCAACTATAAACTATAAAATTTTATTTATCACAATATATTCACATAAGCTGGTGGTGAATGCATAATATAACACAGTCGGATTTATTAATAAAAATTAGCTTTTCATAAAAGAAGTAAATCTACATAGCAACAAAAGAAAAGTTTCTTATCAACAGTTAGCATGTAACGACAAGCAATTTCATTATTTGTTTACGTTCGGACACGTTTCAGAGTGTTCTACCACCAATGACCTCCGACAGTTTTTTTTTTTCGGTGGGAGTGTTGGCCAGGGGATGATACCATCCCTACACTGGGCCAATGAAAAACCCCTATAGAGAAAACTTAAGTCAATCACGGGTCGTTGACTTGTACCACCCCCCGTTCACAGATCATTACTCAGTTTGGGGGGTTGCTTTGGGCAAGGGTTTTTAAGACTCCCTGCGTCTATAGGGTTGTCTCCTCACACCTCTTCAATTTCTGTGGCCAGGGGTCAACTACAGGCCACTGAATTTTTTTTTTCCCTTAAGAAAGTGGTGATTTCATTATGACTCCTTCTGAGTCATCTCTGCCTGAAAAAGGATACGTATCCCCTTGCTGGACCTACACACGGGCGCAAGAGGGGTTTGAGCTGCCGACACATAAGGAAACGACTTTTTCCTTTCCCAACTATGAGACGTCTGATGAAATCTGAGGCTATGAGAGTGTCATCATCTGGATTGCCTTCCAAATTATTGGTAACAGAGGAAAATGTTTCATCATATATATATATATATATATATATATATATATATATATATATATATATATATATATATATATATATATATATATATTGATTTTAAGAATTTTTTTCCAGCGAAAACGAACATTTTACGTTCTTTTTAACTGAAAGGTTCACCAGAAAACAATAACTGTAAGGTTTGAATATTATTAAATGTCCGTTACTTTTTCATTTTGCAAGCACACTCTTGAAATAACTTGCTTGACAAGTGTTCATTTTGAACAATGAAACTCCAGTACCTTTCACAACTAATTACATGCGTGCATAAACAACGGATCTTGTACGAAAACCAAGTTTAAAAATGTCCCCAAAAAGCTTTATATTCACATGCATAAATTAATAAATATATTAATTTGTTTAATCTGATATGTAATGTAATGGGAAAATATAAGTAACGGAGCTATATTGCAAAAAGTGATATTATTATTCTATAAATAATATGAGTACACTCATATTTTTTTGATACAGTACAAAATTATTTAGCATTAAGGGATAGTAAAAATAATGATTTGGCTTTATAATTTTCAAAGAAACAATCTTTGATGTTTTCTTAAAACACGTTTATGTTAATAGTAGAACGAAATATATTGAATATACTAGTTTAATTAACAATTACCAGTTTACTTAACGTATAATTAATGTAAAAATTTCGCAGACTAGTTAATATTCCTTTTTCTATTGTAAAATAATTAAAAATAAATAAGTAAAAAATATCAAGCATTTACCGTCATTTTGAGAAACCTCCATGGTAACTTGCTTAGACTTGCTCCTTGCTGTTATAAATTGGATTGTTAACGGTTTAAAAAGCATTGTCGTGCAATAGAAACAAAACGCTGAGACAATGCATTTGATTTCATGAAAAACTGAATTTTAGTTACCTTCCATGGATTTCAGAAAGATGGATTAGCTATCTTATCTAAATTGATAATTTTTGCGATAGATATATTGTGGTTGAATCCGAAGGTTAAAATAAAGAGTGGTGGGGGAAAACGTGATCATTAAAAAATATTAATCGCAAATAATCTATTTCATTTTCTCCTCTTCGATGCTTCAGCAATTGTACAAACACGTTTAGTTTTTTTTCCTATTAGCTTTTTTTTTTTTTTTGTCATTTTTTATAACCGAAATCTACATTTAAAGATAATTCAAAACTTTATTGAATACGAAAAGTATAATTTGCTTATAAACTGAATTTCAGCATTTATCACAGGTTGTAGAATTTGTATTACAAATTTGAATAATTGTTTCTTTTTTTAAATTTTTTTCTTATCCTTTTTTTTTTAATTTACTGTTCATTTTATCAAAAACTACAGTAAGAAGAATATAATCATGTTAATAGAATTATTGACATAATGGTCACTCCCTAGGGACTGAAAAGAAGCCTTTATCATTCTGATAATAAAACAGGGTAAACCGGCTAATGATCCTAACAGCAAATTGCACTTCCTAGCATCTCGTGTCGACTCATGCAGAGTATTGTTATTCATAGACTTACTAATTACTCATACTGCCCGTGCTGCTATATGCAAGCGAAACCTGGACATTAAATGTCGATTTACAGAGAACCCTGGAAACCTTTGAAAAGAAAGTATTAAGAACTATCTATGGGCCTGTACAGGAACAGGGTTGCTGGCGAATCAGATATAGCTTTTAATTGTATAGGCTGTTTAACCAGCCCCAGATTACCCAGGTTATCAGAAGCAACAGGCTAAGATCGCTTGGCCATGTCTGGAGAAGCCGGGAAAACAACCCCTCTAGAATATCAACGTTTAAGAACCCCGAAGAATCCCGTGTCCGAGGAAGACCACCAACAAGATGGCTCGTTTTGACACTGAAAATGACCTCAAGATATTGAAAGTTAGGAATTGGCAAAGTGTCGCTCTGGATAGATTGGTCTAGAAATAGCTTGCTGTAGAGGCAGCGAAGAAATGTAATAGGTTGTTACGCTATTAAAGAAAAAAAGAAGGCTTACTGATTATCTCTATGAAAACAATTTAATTTCTTTCGAACAGTTTGGTTTTAGGAAGGGTCATTGTAAGATGTATCGGGTTTTATATTTTAGCCAGAAGATTAAGGATGCCCACAATCTCATATCCATAAATCATACTGTGGCTGCCTTTTATCCAAAGCTTTTAACAGGGTCTGGAAGTACTAACTTGTTTACAAACTTTACAGTACTTTTAAGCTAAGGGGGAAAATTCTGCCTTTGATTGCTGACTCCTTGAAGGACAGGTACATTAAAGAGAACTTCCCGCGTTAGGAAAATTTAGATTGAGTCAAAGTATCCCACAGGGATCTGTGCTCAGCCCTACTTTGTTTTCCCTATTTATTTCTGGAACTGAGGCTGAGGCCAATTGTGATCGCTGTATAGAATTATATGCTGACGATATAATAATATGGAGTAGCAATGCAAACCTTATTACTTTTCAGAATAATATTAATTCTTTCCTCCTTCGGCTGGAAGAGTTTGTTGCTGAGCATCAAATCATTTTTAATCCCTCAAAGTCTGTTTCACGTAATTTTTACCACGAATAGACAGACACCTATACAATTATGAGCCTGAAATTTATTTATTGGGTTTGAATCGTGAAAAACATCCCAAGTATCTGGAATTCATCCTAGATCAGGAGATTCTTGGTCATGCGCATATAAATAACTTGGTTCTCAGGGGAAAACAGTGACTGAAAATTATGAAATACATTTCTGGCAGTGACTGTGGAGCGGATGCTTGGACCCTTCGAAATACTTACATTGCCTTTATTCGTCCCATTCTTGAATATGGTGCATAGTTCTATCAGGCTGCATCTTCTAGCAGCCTTGATAAAGTAGAAAGGGTCCTACTCTCTGCTGCCAGAATCATCGTTGTCTTCCGCAAGAGTTGCCCCAGAGATATTGTATTGTATGAAGCTGATTGACAAAGACTATGTAGCAAATACCTCTTGGATATTTCGGCACTTTGCCAAACTTATTAATTACAGTGACTAACTCCAAATGCTTAGTTATGTGAGCATTTGGAGCAATAATTGCCACCTCAAGATAGAAAAGTGAAGGTTGCTGCCTAATGATACGTCTCATTAGCTTGCGGTATGGATGTTGCTGATTCATTCTAAGTTCGTGTCTTTTTCAAGACCGAGTTGAGCTCACATACAAACAGCAACATACATCACCCAGAATATCTTCGGCACCTTACTCTGTAGACTATCAATACCAATCCCATATAACGCATTACAGATCTATACATACGGCATCATGGTTGAAGGTGCTATTTCAGGTAGTGGAATTTTTGTTAAAAAGGAGAACGACATTGGAATCTAAGTAGGAAACCCCGACAATTGCTCGCTGTTCAGTGTAGAACTAATAGCTAGTGAGGAGGATTTGGAATTTTGCATAACTGAGACTGTCAGCATTGACATTTGGATTTTGAGTGATAGTCGTAGCTCCATTCAGCATTCATCTAAATGGTGGAGACATGGGGACCGAACGACTATGAATAGTGTCCGACTTTTGAATCGCTTGATTGCCAATATTCAGGGAGTTCCAACTCATGAGATGGTACACGGAAATGAAATGGCTGATGGTCTGGCTCGAGAGGGCAGTCGTAAGAATACTGATCATGGTTACTACTTTACTTTTTCAGAGATCACCACCCTGGTGCTTTTCTAATTGGGGTTGGCAAGAGGCACGATCAAACAATTCTCGCGAAATTTCGAAGTGGACACACTCGTGTACAACGTAGACGAGCTACAAAATTCATGCCTATATCCAAAATACAAACGACTCAAACTGCTCCTGCCCACATTTTGGCCTGCATTAGCTTAAATAAAAGCCAGCTGTTTTCGAGCCTTGTGATTCATTGTTTGAAGACGTTCTGGATCATGTACCTGGTTTGATGCTACTGTCAACGAGGAGGGATAAGCCACAATAACATAATGGTCAGTGCGATAAATTTCCTTATTTATAATTGTATTCATATGAATTTGGGTGAAGTAACATATCACTTGATTATACTCCAACATATAATTTTGAGTAAAAACCGATAGAATTTATGATAAATGGACCAAAACAATTAACGCAAGAATCTTAAGATCTAAAAATTGATACTTGATCTAAGAAAATATTATGCACTCTTCAATTTTTATGACAAATAACACAAAAATCTCCAAATTTGATTGAAAACAATTATGAGATTTATTTTAAGAAAAAAATATTATAGAATGAAATTTTTTATTTGAAAACTATGAACTGAATGTTCAATTCATTTTACTTTCTCTATTTTTAGTTGGAATTATTAAAAATTTAAAGACAAAGCAGACTTTAAGTTGGATAAAATAAATACTTTGGAAAACAATTTAAATTCTTTTTGCAAATGTTATTAGATAAGAAAAAAGCTGGGTTAATAACACGAAAGAGAAAAAAAAAAAGAACAAAAAGGAGATAATTTCATTTAGATTTGGCATGAATATTGGCGAGATAACAGTGACAGAGGTGAATGAGTTGGAAAAGAAAAAAGAAAAAAAAGAAAGAAACACGCGCGATAATTGTCTCATATAAAAGGAATTTTCATGAGATATTAAATTCACCTTGAACCTGAGTCGCAAATTGGATGGGAAAGCTGAAAAAAAAATTTCTGAGATTTTTCCTTCTTCACGAAATTTCTGTTTTGGTACCAAAATATTCCGCTGGTATTCGTTAGTTTCCTTTATTGTGATGCCACACGGCCAAACAAAGGAAAGCCTCAACAAGTAAACACGCTCATCAATGAATAAACTAGGCATTCAAAAATTAAACTAGAAATGATTTATAAGAAATCGCATAATTTTTTATTAGTTATTATGTTACTACCAATAAGGAAAAAATTGTATTTCAGTTACAGGAATATTAACAAGAAATGTTAATAAAATAAATATAGATATCAATGTGTTTCTCTTAAGGATTTCATATGTTATTTCAGAATATCTGTTATTATATCTCTGTTATTTCAAAATATTTTTATTATATTTGTTATTTTAGAATATGTTATTATATATATATTTAATATTTTATAATATATTTGTTATTGTATCTGTTATTTCAGAATGCTTTAACCAGTCGTTAAACGATGTAAGAACTTACAAAGCACTTAACGACAAATTAAAGCAGGAGTAGTCAATCTAACTACTTTCTTTTCTAATCGCACATAAGTATCTCACTATAGTATAACTAGGAAGTATTTAATTGCATTCTTTGATAATAATGCTCGCATTAAATTGCTACTTAAAATACAAAACTCTAGAACAAAATAAGAGTTCATTTCAAATTTCTCATTGTAAATGAACAAAAGATGAATTTTGATATCAGACAAAAAGTTTACCGCGTACCATTGAAGTAGGAATTTTCACTTGTAATGAGTTATTATCATCAAGAGTTTATTACCAGTATACCGAAATCGATTGGTTTTACTAACTAAAACTTTTTGTTTTCTGGCACTTAATGGAATTCATTTTAGTAGCAAACAAAACGTTCAATGGTCAGAAGCTACACGCATAAAATGAGCAAGGCAAAAGTCTGAATAATTTTAACTGTTTCTTCGTTAAAACAACCCTTATTGTTTATTCAAATTTTTAATTGAGACAATCAAATAAATCAATAAGTATAGCTAAGATGGATTTATATAATTAAAAATGTGTAACAAAAATATTTGATTCTCACTTTTGTTCGATTGGATGCATTCTTACTAGAAAATATTAATTAAAACGCATATAATCAAAGGTTATCGTTAAATGCAGTTGTTTAGTACAATACTTTTTATTATAAGTGTACTTGGAAACATTTAATGGTAATGAGTTATAGGAGGCGAAATATGCAAAAGAGATTTATAGCTAACAAATTATTTAATCTTAATTTTGTTGCTGCACCTGCATGCTTCTGTAACTAAGTTAGGCTCTACCAGTTCTGTAGGGGCAACCAAGGGAGTTCATAATTTAGAACCAGGGTCCAAGCAGAAGATACCCCAATATTTGATATGCTGTTCCTAAATATACCATAAGATTACTATTTTTTCATTTTAAACCAAGATAATAAGAAAACGCAAATATTTTTAAATGTTTATTAATTAATTTAGACCTTAAGCCAAACTCATTGAACTGAGTTCTCCGGTCTTGGTAAATTGAGAATATTACTGAATTTACTAAGCGAACAGTATATGGAAAAATCATTGCTTAAGTGGTTACAATACATATTGCAATTCTGTACATTAATAAGATGTTGAAAGCTTGCTTTACTTTATTTACTCGCGGAATATTTCTTAATTAAGAAATCGATAAAACAGATTATTATATTCATCTTCATAAATACCTGTAGCGAGGTAAAAGTGTCACAAACAAAAACGTTCTTATTTCTCCATACGAAAAGATTCGTCATATCCATCTGAGTCATCCAATGGTTTCGAAAACGAAAACTCTTTTATGAAATGCTGTCATCATTTAGGTATAAAATGTATTGTGTTATTTCCTTCATAAAATGACAGGTTAGGAGTATTTCACAAAAGATACTAGACATAACTTTAAAATTGCAATTTGTGTGAAACGAATTGTAAACGAAGTATTGAAAATTAGCTGGTTATAATTACATCTTGTGGGAATATTTTAGGTTGAAAAGTTGCAAAATTTGTTGCAACTTGAGTAGGAAGAAAGACACGAAAACATGCAGGGAAAAATATGCGTCAGAATCAGCGAAGCATAAATTACACACGAATAACCACGTTGAATCAACATTAAGACTGCATCAATTATGTTGCATTTGTCTGGAATCATTTGTTTAGTCATTTAGTGAATGTTTACTAACAGGAAGGAAACTTAAAATACAATAACAAAGGTTTGAAAAAATCCAATAATCAATCAATCAATGTAGAATAATCGATTTAAATGAACGGTAAAATATTAAAGAAAATCATTTAATAATGACTAACCTAATTATAGTATTAAAACTGGTTATAGTATTAAAATATTGTAAATCCTTATCATATTTAAAGACGAATTTAATGAAATTAAATCTGACTGAACCAAGTTCTGGTAAGTAGCACTAACTGTCAACAACCAATCATTAGGTTTAAAGAAACTAGAAAAGCTTTAGCCCAGTTTTAAGAAAATCGGAATATATTCTATAAGAAATTTGCTGCAGAATGGAAAAAGACTATTGGTAAATGCAATATCAACAATGTTCAAGCATCTAAAGATGGAGTTCTATACATGGTAAAAGAAAATCGACTCCTAAATATAATTTCGCTGTGTATTAATTTGTAAAATAAATTGTGTGTGTGTAAGCAAAACGAAATAAAACTCGATTCCACAATAAAATTCTCGAAACGCCCATGTTCAAAATGTTCGTATATTTTGCGGTTGGCTTTCTTCTGTGGGAAAAAAAGAAATAATAAAAACTTCAACCGCCGATACTAACCCACAAAATGCATCAGTTTACAATAAAATTAACCATAAAAAAAAAAGTCCGGAAAATATTCCTCGCTTCCTTTGTAAGAACAATCTCTGAAATCTGCCAAGCAGTACGAGGCGGATCTTGAAACCTCTGGTTCTACAAACCTTTCAAAGCGCCAGGCAATCAATGGAGAATATTATGAACAGAAAGAATTAAAATAAAAGCCTGTTCACATGTTATTGAATCGCGTATGAATTTTAAAACCTATTTAATATACAATGTCATTTTAGAACTGTAATGAATTTCGACACTATCTTGTGTGCGATTACTGAATTGACTTTTTCGCTATGCTTATCTATGACGAAATCATTTCAATTTCCAAAAGGTTGATGTGCGTAAATAGAAGATATAAAATTCAACACTGACGTATATTTTTACGAGTCTTCAAATAAAACGTCACTTCTTACGACTAAGATTTTGGCAAATTGTTTATTTGTAAGTAAATTTCAATAGCTTTTAAAAAAAATTTAAATATAGTACCTTTGCTTACCAATTCTCTTCTGAATTTAATCTTAGTATGTTAAATTAATGCAAATATATAAAAACGAGAAAATCAATCTGTATGTATATATATATATATATATATATATATATATATATATATATATATATATATATATATATATATATATATATAATGCGATACAATGTTTAACATTTAAAAATGTATGATATCAAACCATGAAAAAAAATACTAGCAGAACTTGATTAAGACAACAGCATACAGGGCAGTTGCAAAATAGAAGGACTTCCAAATCAAATGGAAAATTTATGTTATCATTCAAACAGAATCATTTTCCAAAGCAAAAATATTTGTTGTTGTGAAGCAGAGAGCTACCCCAAAGAAGTTTTTTCCCCAGCCCCCAATTAAGCTAAGTCGGGCCCTGTCTACTAGTAAAATCAATATTAGACCTTTACTTAAATATGACTCCAAAATCTGAGCTTTAACGAAATCGCAGGAAATTATCTTAGAAGAAAATTGATGAGGAATATTTTGGGTACAGTAAATGTTGATAGTGTAAAGCGACATAGATACAACAATGAATTGTACAGGATGCACAAGGAAGCTGATAATTAAAATGAATCGTGTGAAATTTCTTTGTCATATTTGTTGTTTGAATCCCTCCACCAGGACATTCGGGATATTCCAATACAAATACATGGGAACCAGAGTTAAAGGAAGTCCCGGTATAAGATGGAAGGTGTCTTTGGAGATAACAACAGGAGTTTTCTGGAAAACAGGAGAACAGAATGGAAGAAATTTCTGAGGAAGGCCCACAAAGGGCTCTCGTGTCAATTAAAGTAAAATCAACAAGTTAAATTATATGAGTGCGTGTGTATGTGTTATTCGAATTCAGCTGAACATGCTCTTGTTTTAAAGTTTATAATAATCTTACTGAAACATCAAAGAATGCAAGAATAATCAAGAAATATGAGTGTGATAAATTTAAAAAATTAGTAACTCGCAATGAGCAAAACAGAGTGTCTCAATTTCGAGATAAAAATTCTTGGCATGAGGAATTATTTTAATTTACTCATATTACATTAAAACGAGATTCTACTATTTTAATGTAAACAGGATATTTCTTTCAATTAAAAAGTCAAAAAGCTAATAAGATTTAGCTTTTGTGTCCATGAAAATCCAATTCTTGTGCAAAGTAGTACAGTAGTACGTTATTATGGTTACCATAGTACTATCAATTACCAGAGAATATCTTGTTACTAGGATAACTGATTGGAAAATCTCCTCGGTGAATTTTAAAGAAACTGAATAGAATTTAAATATCATCCTTATCTGTCGAATTCTAGAAAATTTTTGGTGCAATATTTATCGAAATAAAAAATTGTATTATGAAGCTGAATACAGATGTAGTTTTATATACTAATTACATACCATAATTGAAATTGTGCTTCCATTCACAAAATTCATCATCTTCAAAGGAAGCAAAATGACAGGAATAAAAATGTAGAAGCAACCGCTTGAAATAAAACCCATTTCTATAACTGCATAATAAATGTAACTAATCTACTAAACATTACTTACGAAAGTGCTTTTTTTTTTGTGGTTTCTCCAAAGCACAGATGATTTAAAATATTTTGGTATATGGTAATCAGATTTTGATAAAAAAAAAAATTTTCTCTCTGAGTAATTAAACCACATGTTGTTAAGTTCAAAATGTTAACCGTGATGATTGTCTGCGTAAGGGAAGAGCTTAACAAAAAAAGCTACATTCACTGATGCGGTGAATGAATTTAAGATTAGCCACACATCATGGAATACAGTCAGGAAGTAAGCCAGGCAGATTGATTAAAAACATCCCGCCTACTATTTTCTTTGATGAATAATAGCATAAACAGGACGAGCGATGCTGGTACATTCCGGATGAATCCAATTAGTACAGGTCCACCCAATATCTTGCTAAAGATACAAGTTAAGCGATACCCGCTTTTTATAGGGCTAAAACAAGATAGGAATTTTTCTCGTATTTAGAGTTAAATTATTGCTTTATGAAAGTGAATAAATATACAGATCACAGAAAATTAAATTAAATTAAAAAATTTAAATGAATGCGTATATAAAATCTGGGACTGTTAATTTTTTTAAACGGAATTTTTTAGAAATCCACTAAAATATAATTGTTATGGTTATTTCTCATTTAAATATGAAAATTGATGTTAAATTATGGATAAAACTACAGATATATACGAGGGTTACTCTGAAAGCTTTGAGACACGCGCAGACGAGAATTTACAAAATAAAAATATAAAGGTTTAATTTTAAAATACAAAAAATTTTAACACAGAAGACGATTTTTTTACTGACTTACTTCAACTTGTTTAGCGTAGAATAAATTTTAAACAGAAGAGAAAAAGAGTTGACGCGAGAACATTTTCGTGCTATGATTTTCTACGATTTTAGCAGGATTAAATCAAGAAGACTGCGCTCAATGGTTGCAATTAGCGTTTGGTGATGAATCTCCAGCTCGTGCTGCTGTTTTCAGATGGTTTAGAGAATTTAGAAGAGGTCTCAATTTTCTTCAGGATGAAGAACACACTGGAAGGCCACCGTCGGCAGTAATCCTGGATAATGTGTCTGTTATCCGAAAAATGGTAATGGATGATAATCACTGTACCTATCAAATGATACAGAAGGAACTTAACATTGGATCCGCAGCCATAAACAAAATCATTCATGAAGAATTACATATAAAAAAAAGTAGTTTGCCGTTGGGGGTTCCCCGTAATCTAACTGAGCACGAAAAAGAGGAGCGAGTCAGAATCAGTACAGAAACTCTTAAATTGCTAAATGATGATGGCAACCGCATCATTTCTAAAATTGTAACAGGTGATGAAAACGTACATACCGTTTTTTGACGTTCCAAGACGCCAAGAAAGTAAAGTATGGGTCTTTGAAGATGATCCCACGCCGACAATGGTGAAAAAACAACGCGTACTGAAAAAAGTGATGTATGCCGTTTTCTTCAAAAGTACGGGGTTGGTCAAATCCATCAAGTTGGAAGGACAGAAGACAGTAACAGCAAACTGATATACCACTAAATGTCTTCCAGAAATTCTACAAGAACTGAATATTAGGGGACTAATGCTTCACAATGAAAATGCATCTTCACATACAGCCGGATTCACAGTTGAGTTTCTTAAGCAAAAACAAATGAAAGTGATCGAACATCCACCGTATTCACCTGATCTAGCTATGTGCGACTTTTAGTTATTCTTTAATCTAAAAAAGAACTTACGTAGACGTTGTTTTCCTTTAGAAGAAGTGATTGATGTGACTATAAATGCATTTTATTCATCTATTCCAAGAAATGAATGGCTTGAGGCATTTAATCTGTGGAAAATTCGTCAGCAAAAGTGCATTGATGCTGGAGGAGACTACTTTGAACACACCTAAAATTTTGTAAGTATAACTTTAAAAACCTACTTGTATCTCAAAAATTTCAGAGTGACCCTCGTATAAAGGATTTTCTTACATTTCAATTTTATTTATTAAATTCTATTTCATGTTATAAAGATTGTGACGGATTTATATTTTCGACTCCTTAATGCTTTTATAAAAGCATATTTTTTTGACTCGGGAATAAGGATAGCTGTATCTAGTAAAATCTAAATAATGTAAAGTGATCAGTAACTGTTTTTCAAGAAAAGTAATTTTCTCGTCTGGGAGCTTAAAGCCAAAAAACACATGTTTTATTCTTAAATAAACTTGAGTTCCTAGTTATAGGTTGTACAGACACTGACGCACATGGGTTGCATAACTTTTCTTTAAAATCAGAATTCAGAGTTTAAAGTTTATTGTTTAAATAATGAGAGTTACTGAAAAACATAAACAAGAACGAAGTTTCGAAACTCGAGTTTTCGAAAGGAAACAAGAAAAATCGAAGAATATATAAATTTATAAGTACGTTTAAAAAAGAGGATTATATTTTAAACATCGAAAAAGTAAATGGTTGAGTTAACTATTATTATATATCTGTCTTAAGATAGACATTATAATATAATTAACTGCTTTACAAAATTAATTAACTTGTTTATCAAAATAAGATTAATCTTAAACCACCTTCACAAATCGAATTGAAAAACTTAAAACTTCTGAAATAGGTCGCCATTATCTACATAAAGCTAGATGAAAGCGATACTTTTATTCATAAAATATTCATTTTTATTACAATGAAATAAAACGGCACAGTTTAAAAATTTTTAAGGCAATAATGTCAATAGGAAGAACTTTTCGCAATTGTTGAAACAATATGACGTTGTTTTTGAAAAACGTCATTAAAATAAATAAAGGTGGTAAATGTGTAAAACTTTTGTAAACAACTCATGCAAAAAGAGAAGGGTGTACACAGTAAACCAGACGTGATGAAACTGAATGATATTTCTCCGTGATGTCACAAGAATTGCCGCCATATTTCTAAAACTATTTCATAAATATCGTTTCCATAAAAAAAATGTTTTTAATAAAAAAGACTTCTTTTCGTGCTGTTTTGAAAATAATCGTTTGATTTACAAACGATGAAAGAATTAATGATGAAAAAATATATAAAATAAGTTTCTGATTTTCATCATTAGAAGGAATTTGCATTCGTATATATTCCTAAAGGTGAGGGTAACGGATATGATAATTTTTTCGTGTTATTAAAACCTGTTTCAAATGATATTTATAACAAACCCTGTTCCACCTTTAAATGCATGCAAAACATCTAAAGGAGAAATTTCTTTTTACTTTAATTTATATATAACTTATCTTTATTCTGATACTTTCTTGTTTCGATGCCTAATAGACTTTGCAATTTACCGAGAATTTCATACGGTATTTAAATTACATAATGTCTTATTTCATTTTTAAAATTTCAATCGTCTACACTCCAATTGAAGTGTACATAGGCATACTTCCTTATATATCTAGCCCAGAGTTACTCTACCAATTAAATGGAAACTACGGTGTAGGAGTCTTCTATATTTAGAACCAGGAATCACAAGCAAAAGACTTCCAAAATACTTGAACCTGTCAATTGCAAAGGCATTTTTCACTTGGAGGACATTGCGATCAAGATTTATTTAACAAGCCCCAGCCGCGCTTAGTAAATAAGACGGATCTTCGATTAAGTCGGGTTTCGAACTCAGTATCTTCCGACAATAAGAACGATGCTTTAACCAATCAGGCCACCACGACCTCTTTTATCGAGGTTAAAGACGAAATGTGTTTTCAAAAGAAATCTTATCTGCTTATATGCTTAAATTATATATATATATATATATATATATATATATATATATATATATATATATATATATATATATATATATATATATATATATATATATATATATATATATATATATATATATATATTCTCTGTTTAAAAGAAAAACAAATATTAAAATAATTGTAAATTAAAGCTTGCTTATCATACATGCAACATCAGAAATAATTAGGGATCATCTGAAAAATACAAGCTCCGATATCTATTAGCATGTTTTTATTTTAATTCATAATTTTTAAAAAGATTTATGTTTTTTAAGAAAGTCCTTATGCAAAATGTATTTACAAATAACTCGGTACTTCAAACAAGGCAAAATTTATATGTTAGCAAAGATAAAAGCGAATTGTCTAATGAAATACTAACACGAAAACTATAGACTTGCAACAAGTTCAGAGTAGTACAAAGCTTAGTTGGCTCACCATAACCAAACGACAGGATACCACTCTTCATAACGAAGTTTTCAGGTTCGATACTAGCCACTGTTGAAAAACTGTGAATACGGATGGTGTACTTCTACACGCAGATCTATCGGGAGTTTTCCTGTTTCTTCCCTTGTGGCTCATGAATAAATCCAACTTTTTACCAAAAATCTTCCAAAAAAAAAAAAAGAAAAGAATACGGTGTTAGATTGTGTTGATTTGTTGTTCAAAGTATTAAAAATACACACAAAATGTAGAACAGGCTAAAGCTGTGAAGTATTCTTAGTGCATGAGAATAACCTTTTGAGGGAATATTTCTTTGTTTGAGAATCGTATTCACTGATTGCAAAAGAAGAAACCAGTGCACAAAACTACTAATACACACAAATGTGCCAAGGTATAGTGTAGACACAAATGTACCCTGGCACATTTGTGTATTCAAAACAGAAATAAAGCTTCAATCTTCCGTAGATAGACAATGGACAGTATATAATTCTCAACATTTTACACCAACAAATAAAGTTTCGATACTAGGTCATCTCTACACAAAAATATAAGAAATAAAAAACGAAAACTACCACATGAGTAAGGTAAGTTAAAACAGTAAAAAATTTATCAAAAGCAACTAAGTTTTCAGTAGCTGAATGATTTGTACTTTGGTTTCAACAGTTCGTCAGTTTGATTTCCACCTGAATAGGAATGTGAACTGTGGTTTAAAATTTGCTTCAAATAGTGGATATCTCCAAGCATGCATTCGTATGGAAAAGTGAATAAGAATCAAGCAGAAATCTGAAGCCATCCAAAGCGCTTACTTCGAAAAGTATGCATAAAAATATGAATGTATGCATATTTGAAAAAGTTATGAAAAACCAAGAACCGTTACAAAATCACTTGAATCGATTAGCGTCATTTGATTATAATTTTGGAAATATGACAACATTTGAAAGAATAGGCTTTGTAAAGAAAAAAATTACATTATTTTCTAGAAAGTTGTTAGTTTAACACTTAAAACAATTGAAGAAAGACCATCATGTGTCGAAAAGGCAGGTCTGTGTATCTTACAACATTTGCAATATCTAAAGTTGCTCTGCTAGAGTAGTGGAGATGTGGAAGCCAACTCAGGTATCGACCTCGTCACTCGATTAAGATTCAAAATTTACATCACAGATTGCTCTTCAAGAATCGGAATTAGGATTTGGCTATTTAACTACCAGGCACGAATTTTCTTGCTAAAGTTACAGTTTTCAGTTTTCTCTCTTCATAGAAATTTCCTATTTTTTTAAATTTATCTCTCAGCACTCAAAATTATCCCTCATGATTTTTCAAAAGCCATTAGTTTTAGACATTCCTGTCCTAAAATAAAATTTAACTAATTTTTATAATTATAATACCATGTCAATATAATAATAGGAATTGACCATGTATTGGGTCTTTTTATTTTGGGAAAAAAGAAAAAAAAACTTTAATCTGAAGAGAAAATAAAATTTTATTTTGAAGAAGTCATTGAAGCGCCCAAAATGTCACCAATTGAGACCTTGATTTTATATTTAACTGTTTAGAGGGTGATTTGTTTTTCTACTTAATGTTGAATTCCTATCCTCTTGATTTTGAGTAAACGAATAAGATAACAATAATTAATGATAAAATTTTTAGTAGTAAGTACTGTAATCCAAAATTAAACTACTTTCCATTTTCTGTGTTTTGAGAATATCCATAGATTTTTTTTTTTTTTAAGTGTATTATAAACAATTCGATAGTAAATTTTATACTTAAATTATAGTTATCTTCCATTAAAAGTACATTAAAATTTAAAAAAAAACTTAAGAAACTACGATGACAAAAATTAAAAGGTATTTCAATTAATATCATATAACGCAATATTTTCATGGGATTTTTATACAAATGAACCCACTGCTAATTCTAAGAACAATAAAATAAAGAGACAAAAGAGATATAAAGATTATTTTTATTTGAATTATTTTATTGAATTTTTCGTCGAATGTTTCTTTATATTTGCTATGAACACAATTTCTGTCTAAAATTGGAATATTTAAAGAAATAAATATTTACTATATAACAACAAAATATTTCCAAATAATATAATTATTGCTTGGTTCATGATGACGAGAGAATAGTGTTTTTATCATTTATTAAATTTCTCAACTTTCAGATTTATCTTTTTGAAAAATAAATAAACAGAAAATGAAATAACACATGCAAGAGAAAAATTGCTTAGTTCGTTTAAATTTTGGAATTCGATTTGCATGTATAGTATATACACATATAAAAAAAATATCCGAAAAAGCACCACAAAAACGAATTGCTCCTCAGATAACAAAATACAGGCTTTGAAATACTTTACTTTTTTTTTTTTTTTTCATTTTAGAGGTGACTTTCCATCTAACGCCATGCGCGGTTTAAATTTTTATACTCGCAAAAACATGAAAAAAAAAAAGATATTGACGAAAGAGAACGTTGAAGAAAAGAAAAATAAAACAAATGTATAAAGTTAGAAAAACGGGAAAAAATAAAAAAAGAAAGAAAAGAAAAATCACTTTTATAACCATTCCATGGCTCATCGTACAAATGTAACCGTAGACGATCCTTGATTCATCCTCGTTTGGAACACTTGTTTGTTTGGTAAAAGAAGATGACGTGTCGAGCAGGATCTAAGCTCCGTAGTGGTTTCGCATCGTACGATGTCACGTGGCTCCCGCTACATTTCTCGTTTTGGAGGTGTGGTCATCGCAAACGACTTTGAAAGCACATTTCAATTTCAAACGCGCTTTAATTTTTAGTCATGTTGTAAAAGGGAGGCTTCCTTGTTTTATGATTAAAAGAGACTCTCGGTGTGTATTATTTTTGAAAGCGAAGAATATAACTTTAGCGATTTAGTAATTCCATATATCTGACTCTTAAAATATGAAAAGTCAAAGTCGCAGTTAAATCAGATTTAAAATTTAATAGTAAATTAAAGACAAAATTATTTTGAAAATAAAATTCATTTATTTGGTTGTCATTTCTATTATTTACACTAAATTTAAATCAACTAAAATTGTGAAAACAAGCAAATGATTCTTAAATGCAAGTAAATGTCTGAGCAAACTATTAATTTAATTCTTTTATTTTTCTTGCATTATGTTTCTGTCCACTTATTTTTGCTTACTCGAAGTAGCTAAAGACGTAGTTGGCTGTATCACATAATATTTAGCCAAAATTTGATATGGTAGACAATTGAACTTCTCACCAGATGAACCAATACATAGTATTATGTACGTATTTATATTGTTTCTCCTTCGCGATTCACAATCTCAATTTTTCCATTTATAGGCACAATGAGATTTAAGTGAATTCCTTGACTAACTGTGTGTGTGTGCTTAAAAGCACAAACTAAAACTACTCATTAAATTTTACCAAACTGTGTAGTTTTTGACGTATAGACCAGTTATGTGACTTTACACTGAACTATTTCTATCTACTTCCATCGTAGTTCCAGTAAAGTATCTTAACTGGAAACGTTTGAACTAAATAGAGATTGTCCATTTGGTTTGGCGTCGTGTCCATTTGAAGTCAACTCAAATCATTCCCTGTGTCGAAACCAATACCTTGGCAATGGGAGTGTCCATTTAAGATTATATTTTAAAAATGAAAGTCTTGTCATGCTGTGGGTATCAATATCTGGATTTAATTAAATGTATAACATGTTCTCCACGACAAAATATAGGAAGAAATTCGACAACTAATACTTAAAATGTATTTTTGTGGGATATTATTCCATCCTCAAAAAAAAAAAAAAAATGTGTATACCATTTTTTCATAGCTCTAATACAGATGAAGTGAATAGAACTAAATATCTTAATTGATTTTCTTCACGAATTAGTATTGTAATTTAAGAGTTAATTAATAGGATCAGTTATGTTGATTATCGTTTTCTTTAAATATTTTTTTTAATTCTTATGAAGCAAGATAAAGAAGATTTGTAGGGTCATCTCAATCAAAAACGCGTTATTTTTTCTTCTTTTTCTTTTTTTTAAAGAAATTTTAAATCACTATAATAAATTTATCCAATCGAGCTATTTGAATCAATTTAGAGCCAACTAAAAATCGGTTTGTTCAATCATGCATTTTTCAAAAATATAAGACAAAATGTCATTTATAAAGAAATAAAAATCGAAATTGAAGACGAATTTTCGAAGAATTTCTTATACTATTTTCCAAGTATTTTAGAAAGAATTTTAACCTTAAAAAATAGGAACTAATATCATTACTGAAAATAGACAATCATCGGAAAAAAATGGTTAAAAGTTTTTAATGACTAAGCGTAAAGATAAAAGCAAAAGAGAAAAGCAATCTTTTTAAAAGAATAAGAAAAAATAAGATTCACTTAAAATAAATTTAGAAATTCTCTGAAAAATTAGCCGAAATCGCAATAAATTTAAAGGAATTAGTTCGGATAGAAATAAATAACTTTCCCTGACTTTCTTGTTATTCAACTTAAATAACTTATCTAAATGACCTTTTTTTTTTATTAGATGCATTACAGCTTTTCTTGATTCAATGCTATTCACTATTTTTAACAATTTTTAAAATTCCAAAATAAAAATATCCTGCATATAATTTAACTCTAAAGACACATTTCCTTTGAAAATTTTTAAGAAATAAAAATAAACACCAACTCAATTGTATTAAAAACTTTTTTGCAGTTAAATTTCTTAAGCCTTTTATCTTCCACTATTCCAAATTTAATCAGAATATTAGAAAAGCTTCTTCTGAAGGACTGGCTGCTACATCTTGGTTTACATACTAAAGTTGTCAATGTTGTGGTCGAAGAGAAGTGGGACTGGTCATATCAAGGTCAAAGATCTTTTTTCTGACGTCATAGCCTTCTTTTGACCAATAAATGATTAATGATAGGCCAATAAAATGTATATCTCTAGAAGAAAAGATTTCAGTAATCATTTCGTTCCATAAAATGTCCCATGAAACGGAAATTCTTATGAGGGAAAGAAATGTCATTGTCTAAGAAATGTTTAGGGACAAGGATCCAGAAGGGAATTCACTTGGCCAATAAGAGGCAAGGAAAGGCCAAGAAGAAACGTGAGACTTAGATATTTGGTCAGACAATCAAAAATGGTATTCATCGTGTATCTCTGATTCGAAATTTAAAAGCTGTTGACTGTATTTAATAATTTGCATTGGTCGAAATAGTTCCTTCAATACAATAAAGAAAACCAATGGCAAATAGGTATTAATTTACATAAAGCTGTTACTATTATGTAAATTTATATTTTGAATCTGTGTAATATAAGCTTGAATCTGCAATACAAACGTTTAATTTAAAAGGAAATAGTGACTAGACTTCATCAAATGAATATCACCTGAATTTAATACTGATTCCGTTGAGGATGCAATGATAAATAGTGGGAAATATTAGTTAACTTTTTATTCCCATATCACTTGTATTTTAATTCAATTACTAGTGTAAAGACAATGCTATTGCTCGATTTTTTATAATCATGTTTGAGCATGTCTGAGCTTACGAATTTTCCAGTGATTTTTCACCCAGTGTCCTCAAATGATTGCAAATTCAAAATTACGTTAATTTACTTATTACAAATGAGTGAACAATATGTAAATATTACGTTAAAATAATTGTTGAAAACAGAATTAGGTGTAAAAGGAATGTATACACGTAAAAAAATGCCGCGCAGTTAAATTTGAAAATTAATATATGCCTAATTTAAATAATGTTATTCATTGATTTAAATAAAAAATGGAATATATCTATGCACCTTTCTACATTTGTATTTCTATTCTATAAATTGGATTATTTTAGTCAAACTGTTCTTTCTCTTTTGTAATGTCCCTAAAATCGTGTACAATAAAAACTTGGGTTGGGTATAACTTGGATTTTAATGGCATTGAAGTAACAATAACAGCAATAAAATCTTTCATAGAGCCATCAAAAGATCTTCAAGACGAGAAATTAAACTTGGAAAGAGGATGATAAAATAATTTATGATATACACTAAAATATTAAACTTAGATAGGTTGTATAATTTAGAAATTACTTTCATAAAAAAGTACTGTTTACACACAGCTTAAACATATTTCGGTTTATGACTCTAGAAATTAGCTTGTTTTAGTCATGATAAAAATATGTTATATTAAAGATAAAACAAATTTCATTAAAATATTAAATTTTGCGTCCATTTAAACATAAAATATATATTTACCAGTTATATTAAGTAACTGATGTTAATAATGTTGATTTGACTATATATTTTCAGTATTTGATAAAGGATATGTTCTAGAAACGAACATTATAGCTTGTAAGGTTTCTAAACTGTTAAATTTTCTCTTAATATATTTTGAGAATATATTCTTAGTGTAGAAAATTCTTATGAGTATATTTGTTGCATAGTTCGGGCGATTATATATTTTGACAATGCTTTTTAAAAGTTCTTAGCAGCATTATTCAGCTAAAAAAAAAAAGACCTTTATCAAATTATCGGTGTTAAGTATTCTTTTCATGAGATATTTCATAAAATCAAATTTTCAACACAATGTAGCAGTTTTTATCTTGATATTTTTTAAGCCACAGAATAATATTATAATTAGGACTCCAAAAAAATGCAAATAACTTTTCAACGAAACTGTTGCTTATTCTGAAGAAACATCTTGTAGATAACATATTTTAGATTACGTCACTTTAATGCATCACGTCCTTTAAACTAGTGATTAGGATTTTTTTGAAGAAAAAAAAATGATAAGCAATTTGATTTAAAGAATTTGATATTGTTTACAGTAAAGTAAATAAAAAAAATGCATGTCACGCTATGAGTTTATTTAATTAAATGATTAACAAGAAGACACATGGTCTTAGATAAAGCACAAGAAAAGGTTATGTTATCTTTATCCCAAAAGTTGAATTTTGAACTCAGAGAATATATTGAAATCATCTGAATAAACATAAGACGTAAAAGGTGAAATTGATCAACCTTGATCCAAATCACATTCTGCGGATTTTGAACTCTAAGAAAATCATTTGCTTAGGAATATTTTTCTTCGAAAATAGCAGTACCATGTAGATAACTCAGGAATAATTCAGATAACATTTTAAAATGTTTCAAAATAGGACATTGCATTATATTTTGTAAGATGATATGAGATAAACATCTGTAGAAAAGTTATTTTTAGAATATACTTCGATATTTGGTAAAATATATAATTGATTACCTAAGAAAATCCAAACGATAATATTTTACCGTTACCGGTGAATTTCATATATATATATTTTTTTTCAATGTAAAATAAAATTAGTGGTACGTTTTAGAATAGAAATGAATGGTTTCAGAGTAAAACATATTTATTAACTATAACTGTCTTAAAATAATAACTTGAAGAGAAATATAAAACTCTAAAATTAATATTTCTTTCTGCTTAATTAAATCCCCAAAGTAGGAGGAAATCTAAAATTAAACATAGAATCTTAAGCCTCAAAAAAGGTAATCAGATTTTATTTTACTCTGATAATTAGTATAAAAAATAGGTTATTACAATTTAAGTACTTTATTATTCAGTTTAAATTAAAAGAGAGGGAAGAAGAACCACAATAAGATTTTTTAATTCTCTTTCTCTTAAATAATTCATGAATTTTGTTAATAATAATGACTTTGATGGCGTCGATTGTTAATATCTAATTATTTTTTTATTTAAGGCACCATTTTTAATTCAAGGAAATTTTTAATACAAAACTAATTTACTTACTTTAAAGTTGTATAAGTCAATATCACAATAAAATATTTCAAATACTTTTTCATGTAATATCTTATAAAATTTGTAAAAGACTATTTTACGTGTTTATATCATTTAATATAATACTGAAACACAAACGAATAAACGTATAAAAGTTTTCTAATTTTTGTTCATAACCTTAGTCACATTATTATTTTTAAGAATTTTGCGAATGTATTTATTAGTATTTTAAATATTATATAATATGAAAAAAATGTGAAAGGATTTATCAAAAAAATTTCGTTAAAAAGAGATTTAGTCAGGAAAAAATTTGGGAACCCATTATATAGACATTTTTATTTTTCTTGAAATATTTTATTAATAAATAGTTCACATTTTTGTTTAACTTTACTTGTAAATTTTTTCAAGTACATGAAATATTTAATCTTGATTAAAGATAATTATGTACACGTATGACTACTATAAAATACCGCAGAGCTTATTTAAAATAAACATTATGATAGGAAATAAAAAACAAGTAAGTAATCGTAATTTGATATATTTGCTTTAGAAATTGAAGCAAAATACACATGATTGCTTTTTTTAAGAGATTCAAAGAAATGACGTATAATATAGTCGAAAAAACGCAAAGAATACAAATACCTTACCAACGCCATCATTACTTTTCCTCTCTTCGACTTTTTTTTAATTAAACGCATTATTATTTTACTTACGAAATCAAAATAATGAACAATTAAAAAAAGTTAGAGGAAATTTTAAATTATTTTCAATCCTTATTCAAACAAATCGATGAAAACTGCCTAATAAAAAAGATTAATAATCATTATTGTATAATAAAAAAGAATAAAATTTAACATTTAGAACTATATGAATTTTAATAATTTCAAGAATAAATTGAATAAAGATAAAACATTTATATCGAAGTATTTTATGTTAAAATTTTCCTTTTGCAATGGGATTTAAGACTGAACGAAATGAAAATATAATACATTATATATATATATATATATATATATATATATATATATATATATGTATGTCTATATGTATCTATATATATATACACACACACACACACATATATATATATATATATATATATATATATGCATTTTATATATATATATATATATATATATTAATTTAGAGAATAATTTTATTGGATTTCGATGAAAACATTCTTTTATTATTTTCAATCATAATATTTCGCAACTCTTTTTAAATAAAGAATACGAATTAAGAAAAAGTTTTCTAGAAACAGATAAAGGAATAAAGAAAACTAAGAATATGAAATTTCAGAATTCAGACTCTTTATTTAGCTCATGAGATTCAAAATGTCATACGGAACAAAATCTACAAATCTATTTTTGTCAAACAAATTAAAAAAAATAAACAATATTCTTTTTTGTAGCAGTCAATCAATAGATAGAAATATAAATTTTAAGAAATCAAAATTTTTGGTTAAATTTTATTTTAATTTTTGTTATTAAGATGAAGAAAAAAAAATAGAGATAACAAATTTAATTAGTACTCAGTTTTAATCAAGAAAAATAGGTTAATATTTTTCATTTAAGGACTAAAATGATTCATGAAAAAAAAGAGAGCTTATTCATTTCTTAAATTAGATTATAATGATTCGAGAAATTTATGCGTGTAATTATATGGAATATTAATTGTGTATTGTAAGTGTTAATAAAATGAAATTTTTGTATTTTCTATTGGAGTTTAAATTAGATAAAATTAAAAGTAGAAGTTTAAAGCTCTTAATAATGAAAAAATGTTCATAATCTATTGATTATGAATCTGATAAATATCGTGATTAAAGGAATGATTTGAAAATAATAATAACGTCCGCAAAACTTAATGAAAATAATGTGTGATATTTGTTTTACTAATCATGTACATTATAGTTAAATAGAACTCAACAAAATAAACTCGATATTAATTGCGAAATAAAATCACCATCTTTTCAATAGAAAAAGAATACCTTTATGTATTTAATCAATAACTTAAAAGGAACACAATAATGTAATATGCGATGTATCTAATTTATTTCCTTTGAATCAAAATATTTGCTTGATTTCTTTTAAAAATGAAGTTTTTAGTAAAAATTAATTGGCAATTTCATTTTTCTTTTTCAAAAAATTCATCCAAGCATACAATTTATCATAGAAATGAGATAGAAATTAAGGATTTTCCCCCTTAATTACTTAATACTTAAGTAAGAATAGTTGCTTACTTAAGTGAAAAAAATAAAACTAATATTTTTTAATAATATTAAATAAACACAGCTGTTTTATTGGAAGTTCTGTAAAGTAACTCATTATAGGTTTCTAATTGCTAAAAACATTTTCAAAGTGGTCTACATTTTCAGCCGTTATTGATTTTAAATTTGGGATTCATATAGATAAGGTACGTTATTAGACGTAGATAGACTTTAGTTGAGAAAATAAAATCGGGAAAATATTTACGAAAAAAAAAAAAATTAAAGCTCAAACATAGAAAATTCAAGAAATTGTGGAAAATATATAAAAATATATACAAGCTAACCATACATTTTTCAAACAACTTGGAGTTCATAATATATTCGCGAATTTTTTACGGCAAGGATAATAATTTGATGTTCATTAAGAAATAAAGACTACGTCGTTATTTGAATATTAAAAAAAGAGGCTTTTATAATTTTCAGGATTTTTAATTTACAGTTTTATACACCATAGAAATGTTTTTTTTAACATTTAAAAGCACACAGTTAATAATTCTTCCATTTTAAAATTAAGAGTATTTTAATTTTTTTAAATTTAAATTATATTTTCAAATGAAAGTGGCAAGAATGTCGTCTATTTCTTTTGAAGAAAATCTTATAAAATAAATTCTTAATGGCACGAAAATAGAAAGATCTGAAATATTTATTAATACATTGATAATAATAAAATACTATGCTACGAAAATATGATACAGCGAAATCATATCTACTTTCTAAAAATGTCCAAGTTTTTCTTATCATAATATTCATTATAATGAAATTTAAGTATTATAATTTAATAAAATTTATTATTATCGATTTTTATTATTCATTTAATTAAAATTTATTAAAATTATTGAATTTTTTTTTTAGCCCTTTTATTTTTATTATTAAAAGTTATTAATGCCGAGTTTAAATATTCTCTTCCTTAAAAAAATTATTCGTTTCAATTCTCCGAAAGTATTATGTTAAAAGTTTATTGAGAAATTTAACTTTAAACATGCAAGTACAAACTTCAGGTATAGTTCGCAGACATCGTTACAATATTTTTAATTTCATACAATTACTTATTTAATATACTTTTTTTTAAAAAAAAAGTGAAATATTTATAAAAATGTTAAATCTTACCTTTAAGCTTCCTGATTGGAAGATTGGAATACCAGATGATATCTTCCATAATGAAGTATAATTGAAACAAATATTCTTAAATAATTCAAGAATAATTCGAGCAGTTACTGTCTGTGAGAAGATACAGGCGTTAATGAAGAACGGACTATATTTCCTAGTACAAGCGTCTTAGTTTAACATGATAAAACCTGTTTTAACGTTATCGATCTTTCGTAGAATAAATACTGATACATGAAACTAAATACTTCTCTGAATTTTTTTCCCCTTAACATGTAGCTTGGAATTGATGTTGCCAACAGAATTTCTTTTAAAAAAGTAAGTAACCGATTATTTTTAAATCAAACAATCAAAAAATTCATTAGAATATGATAAATAGTTTAATAATTATAATTTAAAAATCTTAATGGATGATTTTAGTTGTTGTGATAGTAAACTAAATCTCAAGACTTATTAGATTAATAAGATAACAGCCAAAAACGATCTAAGATATCAGTACTAAACTGGAACCGTCTTACCATTTTAAACTTGCTGAAAAATTTTCCTTTAAGTCATTCAGATGTTTTAACTTTTTTTAGTAATGAACATAATACACGCCAATTAAAATATTTGTAATTCATAGATTGTAAAATAAAAGATAAATCCATTAAATAAAATCAAATATAAATTAATCTAAATCTACAATTCATCAATACTTTACTTTTCTGTATCTAATGATATGAATTCGAATCTAGAAGTGATTATTGTTGTTTCAAATCCTCAAATTTTCGGAGTTGCTAAATATTAATGCGACACCTGGTGGCGTAAGTATATCACTTAGGGCTCTGAAGTCACAAGTCCAAGGTTCAATCCTCAGGCTGAGCCGATTCAATCTTTTATCACTTCAGTGGGTCGATAAAACTGAGTACAGATCATGCTCGGAAACTAAACTCTGGGGATTTCGCGTTAGGTTGAGCGCCTAACTGGGGCATATGCTTTGCACGCCAAGACTCTAAGTTAAGAAAACATATATGGGCACTGTAAGGCTTGGTCTCCATATGGGCTGTCGTGCCATTAAGTTTTTTTAAATATTATAACCAAGCGAGCTTAGTTATTAAACTGGCTGCAGCGTTATTCTCATAATCAAAATAGGCTTTACGCTGTATAATCTATCTTGCAATGTGAGACCTGCAGTCTAATGGTTTTTCGGACTGTTATGTAAGTGTAGTTCAGTTGAATGTTTTATTTGTTAATTTCTGGTTATGGTTTGCTTAAAAAAGTGAAATTAGTTTCTTTTCGCTAATAAGAAAAATAAAAGTTATTTTTTTTAAAAAAATAAATATCATATTTAGTTTACTTATTTGTTTAGTTGTATACTGTTAATGAAATCCATGTTCATAACATAAACAAATTTAATGTAAATATTTAAATTTTGTTTAAAATGACGCCTACTGCTGCGTTGTTTTTCTAAGTGATGGATTTCATTATAACCATCGCAAAGGAAAAGATAATTCAAATCAAGATGACATCACATGGTTATTTGAATTAATAATACATTTCTAATTAATTAAAAATTAGACTTTGCACACTGACCTAAGAATTTGTACTTAGACCGACGCCAATACTTGTCTAAAATACAATCATGTTTTTCAATAGAGAAAATTTAGATTACTAAGTCACTACGACAGTAATTTATTAGTTACTAATTTTTAATGATTCATAAATTTTTATAAAATAATATAATTAAAAAAGTATAACATAAAAACAGGGAATAGTACATGATGTGAAAAAATAGTTTCAAGTTTCTTAATATCTTTTTAAATATTCTATATATTCAACTCGTGTTTCACGAAAACATAGATGGGGTTGTTAAATTGCGATATTTATTAAAACAGCAATCACGCACAGTCTTAGAGTTCAGTAAATATTGTGGCAAAAGTGGTAAGTAAACATTGTCTTTTATGCATATTTAAAGACTAAAAGACACATCGATAGATTTTAGGACCTATTAGACGAGGGAAAGACACATTAAAATCGATTGATTAGCATCCATTTTTCTAATTTCTGTCACTTTCCATATCATAATAAATCAAAATAACAAATGAAACAATGAACAAAAACTTTAAGTCTTTCCATTGGTTATTAGTACAGACAATTGAGCGTTATAAGATGTCTTATAAGCTAACAGACGTCCAAAGCCGATTAATCATTTGTAATTACTATGTTTTATACAAAAATCATAGATGAATGGACAGAAAATATTACTTCAGTCATTATCATATTCATGTAATCGCTTTTCATATGCTATGAGAAATACTGCCAGATTTGCTTTAAAGAAATATACTGATTTTAGATTTAAGTAAACTGAATTTTTTTTAAAAAATTATGGTTTGTATATTTTGGATAATAGTTCAGCACAACAGTTAATTTGGCAACCGTTTAGCAGGTGGTAATGATGTAAGACAATTTTGGTACTACTATTGACAAATGCTACACGAGACAATAAATATTCTTTTATTCTTCAATTCATGGTTTGGATATTTTGGATAATAGTTCTGCACAACAGTTAATTTGGCAACCGTTTAGCAGGTGGTAATGATGTAAGACAATTTTGGTACTGCTATTGACAAATTCTGCACGAGACAGTATTCTTTTATTCTTTAATTCAACACCACCACAACAAAAATACAAATGATTCTCTAAATTTTAAAAAAAAAAAAAAAAAAAAAAAAAAAAAACTGTTTTTAGTTTATTAAAGAATATTCCAGGTTTTAATAAATGAATACAATCGCGTTTAATTTGATAAATGCACAGTATATTTGAAAAATCTAGAGAAAAGCTACATTTAATTTAGCATTTTAAACCATAAAGAATTCTCTTATTTAATTAAAAAGTTAAAATCGAAAGACAAGAATAGATTTTATCAAGTTTCTTAGTGAAACGTCATATCTGTTTTGAACTAGTCTAGAGAAAGAGAACCCCAAAAAGATGAATTCATTTCCAAGAAATATTTCAAAGAAAAAGAGCGGAAATCGGGGGCAAATTTAGAAGAACAATGTGTTTCCCCTCCCTTCTTCCCTTCAAGTTTTATCAGCACGTGTATAGTCAAATATAGCACTTGAAGGGTTGATAAAACAGTAATAGTTTCGAAAAATTGGGGAAAAAAGATATTTTTGACAATGACGTTTTATAATTTTACTAAGAGGGAAAATTACTTCCTTATAATATTTGTTCCTACCGTTTTTCATATGCATATTTTCTGTGAAATAATTGAAAGTAAAAATAGCATTGCAATGACTGTAGTTTGGATTTCTTAATCCTTATTCTTTCTCTTTATCAGATAAGCTGGATAGATACCAATAGAAACTTATCCTTTTTTCTCTATCTTGATACGAATGAGTTTTCAGATTAAGTATAAGACCGACTATTTTATCCCACTCAGTTTATTCCAGAATAGTTAGTGATACTAGTCTTCTTTGTGGTACTATCTCAATATGTTTTCAAGAGCAATCAGCTACGTGTCACCTTGAAATGATATACAACTAAAATTTCTTAAGAAATATATAATAACCTTTTGTTTTTTAGTTTAACATTCCATGCATTTATTCCTTCAAATGTAACTGTGTAAAGGTTCGAAATTCATTTGAAACAATAGTTCTTGATTGAATTAGATTTCATATGCTGAGAGTGACTGAAGAACAAGCAGGAATTAAAATAATATAAAACTTAAAAAAAAAAAATAATAATAATTGTTTTTACGAATCTGATTTGATCTTGGTAAAAAATATTATAAAAAATTCTTCGTTATAAAATCAGATTTCTTAAATTTCTTTATTTAACAGATTTAAAAGTTTCAATTGTATACAATATTTTGATTAATTTCTCTTTTTGATTTATAATAACTTTTAAAATTTACTAGACATCTTTTTTATCTCTATCAAATGAATACTAACAAAATGCGATTGAATTTAAGTACTATTTCAATAAAATTTCTATTTACTTTTCTTTAAGTAAACTGATGGCATATACATGATATCATTTATTTGTCCTTTCCTAATTTTTTTTTTCAAATACAGCTTCTTTTATTTTTGTTTTTAATAGTTTTTTTAAATGAAAACTTTTCTGATTTATAACTGTAAAAAAGTTAGCTTTTAAATGATGTTTTAAGAATCTTGGAATCATTAATACTTCAAAGTCTAAGCAATGTATGTATATAAAATAGAAAAATATTTAAATGTTCTCATTTTAATTATAAAAGTAAATAAAAATAACGTGTATTCTTTTGAAACACCATTTATTATTGAAAATAGTCACTAACTGTAGCAACATTCGAAATAAACTATTTCAAAGAAAATACATAAACAATCGTTTTGGAATATTAATTAACATACAGCATATTCTAATTAGCATGCAACAGTATAATGAACTCTTAACTATTTAGATAATAAAGGCATGACGATGCTTTCATTCTTGTTTCAGTTTTTTCAAGTGCCTTTTATTAATATTTTTAATGATTCATGCATATAATTATGATGACTCATCGAATAAATCACATTAGTTTTGTCAAAAGCAAAACGATGACTATTTATGTAATTGAAAAAAAAATTGTTGCTTATTAAAATTTTGCTCTGTAAGAAAAACTAATTCCTTTCAAATTTGAATTCATTGTTAGTAAATCTTCGGAAACAAATAAAAGAATCTCCAAATTTTTAACTCTAGAAACGAATGAATGTGTATTAAATTATAAGCATTCATTCGTTTCTAGATACGATGTTTTTAATTTCAGAATTGAAATAACTACAAATGATTGATTTTAAAGTCACTGTATTCTTTAATTACAATATCAACTAATTGAATTTTTTTTAAAGTATTAAGAGTGCAATTATTAGATGTTCAAAAGCAATATTATTTTCATTTAGTAGATAATTTTATTATTTAGTGAATATTAATTTTTAGCGTTGTCTACAAGGACTTATAATGACATACAAATCCAGAAAGTGAGTTTCAGACTTGATTTTACATTATGATGTACTAAACAATTAGGTGAGACTTGATTAATGTACTAAACAATTAGGTGAGATTCAATTTTAATGTCTACTTCGTTATTAAATGATGATTTAACATAATTTATTTCATACAATAATTAATTGCTCCATCTGGCATTCACATCCCACATAATATGTAATTTGATGCATTTTAATAACATATATACAGGAAGAAAATTGATTTTAAATCACAAAATTATGCACTTTTTTAAATGCGGCATTAATATAAGTAAACAAAGTGTTTAAAAAAATGCTGAATCATGAGTATTTTTCAATCAATCATAAATACCAATTTTTAATTTAATAGTTCAAACTTCAAAATTTGCCTAACAATAATTTTATCTTTGAAATATCGTCGGATTTGTATTAATGAGAAGATTAATTAAAAAGCATCTGAAGTACAAGAATGCAGAAATAAATAAATTATACGGCTTCTAAATTAAATAAATCTTTTCCAAGTTTTTTTCCCCCATTTTATCCCACGATTTTTAAGCAATATTTATTTAAATATTACAATATATAGATAAAAACGTTTTTTAACAATTAAACTAAAAATGCAATAATTCTTTTTATGATTTTTACATAATTCGTCTGGGCTTTAAAATACAAACTTTTTTAATGTTTTTTTAATTATTTAAAATGAAATTTTTTTAATTATTGGTAATGAATTTAATCTAGGATATTATTTTTATTTCATGTATATATGCTTATTATTAATAAAATAAATTTAAATTATACTTATTATTAATAAAATAAAATAGTAATAATAATTATAGAGTTCAATTAGTGATACTTAATTTTAATCAACATTTATAAAAGTCTGTAATTATATTCAATTAAGTATTTTAAAATAATTTTGAATCTTAACAAAATTTTTTTAAAAGTGAAGTAAATACACAGCTTACAGTATATTTAGAATTGAGTGCATAAATTATAAAAGCAAAAAGTATGTTAAAAACTTTATGCATCTATAATATAATGTTGAATTAACAATTGGGAAATTAACTACATTGGCAATGTTCACTAAAGTATTTCTAAATGCGGCATTAAATATAAATCGCAAATAATTCTAAAACTCGATCGTACTGAGTTTTTGTAATACATTGCAAACTGCAAACAAATATCTCTGACTGTATTAAATTTAAAATGTAGAGTAAAATGTGTATAAAATGCAAAAGTTATAAATAAATTATCAAACTGTAGAAAAATAAATGCTATGTTTTGCCTCGTTAACTTACTTTAGAAGAATTAATACATATTAATAAACAAAAGAGAATATATTTAAGGTGGTTGATATTTAATAAGTAATAACATTGATGAAAAATATTTTTTGTTAGGAAACAGCAAAGAAATTTCTTTTCAAAATTCAGATTATAATTAATTTCTTTCTAGATTAAAAAGATATCATTGTTACATTTTCCAAATTAACCTAATTTAATACTTGGTTAGGAAAAATAATTTTTAATAGAAAGCAATATGCTTCAGGCCAAATTGCTTATGAATTATTGTGATATTTTAAAATCATGTTAGTATATAACTAATTATTCCCATCAATCAACTGTTAACGAATTTTTTAAAATAACAGTTTTATATGTATTTTTGTAGGCTATAAAAATGTCAGAAGTTTTTATCGCAAATGAAAATCTATTCCAAATATTGTGATTAATTTCATTACGTAAATATATAAAAATAAAAAATAACGAGGAAAGCTCTCTTTGAAAGACTGGATTCTATTTTCCATATTTAATGAGATTGAATATATATATTTTTTTATATTTTATAATAAAAGATCTTTTGATTAAAATCGATAAATTTCATACTAGTCTGAAAATAAATCATGAAAAATTTTTAATGAAAAACACCGTAATAATGGATAAAAGATAAAATGGAAATTGCAAATAAAATTATAATGATGTTTACGTAGTTTCATTATTTTCTGCATAAACTAATTATATTTGGTTGTCAAACGCTTTCATTAAACTCAAAGAATAAAAAATCAAAGATATATTTGTAGATATAAATTTTTTAAATTTTAAAAATATGTCAATTTTCTAAATATAATAAATTTTAGAATAAAATTCTCATTCAAAATTGCTAAACCTTTAAATATAATATTTTTATGTACTTTAAAAATAGAATTAATTAGATTAAATGATTAAATTCAAATTTTATATTAAAATTTTGAAAAATTATTCTGAAACGTTAAAAAAAATTATAGCTATTACACAAGAGCCAGCTTCTTATTATTTAGTTTTCATGATACAAAATTACTGCGTTAAAGTTTATGCAGAATTTTTGTTAACTTAAAAATGGTTTTTTATTTATATAGGAATGTTTTTCACATACTTTATTGTTTACCCTCTATTTCCTTTAAATTACATCATAACAGTCAAATAAGAAATTAAAAGCATAAATAATAAAATGCGAATATGTGTGCGTATGCCTTCTTCAATCTTATTCCAAATCATTGATATAAATCACTTGAACGAGCGATTTTAGACAACTTTTTCAATTTACTGTAAGCATGGGCATGAAATAATTCATTTTGCAATAATTTAATTAAATGAAAATTTAATTAAGAAACAAATATTATTGTTAATATAAGAATAGATTAATGTTAAAAATATCAAAAATAATTCTAAATGATTAAGTAAATAAAATGCAATTTTTGTTAAAAAATTTATTGAATTGTGCCAAATTAAGTTTGAAACTTTTATTTCAAAGTGCATTGTTTTTTTTAAATTGAAATGCAAAATTTTCTAGCTAAGAATATTTTTAATTTTCACCACATAATAGTTTTAGAACAGTAATTTAGACATATAAATATGATATATAAATTCGGTTACTGATCTGTTGTCAGTGGCTATATTATTAATGATTTCTTACTAAAATTTTGCCCATAATGATGAAAAAAATTACTGTTGCCAACTGACAAAATATTAGAAATAATTTCATCATTCTCTTGATTGTATTCGAAAAGCGAATTTAAATTAAATTAGTTTCTTCTTTCTTAAAAAATAAATGTAAAAATATTATTAATCTCTACCAGTAAATTTTTATTTATTCTATATGATAAATTTTGATCTCCGAATTTTTAATTAATAAAATACAAAATTTATATATATATATATATATATATATATATATATATATATATATATATATATATATATATATATATATATATATATATATATATATATATATATATATATATATATATATATATATATAATATTAAGGAACTTTTAATGTATAATTTTCACATTTTATGGCAATAGTATTATCTACCGAAATCTTTCATTATATTTTTCAGTTTAAATAAAATGTATGAAAACAATAAAAATCTTAAAAAAAAGAAATTTCGCTCTTGGGAAATCTTTATTTCAAGTAAATATCCTCCAGCATATTTACTTTAAAAAGATTCTAAATTGTTTAACTGCTTTTAATGTTTTAATAAAATTTGTTTCGCTTTATAAATTATTTTTCAATTTCTTTAAAAAAACACGAATTTTTTTTCTAACTAAATATCAAATCATCTATTTAATTATATATCATGGTATGCCTTTATTACGATTTCGGAAAAAAAATTCTGTTAAAATAATACAGATCAGTTTATGTAGGCATAGAATATACTTTATTATTTGTTCAAAGCAACCAGTATTTTTTAATGGCAAAATGATCAACAAAAAAATTATCAGGTGTTTTAATATTATTTCAGGAGCTTAAAGTGAAGATGGTAAAATGGTATTATACAATGCATAAAATGTGATTTAGGAAAATTTATATACTTCATCCTACATAAATATTTACTAAATTATAAACAAACGTGTTATGAATTTATTTAAATGTGAACATTAGAAGTTAATAAAACATTCTGGATCCAGAAACATATTTTAAACAATATAAATAATTATTTTTAAATAATTTCATTCGTAAAGAATGTAGGATTACTTTTGACTAAAAATTATGTAAAAGACATTTCTATTTTGTCGATACACAATTTTGTAATTTAGAAACATTGAAGTTATCTGTTTATTTGTAAGAATTTAATATTATCTTTCAATTATGAATAATTCGAAAGAAGATGGAATGATTAATAACGAATATTGTTCTGGCTATATAAAATAAATAATTTATTATCGATGTTCCTTCCGCATCTCATCAAGTATAAGAGAATAATTTTACACTGAATATATCAATGTATTTTTGGAAATCTTAATTGCAAGGAGTTTATGAAGAAATTACAGCGATGAAATTTCGCTTGAAATGAATAATAAATCAAATTCTGAAACTGACTTTGTAGAAGGTTCTAAAATTGGAATCAAATAATTGTTCTAAAATTGATTAATTGATCGAAAAATAATTTTAATGTATCGGTTATTAAAAAAATATCCAATAACTTATACCATAATTCCCTTTGGTTGGAGGAATTTCTGCAAATAAACGCTTTTGCTTGTGCTTATAATTGATCAAATCTTAAGATTAAGAACTATGTAGGAAGTTCAGAGTTTTAATCAATTAATCAATTTATCTAAAACTTGATTTCTTCAAAAATTATTTTTATGTATTTACTTTTAAATATTTCCATAGCTCATCATATTTCCCTTTAGTTGTGAGAATCAACATAACTTAATGCAACTGCTTGAGCGAATAATTGATCAAATTTTAAGATTGAAGATTTTGTATAAATTTCTAGAATTCGCGCGCGCGCGCGCGCGAATCAAGCAATCCATTAATCTAAAGTTGATTGAATAATTCAAAAATTATTTTAATGTTCTCTTTCAAATATTACTTTGAAAGTAATATTTGATTCCCAATCAAATATTAATTTGATTGGGAAATTCTCCATAGTTTAACAGTTTATCAAGAAATTTTCAAAAATTTAATAAAGCATAAAATGATAATGTCAAATTTCTCAGTATGTAAGCTAACTTTAGTTTCATGGTAGGCCTGTGTTCTTCAAAATCGATGATCTTGTATTCGATTTTGTCCAATACTAAACAATGGGCGATAAGTGCTGTGTTTCTCTTATGTCAGCAATAACATTTGAGGATGTGAAAGCTTAAAGGTTTTCCAGATTTTTCTCTTACGATGTATGAGTACTACCAACGAAAATTTCTCTCATAAAGCATTATAAAATGGTTGTTTGAAAGAGCTTTAAAGCACTTTTTAGCTGTTAAACTATAAAGAATTCCTAAAAGAATGTTTTCTAAATGCATTTTTATCTTCAACAGATGTTTTGAGCATAGATGCGTTATTACATATTACAGTCTATAACTTTATCTTTGTTTTTCATAAACATTTTCTCGCCAGTAACGACCTGCAAATATAAAGTTCTTTCCTTTACCTGGGAAAAGTAAATTTTTAAATATAAATTTCAATTTGACAAGTCACCGAAAAATTAAGTTAAGTAATTACTAAAGCGATGCTTTATTTACATTTTTCGGTTATATAATTTCATTTGTGTTGGAAATGAAATCGGAAAATACTTTGGTGGTTTTATTAATATACATTTCGAAATGAAACCGTATTTTAATTTTATTTCTAACTAATTATAATGACGATCAGCAACTGAAACAACTGTGTGTGTGTATCCGCATCATATAATAATATAATATATATCACATTCATTCGCACTACCGAAGTAATTTATTACATTCCTTCTCACAGGAATAAAAAGAAATGGTGAATTATTCTCAGAGCGGTGAGTCTTTCTTTCTCCCCATAGCAACAAAGCCCTTCCCGAAATGCAACGGAATTGAAAGCTCAGCCTTTTAATCTTGAGGTACGGTCACGATTTGTCACATATAAATGAATGGCCTTTCTCCGCGGATAATGTCATGTTGGGAGAATATTAATATCAAGTTGAATGTCGTATAAATCAGTGATCACGAGTCGGACCGTTTCCTCAATTAAATTAGCAAGCCCATCCCTCATTCTGACGAATCACAGAAAACCTCACTTTTTGGACTGCTTCTTTTCGTTTTCCAGCGTCTGTTTATTTTTTTTAAACTAAAATTCACACTGTCAAAAGTTTTTCCAAGAACTGACATGCGATTAGATTTGTGGCCTTGCTTCTTTGAAATGGAAATGTACTGAGCCAAGACGGTCACTATTTTAAAATGACAAAAATTTCAAAAATGTCAATTCAATTGCGCGATAATAGAACTACAGTATATATATATATATATATATATATATATATATATATATATATATATATATATATATATATACAGGACTTACCAATATTTTCACAGGTTATTTGTACCTCATATTTTTTATTCTCATTATCAATAGTAATAAACAGTAAAATAAGATCTGATTCAAAATTATTATATAAATATACTATAATTATAATTTCAAAGAGAAATATATTAAGGAATAATTTATTTTGATGGTTATGTTAATAAGTCAGAACAAAGTTTCTGTAAAGTGAGATGCTAAAAAGAGTATATTCTTGAATGTGGTAAGTCACGTGATTACCAATTGTTAAAACCAAATATTTTTTGCGCCGGTGGTATCTTAGTGGTTAAGGCATCGGCCCTCCGTCCGGAAGGGTGGGTTCGATTTCCAATGCCGCCAAAGACCCATAGAGTACATGTGATATACGTGCTCGTTACATCTGAGGAATCGACGTAACGAACACGTATGGTGGGTCGCTGAGCAGTTATCATAATGCTCTTGAGAAAATTTCCCCTTCATCCAGATCAAAGGCAAAACTAAGAGAATGGATCCTCTTGTGGCGGCATCTATCGGAGAAGTTCAGAGCAAAGTCTTACTTTTACCTTCGCGGTACTCTGGTTATAACGAAAGATACACCCTACTGACTTAGACTTAAATTTGAATAGCCAACGGCATAGCGAGCTGGGCTTGTCCAAGTATCATACGTAACAACAATATTCTTCGGTATTTCCATTGAATTTCCTTGTTTTGAAACGGGATAAAATCAGAATTTTTAGAACTTACGATTACTTATTTAAATATTACAAATTAATCATAAATTCTTTAAATATAAACATTTTTTAAACTAGATTTAATTATTGACAAATAGTTAAATTAAGAATAAGTAATGCACTTAAGGTAGTTTTAGTGATCTAAGCATCTTAAATGTATGTATACTTATATGTTTATCTAGTGAGTATTGAAACATTCTTACACACTTTTAGACTTTGATGATCAATTATGTTTTTTCATTTTTAATTTCCATTTGCTATTTTTGTTAATATTCTTTTTTATATTAAATTTTAAATAAGTATATATATTCATACATTATGCATACATATTTAAAATTTAATATACAGAAAATTTTACTTTACTTTTGGTTGCCAATGAATGGCTACTGACTATATGTTGCCACTGAAATTTAATAAAATAGTTACATTATACACACACATGCGAATAAATGTTTTTTTGAAAATTCTAGTCAATTTATGATTTTATCTATTATAAATCTTCTATATTTTAATTTTATTTCCACAAATATTAATATTATTTCTTTTTGTTTTAAAATATTCTAACATAATTTTTATTTTCTGATTTTATTACATTTAATATTTTATACCACGTATATATTTTGTAATTTCTGATATGTATTTGCATATTAAATACCATAAAAATAGCTAAAAAAATCTTCTTGCGACTTCAAAGGAACTGAATTATAAAAATAGTGGATATAGTAATTTTTAAAAATGAGCTAGAAGATAATTAATATGTGCTGATCTCATGTACTCATTTAATTTGAATATTAGTACTGTTTAGAAAACACACCTTCCAAAAATATCGTTTTCGAAATTTCATGAATGTGAAGGTTAAATTTTAAATATATATTCATTAAAGTTAAAAAATGAAGATCATTATAATACATTGTTGAAAATAAAAACTGTGACATCAGGAAGAAATAATCTTATGAATGTCAAAAATCACAAAATAAGGGGGAAGAGATTTTTATACGTAAATGATTTGTAAGTAAAGGAATTTCAACAAATAGGATAAAGGACATCTGAAGCTTTTATAAAAGAAAAGGAATGCAAAGGACTTTTCATTCTGAACTCCCTTTATAAAGTAAGTTTTTCAGAATACTGTGTTATCTTTGAATAAGTAGAAAAATATTAATTGCTGAAATCTAACTTTTACTATAGTAAATATTTTTATATAAAATCTCATTTCTTAAAAAATGTTATTTTAATGTTAACTGCTAGGAACTGACGTTGGATAATTTTTGAATTTTTAATCACTTTTACTTCTTTCTGTATCGATTCTTATAACTTGGTTATATTATAACAAGATTTATTAATATTTACTTGAATCAACATTAATTTTTCAAAAAATGCAAAAATTGAGGAGCATTTTTAAATAATTATAAAATTTTGCTTTTTTAATAGTTAAATATTTCATCCCAAAAGAAACAGCTTATATATATATATATATATATATATATATATATATATATATATATATATATATATATATATATATATATATATATATATATATATATAGAGAGAGAGAGAGAGAGAGGTCAGTTCTAAAATATTTCAAAATTTTCCTATTTCTTTTTTTGTTTTCGGATATTTTAAACTAGAGACTCAAAGAATTTCTTTAGAATAGAATAATTAAATAATTTAATGAAATATTTCCTCTATGGTGTTTTCGCTTTCTAAATAAAATGCTCAAAAGTAATTCAAAACTAAGAAAAATGCAAAATATCATTAAGTACTTAAAACATGAAAAAATGATAAGAATAAAGGAAGTTTGAAAAATAAATAACTTTTTTTATTTATTCCTTTGTTTTTAACAGCATAAATTAGCAAATCTCTAACATAAAAAAAGAAAATTATTCTGTTAAATAGGTCTTTAGAGATGGGTCGTAGCCTCATCTTTTTTTCGAATCATATATATTTCTGAATCCTTTCGTTCGGACACACTGGGCTGTAATATTGTTGAGAAACTGGCATTTTGGTCTCCCATATCCATGTACTTGACTTTCATAAACTATTTTTTGGCTATTAAGACCTATTTTTAGAGGGACAGTTTTTAATAGTTTGAACTTTGCTTTCAGTCATCGATATCAGTCTAGCTCACTTGTGCAAAATGGTTGTAGATGATAAGAGATTTAACATACCAAATTCGATATCCAAATGTCAATCATATTAAATGTATGTTTCTGTTTGAGAGTTTTGTTAGTCCCAGCTCTAAATCATTTCAAATTACTATTAGTTAATAGTCTCTTTATGTATCAACACTCATAAAAGTAGGAAAAAAACCCGTAATCGTTAAGCAGTCGTCATGAAACTTTTTTCCCCGACATTAAATTTTCAATGAAAATTTATGAGTATTCCATGAAAATGAAAGTTCAAAATCAAAATTACAGGTATTATGATGATCTCGGAAAGAGTTAATAACCTTTGAAATTCAATGGTATTTTCCTTCAAATGAAATGCCGATTTTTAAAATGAATTCTACAGCACGCTATCTTTCATTGTCTGTGGTAATGTGGTTTTTAGGATGAATCATACAGATTAATGTGAAAAAAATTAATACATTCTATACTTTCTGTATAAGTTAGTGTTGTTGAAAATGATTTTTGCAGATAATGAGCTTTGTTGTATTTTCTTTAAAATGTGTCAAAAATTTAAGAATTACAGAGCCAAAAGTTTTCGTGACTGTTTCTCTCTTTTTTTTTTTTTTTTTTTTTGGAGGAGAAGCAAGAAATAAATTTAAATTTCCCATATTTCTTTTAGAATTGTTTACGTTTAGTAGTTATTCCGGTTGTCTTTAATTTATAGCTGTTAGATGTCGTTCCAAGTTCAGTAGATGGCCAATGGCCGATCTTTAACACTACACTTTAAAGTCATCTTTTTCTACTTAATATTCAGTATCCTTCCGTTTAAGCACACACACATTTAACTAAACATTATGCACGTTTTTTTTTTTTTGACAAATAACTGGTGAAAAGGAATATATTTCGACAGTTAATTCTAACCAAAGTTAATAACAAGTGATAATTAGCAGTGAAATTTATATAGTTGCAGAGACAACCTGTATATTTGAAGATAGTTTATTTAGCAATTATATTTCCAGTGTCACATAATAAAGCATACTGAGAAAATAATGTATAAATATTTTAATGTGTGTATACTCTGAAAAATAGAAATCTTCTTAAGAACACGCATTTTTTTATTATCGCTTACATAGAAATTCAAAATAAATAAATAAAATTCTTTTATTAGTACATTATACGGAATTCGTTTTCCATTTATGGATGCAATAAATAAAGATGTTCAATGTAAATGGTAAAATCGAAATGGAAACTAATAATTATTTCAATAATTAAATAATTAATTCAAAATAAAAAATGAAATTTACTAAATTTCATTATTTTATTTTGAAATTTTTTGATATTGCGCTTTTGACAATTTTCACGTTTTTAGTTTTATTTACATTTTCGAAATCAGATTTTAAGTCAATAATATTTTCAATTCACGTGTTTCAATGTATAAACAAAGTTTGAAATATTAATATTTATATAATATTTTTTTAATATTTATAGTCAATTGCACACACAAGCCAAATAAATAAATATTATAATAATTCTAAATATTTTTTATATATTTTTAAATCAAAATATTAATTGCTATTTATGAAATCTGATATAGTTTGAGCTATAATTTATATTTTAAATTTATATTATTATTTATAATAATATAAGATTAATCGTTTTAATAATAAGCATTTTTCTTTAAATGAATAATGTATCTCATTAAACAAAAAAAAGTAAGATATAATTTCCGAAAAATTGATAAAATTTTATATTTATTATTTTTTTTAAGCAATGAATTTGACATTCATTTGATCAAATTGTTATGCATCGCTCTGAAAATTTATATCGATTAAATACTTTCAATCTGTGATTTCGCAAATTCGATATAAACAACCTTCAACTAATTTTATGCGAAATGATGAAAAATCTTCCGATCTAGAAATTACTCATCCGGACACGTCACAACATATATTCCGGCCGGAATTTAGAATACACATCCGGCCTAATACAAGCCCTTTCTAACCACGTAAATACTTCTACGGTCTAGTTCTAAATTTCATGGTAAGGAAAAAATTACGCAAAATTTCGAAACATTTTTTTTTTTTTAACTCTGAAATTACAGTACATCATCCGTGCCTTGCGGTTTTTCTTTCTAACTGATGCAATAGTAATATTGCCTCAGGTAAAATAAGTATGTCTTTTACCGCTTCACTTACGTAGGGGGTAGACCCGACCGGAATTATATCACTATTAAAAGATGTAGAGTTATCTGCTTCTCCTCTTTGTTTAAAGCTGTTTAAAAATTCTAAGCACGGATGTATGTCTTAAACACTCTTGGTATTAACGACCTTGAGTTTGTGGAAAACACCAGTACGTAATTGTTTCAGACACGTTACCTCTCTCACGTATTGTGAGAAAGTTATTTCTTTTTCTCGTTTGCTGGTCTTATGGTGATTAGTCCTTGTATTATTCCTTTTAATTATTTTATTTATTTGTATATATTTTTTATTTTTTATCTAAAGTAAATTTTGAACATGTTGAGAAGTCCTTTTACTATCGATTCTTCAATTTTGCACATTTTTATAACTTTGCAATTATTTGAAGCGGGTTCCATCCTGCATCGATTTAATATTCATAATGAAGCAAAGTGTCGGCTAATAAAAAACAGAGAAAAATAATTTTATTATTTCAATTAATCGTAAAAATTAATTTCAAAATATCTTTTTTTTTATTAATGATTATATATTTTTTAAATTACTGTCTTTAATATAAAAGCAATTTCATAAAAATTACACTTATAATAATATTTCTTTACCTAGAAAATTAAATTAAGCAATAAAAAAATAATAAATAAAAAAAAGCATTATTTGTGCATAAAAATGCATTTGAAAGTTTCCTTTAAATGATCAACACAGTAAAATTTTTGAAATTTTTTTAAGAATTTAAAAGCTCAGATTATCATGATTTCAAATTAATTAATCCAGTTAGTAACGAATAATCAAAGTTATTTTTCAGTGTTTTACTGAATTAATTTTTAATTATTCTTTCTTCATAAGAATATTTTTCAAACATAGATAAGTATGTACGCTGAGGAAATAATGAAAAATATGATTTAAAAATTCAGTGAGTAATATTTCAACTTATAATCTTCGCAAAATGACACCCATATGAATATAAGAACTTCTCGAACTAAAAAATTTTTCATAATTCATATTTTCTGTATTCTTTTGAGAAAATTTGCTAAACTTTCTCATTAAAAAATATGGTATTATATTAATTTTATCATCACATAAAAAACTACGTGAAAAAATACACCCTTTTAAATTACACAGATTTGAATAAAAGTAATATTTATATATTGTTATTATTATTTATGGAAAATTAATTTGAAATATATTTCTCGATTGAATAGTGACTGAGTGAGTATGAAACCAGGAGTTGATTGACAAAACGGATGCAGTTCTTGCGACAGGCATGGAAAAAAGGAATGTAATTAGGTATGAAAATAATGCGGTCCACATAGTAATTATAATAAGACGTATTTTGAATCCAACAAACAATATAAGTAAATAGGAGCGTAAAAAATATTAATTATTAATGCATAAGCCACTACATTTCATGTAGAACCTAGAACTTCTGAACTTTAAGGATTCAAGGTTGTCTCATGGACAAAATCATTGATGTAGGCAAAAATATCAATTAAAATCTGATTTATATTCGATAATTAATGAGGTAACATCGAGTTAATGAGCTAATGGTGGATGAATCATTTAGTAATTGTATGTTAGAGCACCAAAAAGGAAAAGTAAACACTATAATCTAATCAGAACTTCTGTATAAGTGGTCCAAAATCTCTATCATACCATGAAATATTTAAGGTGATTTCATATCTCAAAACAAATGGGTACTAAACATTCAAACTACCAACATAACTCTCAAATCATTCAAACAATATTTTAGATATGGATGAATCAATATTTGTCTCGTCACTTCTCCAAAATAGGCAATAGGATGATTTAAATACCATGAAAAGGTGAATCCATCATCTTAACATGACTCTAAGGCCTCTTTCACACTAGACGACTTTTATCATACGATAAAAAATCGTCCGAAATTTTATTCGAGAAGTTAATAAAAAACCTCACAATAGACTGGTCACACAATATCGTTTCCCGTTCAGTGTGAAAGAGAGCAGTCTATTATATGGTTTTTTATTAACTTCTCAAGATAAAATATTGGACGACTTCTTAAGGCACGATAAAAGTCGTCCAGTGTGTGAACGAGGCCTAAGCCAGTAAAGATGATAGTTTCATCTAAGGGCTTCTTAAATTAACCAAAATAAGGCATGTGAATACATATGTACGTACAATACTGCCTCAATTAAAAGAATGGTATTAGGAGATTATTGGCTGTATATATTCAGTATATGAAAGACATCTTTAAGCAGTCAAGACAAAGAATAATTTGAATACATAACTTATATCATATATCATTCAGCTAAGCAGGTATTTTTGAGTCCACCATATTTGGTAGAATAGAGATTTACATAAAGTTAGAGGTTATAGTAAAGTATTTAGGGCATGCCTATGTAAAAAATATTTATTTTTAAATGATTATGAGGTAGAAATTAATTATTGGATTAAATGCTTCTAACTTTGTAACAGTTTACAAATTATAATAAAATATATATATTATTATAATTATAAAATTATATAAATATATAATAATATTATAAAATTATATAAAAATATATATATACAAATTATAATAAAATAAATATATATCCCATATTATTATATATCATTTCATAATTATACTCCTTTTAAGAGCAAAAGAATTCTTCAAAATTGGCGGCAAAATCCATTTTCTATATTATGCTAATGAATTTTAAGCTCTTCAATAAAACATTTGCCAAAGTCTTTGTTTAAAAGTAGAACAAATTAGAGAAAAAAGTGTGAGGGCAAAATAATTATACTTGAAGATGAAATGTCTGCTTAATAATACTTCCTTTTCTTTGTTCGACAACCAAAGGTGACAGTTCATACGGACGCAGTAGTTTCAAACAGGGAAATTCTACTGCATTTTCGATTACAATTATTTCCTTATTAATCGATCAGTTATAGCTTATCAAATCTAATCATTAATATTAGAATATTTATCCAATAAATTATGCAATCCACGAATGTTGAGAAAGTAACATAGAATTTTCCTTATGAGTATTCTTATTGTATATTTAACATTATTTATATAACTTGATTATCAATGTAACACAAAATCTTTATTGGTTCGTGTCAACGGAACGGAACAACATTTCCTGATTTTTTTGTCTCAGAGAAAGGAAAAGCTTATTGGTTGAGCTCTATGTTAATCACTATTCCACCCTTCCAGATAAGCAACTTGTTTAGAAAGTTTTTAACTAATTCCTTTGTCAACAACATCTCTCACGTAGGCTATTCTAAGAATCTAATCACTTCAAAATATTTGTTCCTTTTCTTTACTGTTAGAGAAACAACAGTGAAAAGAAAAAATCCTGAGGCTAAATATGACTTCAAAGTCGAATAAAATCTCAAACTATTTTATTAACAGCCCGCAGAGCAGTCATTTTTGTTCTGCTTTTTTACTAATAAAACAATATCACATTAACTTCTGTAAATAACTTGCTTATTAAAACGTAAAAGAAATTATATAATAGTTAGAAATACGGTCATAAATTAAGAAAGCAAGGGATTCAAATATAAAACATTTTTTAATAATTATGAATATAAATTATATAATATGCATCTGTTACAGCTATTAATATTATTAATTAATAGAAAAATTCATAATTAAAAATATTTCTTATTAAAATGTGTAAGGCAAAAAACCATTATTTGATAATAAAATAATGTTTACTTCATTTCTCTTGGGTAAGAATATTTCCATTACAGTAGTTCAAAAAATGTCAAATAAAAATTAAGTTCATTAATTTTACCGCGTGAAAACTTTATATTTCTAGATATCTCTTTAATGCTTTTTAATTAGTTTATTCAGTTATTGAATAAATGTGTAATTAGATTTAATATGGAGTCTTGGATTATTTCTTGAAATTGTAATATTTAATTGAGTTGTAAATATTAGTTGTTATAGTTGTATATGAGTTGTATATAGTTGCCTTGATAATTAATGCTTAATAAGAATGTTTAGAAAAAGGCTTAGAATACTTTAAATTTAAAAATAAAAAATTACTGATTATACATAATGATAAAATGGAAAACATTTAAGAGCACAATATAATTTTAAATTCATAATCATTGCATTTATGAATGGAAGGCTAGATTAATTAAAATTATAATTTAGAGTTAAAAAATGTGTGAGTGGTAGTTATTTAATGTTTATAATAATTTTATATTAAAAGCTCATAAGGACGTAACTTTATTTTTATATTCGTTTTAATAATAAATTTATCGTAAATTTATTTAATAATAACTTAAAAATTAATTTCAATAAAAGTTTAACTATTTCCCAATGGAACAATTAAAAAAAAAATTAGTATTTTTTTCTAAGAGGGCTAAATTTGATTTATTAATTATTTATTTTAAGATTTTTGAAGCTAGACTAATTACAAATCTGTATTTAAATTATTGCATTTCCGAATTTCATTCAACAAATGTGGTTTTTATTATGGAGATCTTCGTACCCATAACTTTTTCAGCAAAAGTTTAGTCAATATGATTCCATTAATTTCATGTAGATTCATTTCCATTAACTTAATAAATTTCACATAGGGGGCAAAAAAATAATAAATAAATAAAATAAAATAAAATAAAAGAATTAAAAATATTCCCACATTGAGATTAATATCCTTCAAAATGAAATTTATTTGAAATTTTTATTGGAATTTTGAAATGTCCGATACATTTATTATGAAATATGTGCACCATTAAAAATTACTAGAGAAATTTCTGAAGCTAATAAAATATGCGTCAGCATAAAATTTGATTTCAAAGTGTATAACCTGGGGAAAAAAAAAAAAAACTATAATTTTTTACAGATATTAAAAGATTATTATCGAAAATTTTTAACCGAATGTAAGTCTTAATTTTAAATCAATATTTTTTTTTTAAATATTTCATAGCTAAAACAATAAAAAAAAAATTAAATACTTATAAAAAAAATTTTATTGCTCATTTTTTACACAAGATGCTTGGAATGTGGTTTGCAATGAATTAAATATGGTTTTTTTAAAGAAAAAAATTAGAAAAGTAATTTTGATTTTTTATATACATTAAATCTATTGGAGTGATCGTTCTTTTTAAAAAAATATTTGCTCTCTCTCTCTTTTATAAGATATTATTTAGTAAATATCAATAGTAATATTTATAGCATTCTGTAAATAACACTGAAAAGTTATGTCATATGAAATAGCAAAGGAATATTTGTCTTAGGGATGGTTAAAGCATTATTTCGAACTTAAAAATATTACAGACACGTTCACATCCAAAGTCCACTTTCTCAAAACGATTTCGATTCAAATTAAGTGTTTTCTTTCGCACTACGTTATTTACACTTTCCCGCTTAGGAAAAGGAAATATATTCAAACTATTTCCAAAATAAGCGAAAAAGAGCCTTTTATTGTGAAGTAATTTGTCACGGCGAAAAGAGCACTTCAACTCTTTTATCCCACATCAGAGAGTTCTTCCTTCATTACCAGTACCACTGTTTGAGGAAGAACAGCTCGGGATTTGGATGATGCGTATCGAGGCCAGCATGTTCCACAAAGGGCCCGTGCTTTTCCTTTTAGCGTTACCCATCCCCCGTCTATGACGTCACAGTCGGACGGTGAAGCGCTTTCCCCCGACACGAACTTTGCATAAGCTCCAGTAAAAACTTACCCCACCTTTCACATCCCCTACTCCAGCCATATAATTCTAAATGAGGGCGCTTGGGGGGTGGGTGGGAAGAAGAAGAATCATCGCGGAAGGAAGGGGGACCGAGCGGGGGTAGACCTAAAACAGCTTTAACCTTTTCCGTGAGAAGTTCAATGTCGCACCGCTTGTCCTATAGGCATACAACGTTTCATGGTGGTTCTTGTTGCTATGGTGTGTTTATGGATGAAAAAAAATTGGATGCAATGGGGTTTTCAAAGTAAAAAATATATCGTGTGATTTTTTTTTCTTCTTTCCCTCTTCTCAAGGAGATTGGTGCTTAAACCGTAAAATTGCCATTAGGAGGCTATTTCGTTTCTGGGAGGGGGATGCAAGTGATAAGAGTAAAAAAAAAAAAAAAAAATTGGGGGGATGCGAAAACTCGGAATTTTACTGTTGCTAGGGTATAATTTTGCCACTTGTTTAAGACTAAAACTAAAGAAAAAAATGAATATCTTTGAAATAGATTTATATATATGCATGCATACAGATGCAGATAGTTGAAAAATTATGAAAATTAAAATTGCGGAATTTATTATTTTAGCTCCTTTTTTTATTACAAGAAAAATTTAGCATAATTGAAAGTTGAGATTATAAGATGGTAACTGGCTTAAAACTAAGTTTAATTCATATGAAAATAATATATATTTTTTTGTTTATTTAAAAAAATGTGGTTGCTTATCTCTCTATATCGATTTAAAATTTCTAAATATAACTAGCAATTCGAGATTTTTCGTCAAAGACAAGTAGTGATGGTTAATGGAGGGCTATTAAAGTTGGACAAGTTAATGCGTATTGGCCTTATCAACAGGATGGTCTTTACCTGACACAGGTTCGTGGTCCTTGGTATCACATTTCAGGAATGACTCGTTTTCCAATCAGGATACCTTCACCTCCTGTGGTGTATACACTATTGTTAAATAATATATTACCGCCCAACTTATCTAGTGGTCAGCGTGCCTGACTGGGAGGTGCTGGGTTCGAATCTTGGTTCGGGCATGGATGTACTTTCTCTCTCTATCTATCCTGTCTTTGTCCTTTCCTTGTATGAATGGGTTGTGAATGGTTTCCTACCCTATAAACTGGTCCCTATGGCATGTGTGTACTGAGGAAGTCGGACTCCACATCTAAATATGATTCAGTTGGAAAAATGGAGCAGCTCAACCCATAATGCCAGCCTACACGACAATAACAAATAATATACATATTTCTGTAGAAGCAAAAAGCTTAAATTTATGCTGTTAAAATGACCTCAATTTATAAAAGCTACAATATTCAATCATTTATTTCTACATTTTGGCAAATGACAACTGTCAAAATTTCTTTCTCCAAAATTTCGAAGCAGTATGTGGTTGGACATTTTCATTTACATTTCATTAACGCCGAATTTCAATATCTATCATAAATCTTCTTTCAAATTGTTGATTTCATATATATTGCATATAAATGGAAGAACATAATGATACTAGAATATCATTATGCTAATAAACAAGCATGCTTAAATTCCAATCATTATTACTCCTTTTGAGTCACGGTTAAAGTTATGTATATTTGAAAATATAGTATTGCGTGTGAGATTTCAAACACTAGATTTAATATATTTATGACTTCATTTGCAGTAAATGTATTGACTGTAACCATGATATATGCTATTTTTTTATGCATTTTATGTTACTTTTCTAGTAACAAATTTGCATTAATTTATAGTCTTTAAAATCAACCGAGACTAAAGTAAAGTTTTATAACACATTTAAATAACGATACTGACACTTGCATTTGTGTGTATTACACTATCCAAGCCACATTGAAAATGACCTTAGATAAAGAATAGTTAGCATGAATAAAGCTTATTAACATAACGAGTTTTCCTAATTATTTTGCAAAGGCCTATTGTTTCCCATTTTAAATCAATATCTTGCTTAAATTACTTCGAATGTTGTATGTATAATATTGCCGTAGGAGATTCACCTTTTTTGTAACTCCAATCATATGTATATTTAAATGTGATGTTTTGTGAATTCTTCAGTTCTGTTGGCTAAGTCAAATATCAATATCAAGCTTACATAAACCAATTGTCAATTCGTTTTGTTGCTTAATGATTAACCAAAATCCACTTTAAACCAGTCTATACATAGTAATTCAAACTTTATTTATTTTATCCTCAAATAATAACATTTCTGTAAAACATTTTTTGCATAAAAATGTTTATATTAATACTAAATGGTTATCTAAATAAAACCTTAAATTAGTAATTGGTAGAGACAGAGCGTTTCATCAATTGTTAACGCAAGTTGAACTGGTTAATTTAGCTTACTCTGCCCTAGTTAAAAAGCCACGATTTTCGGGTGTTCTGCTCATGCATGTCTGTCAAAGTCTTTTGGTTATCTATTTTGCTACTAGCGCTTAATCTGTATAAAGTTCAACCTAAAAGCAAAAAGTGTTGATTTTTTTTTAAATCAGAGCCTACAGTTGCTATGCTATTCTGTAGGTGGTTTCAAAATATGAGCGCCAACTGTTATATGGTATTGAAAATTTTATGTCAGTTTTATAGGATAAAGAAATATATATCGGGACATACAAAAATTCAAATTACTGAATTTAACTAAAATATGGTGATAGCTATTAACATTCTTTTTTTTTCTCATTCCAGTTTAATATTTAGGGACCAAAAATAGGAATACCAAAACAGCAAAGAATAAAGAGACTTGGGTTCGTCTCCCAAGGGCCTGCTTCCGGCGGCAAGTACTTGGGTGACGAACCCTATGCCAGAAACTGATACTCGTTTGTAGTTACCCAGAGGGCACCTGTGAATCAAGTCATGGAGGCGAGAAGCATTACCCGCGTTATACCAACACAAACCCGTTTATAAGGTGTTCCACATTCAAATATCATCACAGAACAAAGGACAGATAAACTCAAAAGAATAGCTACATCCATGCCCGAAGCGGGATTCGAATCCGGGACCCACAGCTCACGAGTCAGGAACGCTTACCACTTAGCCATCAGTCGACGAAGAAAAAAAAAAGTACAATATATATATATATATTATAACTCCTTTACGAAGCATAAATTGAATTAATTATTTTAAAATCATTCACAGTTTTAAAATATTCAGTTTCTTCACTTCATATTTTTACTTATTTTGGATCATTTTTTGTAATCTAAAAACTTCCATTTATATATTTAACTAGGATGTAAATATTTATAGCCTAGCCTTTTCTACTTCACTTATCTACCGTGACGGGAATTTTTTCCCCCATAACCCTTTCTTAAAGTATTCTTTATTTTTTATTTTAGTTCAATATGTAGGTATTTGCGCTTTTCAGTTTTAGCATTTTAAGTCGTTTTTGCAAAAAAGCAATATTGTAAGAATAACAAACATTCTAATTTCTTACCCTCTTTTCTGGTCAACTTTCAAAGGGTTGGTTTGTTTGTGGCTCAGGGGTCATTTTTTTCACACGAGGGCTAATTAGACTGGCTCCTACGGTTTAAAGTGGATTCCGAACCACTACAAACATCCATGCCCAAAGTGGGATTCGAACTCACGAACTGTTGAACCGAAGGCAAGAGCGCCATTTTTCAGAGGGAGAGGAGATGTGTGCATCCCATCTATTTTTGGCGATAAAATATTGTATCAAAAATCTTTTTTTCAAATAATTTCATCATTTTTCGATTATGTTGTATTAAAACTTTTTGTATGGTTTCAGATAAGCCTTTGAAAACTAAACTGGCTTTTATACACTTTCTTTTTAATTTTCTTATTTCACAACTTGCATTGATGGGTGAATTATGGACATGGACAACAGAATGGATCGTCATTGGTTTTACTGATTTATATTTAACTTTTGCCTGCAAAGCCATGGTAATCGGATTCGAGTTAGTAGAGGCCAAGATGAAAGGTGGCAGAACTACTGCATTATGTATTTTGCACTCGATATCATGGATTGGTTAGGTATTAAATCTCACTCACGTCAGTACCATGAGCAGTCAGAGCTATACGTTTGAGGTAATGGAGTTCGTGATCCACCTATATCCTTAGCTCTAGACATCAGCCATTATTCTAACGAGATAATGCGTTACCACTCGTGAAAGGCAATGTTCTCGATTGCTTCCTTGGCCAACTTGTTATCCCGATTTATCGCCAATCGAAAAAGTATAGTTCATGCTTGCACAGTAATTGGCTCGATATTCATCCTCAACTGTTGTAAAAGATCAACTTTGGCAATATGTGGAAGTTCCATTCATTGCTATTCCTCAAGGATGGATCCTAATCTCCCTTGATTTTCTGTCGAGACATGCGGCAGCGGTTATAGTTAACGATGAAAGCCATCGCTAATTACTGATTTCGTCATCATCTTAGCTTCACAAGTGGTTATAATTTTAATTTCTTCTTTACATAACGTAACATCTTCCAAATAGATTTTGCTGAGATATTCCTAGTCTTTTTTTAGGTTTCATTTTGGATGTCCAACTGTGATATGGAGTGTACTCTTTGACTTCAGTCAAAGATTTTTTAGGCATTCTAACCGTATTGCTTTTTAGTATTATACTTAAGTTGTTGTTTATGACTTGTGCAGGAGAAGCGTAAATTTTGATATCTCCTAGCTGTATGCTCAAACAGATGATTCTTATGACAACAGTGTTTACTGGAAAAAATTTCTATTATGGATCGATTTCTTTTACCACTAATATTTAAGTTGGATATTTCAAGCTATTTATTAGGAATTGCTTATGCCATCCATCATTTGGAAACACCAGTAAAAATTTAGTAAATTATTCTTTTACTGATAGTATTGAATCTTGTACAGCATTAATTCCACACTCTTATTACAAGAATTTGCTTTTTGTTTTAAATGCATTCAAATTATTAATTTGTGATATATATATATATATATATATATATATCACAAATTATTAATTTGTGATATATATATATATATATATATATATATATATATATATATATATATATATATATATCACAAATTAATAATTTGAATTTTCTCTCTATATATATATATATATATATATATATATATATATATATATATATATATATATATATATAAACTATTTTGTGGCAGCAAGCGATTAAAATGGGAAAAACAAATGGAAATGCTACACAATTAAACAAACGATTCTGCTCACAATTAACGAAATTCTCTATATACCAAATATAAAATTCTTGAAATTGGTATATCTGCCTTAATACAATTCGGATTCACAATTCTCATTTTTTATTTATTTATCTTAGATTCCTTATATATATATTTCCGCTGACATTAAACATTATTTTTATTCAATTCATATATTCCTAAATTATTTATTTGCACATTTTTTTAAAACTATTTTGCCCAATAAAAGATTATTTTCAATATTCTATTCACAACGTATCAGAGAAAAATTAAAACCACTAATTATAAAAATAAAAGTTCATAATTCTTATTACATATTTATTTTTACATATATAATTGAAGCATTTAACATGCATTTTTAAGATCACATATATATATATTTATATACATATAATCTAAGATACCGTTGCATGATTATTGTTAAACTAAAAATCTTAAATAATATCATTTAAAGATTATTACCCATGAATTTTTTTTTTTTTTTTTGGAAGCTGCTTTTTTTCTTATTTCAAAAAATATTAATTTTTTTTCAATAATATATATTTTTCATCAATTCCTGCCATTTTTATTGATGTTTATTCACCAAAAGCAAATTTCAATACCATTTATTTGCGAGCTAAAAATATATCTTCTTTGTTATTGTATGTATGCACATTGTGTCCTCGGCAATGTTTGCCTTGGTGATTTAAATAAAATGTTTTGATGAATCGTATTTCCGCAGTGTGCCTAGTAACCCTGTTTTATTTCCGCTCACTGATTTAATTCTGCGGAAACAGATGGAATTATTTCCCTCTTTTAAAGCAGACAAAAGTTCAGTACTCACTCATTATTTACTTAACAGACAGCTACGATAACTAACTTTTATATTTGATTGTGAATGTCTCGGAAAATTGATCTCCAAATAACAAAGAAGGAAATACACCAGTCTTTTATAACAAAATCTTTTTGGTTCTATAATAAAATATTCGTTAAAAAAAGAATCTCCTTGCATGGAGATAAGTATAGAATGTTTTAAACTTGTTAGTTATTAAAAATTCTAAAATATTTGAAAAAAAATCATAATAGTTTTATTTAAAAACAAAATAACAATAATTTCTTTCAAATTATATTTTTCGTCGTTATTTAAATTATATACTCAACAGTTAAAACGTATAGTTTGATGATTTAAAAAATATTAATATATACTAACATCATATATTTTTTTGATTATAAATATTCTTTCATATTCACGTTGATTTACAAAGCTACATTGTTTTGATTTACGTGATATTTTGATTTACATTAAATGGTAAATTGTTTTGTTTTAATAGTTTTATATAACATAAAAAGTTTTTATAGCTTTTAAGAGTAAGGAAAAATCAAATCGAGGCAATTTTCTTATAATTTAAACTTCCTCGAATAGTTTTGCATAATAATTGTATTTCAATATAATGTGATTTGTCTATAAAACATCTTCATTCTAAGAATCAATGTCGAATAGCCGAATCTTTCTATTTTAAAATACCTAAGATACATTCTCAATCTTAAGTAATAAAATGTTTCCTTCATCGGATAATTTAATGCTAAAAGACAACTACATCATGTACAACTTGGAATATTTGCTCTGTCGCCATCAGGATGAACTTATTCTTAACAAAAATACAGATGCTATAAATTATCTTTACGGTAATGACCAGTACAGAAAAAAGCAGATGGGAATAAATTCACTTCTAAAGAAGTTACGTCTTTAAAAATAACAAAAATTAATTTATTCCTTTTTTTAACACCGGGATATTCAATTCGTTTTCACCGAGAATATATCTGGGGAATTTAAAACGATTCTGATTACAAATTTCACTGTATAATGGAAATATATTGTAGGAAAGTATAGCATGTAAGAAATGGGTGTTTCACGTTAGGTTGACCACCTAACCAAGACATGGCCCAGAGCCTTCTGTCAAGAAAACAGATATGCGCACTGTAGGCTTTGGCCTACAGTGCTCATATCTGTTTTCTTGACCTCTGGACTGTTATGCACTAATTTTATATATATATATATATATATATATATATATATATATATATATGAATGCAAAGCACAGATACATTCCAAATAGAATTTATTTAAAGAAAAGATGAAATAAAATCAAATTGTCCAATTGCAATTTACGCGTGACCCTTACCGTGATTAGTAGGTTGCTGTGTGTATTTCTTACTGAAGGGAATTTATATAGGAATGCTACGCTGTTGTTAAATGTATAAGAAAGGTTTTAAAATTCAGATGCACTTGTATTTCAGGATTTCAGTATAGATTATATATTTAATACAATTATATATTTATATCAGTTATATATTTAATACAATTCTAAATTTTCATAAATTTAGAATTGTATTAAATGAGGTTAAATTATTTTTTATTTATAAATTACAATTTAAATTTCCTTTCTCTATTCGTGTAGAGGAATTTTTGATAGATATTTTTCCGTTCGTTTTCAAAATTTTAGTTATAAAATTTTTGAAGTAATAAATTTACCTTCGAAAAATATTTTTCGAAGGTTAATAACATTCATTTAGAAATTTAATTTCAGATTTTTAAAAATTAAAAATAGACTTAATTTAAATTAAATTATTTCTAATAAAAATAAACTTTACTAGGGACCCCTCCCCCTGTTTGCCCCAGGGGGGAGGGGTCCCCTGTAGTATTAGAAAAATGAAGGATATTAAGAAATAAATTATATTATATTTTTAATAGGTTTAAATTAAAATCTTTAATATAACATATTTATAAATATGTTATATATGTTCAAGGGGATGTAATAACTGTATGAAGATTCATCTATTTTAATAAAAAATAAATTGGAATACAAAAAAAAAATGAATTTAATGGCAATGGCACACCTATTTAAATAATAATGCCTCTTTTTAATTTTTAGATTACTGTAACTATTTCTTAATCATATTTATCGTTTTACTTATTTCATGTATTTTCTTACTTCAAATATGTAATTAAAATTCTTTTCTTCATACAGTTTTAGTTTGGTATTTTAATTTTAACAACTTATTATCAATTTAAAATTATTTTTAAGTATATTTTAAAACACACCTCTTTAAAAAAAATTGAAATCAAGGAATCAACTTCTTTTTATTTATATATTTACTTTTTCTGTTTATCTGTTCTTAAAGTTTTCCCTATATGATATTTTTCAACCTTTATAAAGACAAAAATGATCGATAAGTTATTGATATTTTACAATAACTTATATAAACAAAATTTTGCTGCTAAAATTACAATTTTTATCATTCATTCAATTTTTAAAATTTTACATATTTTAGTTTTCTTTGACACTCGATTCAAATTTAAAAATAAATTTGGAATAAATTTTAAGATTTCTGGATTTAAAAATTCAAGCATGAATTTAGAAATCCTGGAATCTTAAGAAAGTTTCCATTTTTCATAATACATTCACGACTAAATTTGCTTCATTCTATTACTTATGGATTTTAAAAGTTCAGAATAAATTATTGAAAACTGTTTAATGATTTAAATCAGAAAATCTTATAATCTTAAAAATTTAAAAATCAATTTTTCATTTTTCGGTGATTTTCGGAGACAACATTTGTAAGTGTTCTGGAGAACATTTTTTAATATCTCTTTTGCATCTACCAGGTATTTGAGTAAAATCCTGTCACGCGCAGAAATGAATTTCCGTATTTACTCAACTGTTAAAACTTAAGAAAGATGGTGACAAGTAAAGAAGACGAAAAAAGTTTTAGGTTGGGCCTAAAAATTCAAGATTTATAAGAGTTAGGGTTAACAACTGATTCGAATCTCAATTTAGAGGTTTGGCAAAAAGGAAGTCCTTGAAGATTTTAAAGGTCATCATGCTTTGGGTACTTCTAAATAAACTTTTGTCCTCTTAGCTTTTTACGCAATAAAAATAGAGCAAAAACTTCTTGAAAATCGTGCAATTCTGTTGTTATTTTAAGAGTATATCTGCATAAGGTATTCGCTGTAATAAATCTGGTATAAATTAAGTAAAAATATGCAAAGAAAGTAAGCAAATTATAATGACGATGTTGTTTTTGCATATTTTATACACTATATGATAGTACCTAAAATATGGTTCACAGGTTTTTAATTTTTAAATATATTTTTTTTTAATTTTAACTCTTGTCCAATACTTGGGATCTGATTTCATTATTTCTTTGTTAATGTTGACATTTTTTAATGAAAATAACTATTTAACGTCAATTGCTCTTTTTTTTATAATCAAATATTAAGACAATTATATGATTATTTCAATGGATGTTGGGTTGCATGTTTGGTTTGAAGTTGTTTCACAAACAATTTCCATTTTTATAAACGAAGATTACTAATTCTGCAGAGTTTATTGACAACGCTCAAATAAAAAAAATTGATTAAATGATTTGTAGAACTATTTAAGATATTTACTTTTATTTGTGTGTGATATTGATGTCTTCAAAAAATACACGAATGACAGCATATTTTTAATAATGTTTTATAAGTGTTATATAGGTTAAAAACCTGTATTGCTGTTTAATTCTCCAAACTGAAAAACAAAATTTATTGATTTTTATCATTAATATTAAATAAAACTCATATATGCATTTGTATGAAATATATTAAAAATTTTGATTTAAAAATATTTTCTTATCAGAAAATGAGAATCTGAGCATTGATATAATGATCCTGTTCAAAGGACAATTATTTGCCCTGCGCTTTGATATATAACTTAATAATTATGCTTTTTGTATCCAATAAATACATGATTGAAGCTGTTAAATATCTTAAACTATTAAATAGTTGCTAATAGCATATACTTATTATAATACTTACCTATAACCTTTAAATATGTTTTGTTATTTTGTACTTATATTTTAACAACTGTATTTTCTATACTGAATTTTTTATATTTTTATGAAAATTTTAAATTTAATTTATTGTTTGTCTATTCATAAAAAAGTAATAATATATTGTTTTATATTATAACTTTAAAATTTGCTATATAAGCACATTATCTAATTGAAAGTTCTAATGTTAAAAAATAAATTAATCAAAAATTTTTTCTCTTTATTGCCATATAACGCATAATCTTTTAAGGCAATTAGTAAAAGTTGTTATATAACTATGTAGTTTAAAATTTGAAAACTAAATGTTAAGATATATTTACCTACTAAAATATATCCACATCAATAAAATGCAGAAATTAATTTTACAATTTTCTCGTAGGCTAATTAATGGAAAATATCTAACTTTATTGGAATAGCCATACAATGATTCCAAAATTCATTTGAATTCGGTAAAAGAGGAAATATATTATCTTTAATATGTCTGTACTTATGAATTTGAGATGAATCACTCCATTAGTTTCAGAAAAATATTTTCTCGTAATTCAGACACCTGTCCTTTACTTTTATATTGACAATTGATAATTATATCTCGTGATTCTAGAGATTTCCGAGAACTCGCTGTTCATCTGGAATAATTGTTTCCATTAAATGACATTAGTTACGTGACAAATCATCACGCAATCATACTTAATGCATGCCAATTGTTATTGATAAAGAGTTTATCAATGATGAGTAGTGCAAGGGACTATAAAAGGCTTATTGCATGTATTGTTGATGCACTTTTACTTATGAAATTAATTGAGACAAAGTTTTGTGCTTAAATTCTATAAGATCTAATAATTAGATCTATAATATCTAATAATATTTTTATAACACAAAAAAAATTAAGAATGATAAAATTACGCTTAGTTTATATGAAAAACAAAAAAAAATTCAAATATTAGATTAAATTTTTATTAACAAAGAGTTTTAATGAATAAAGCAGAAAAGTAGATGGGATATTTTTGTGTTGAGTGTGTTAACATATTTTTATAATATAATTATGTAAAGTAATATATTCCCAAGTATTGTAAAATAAAATAGAGCAACCTTTTTGTAGATTATAACATTATCATTTAATTCAAAACTGTTGTTTACTATTTATATTTTCTTATTTCTGCACACGATTTACTTTTTTCATATATATATTTGTACAGTGAACTATGTTAATGAATTTGAGCGTGGTTTTTATTAACTTTCATCTAATTACGGATCTGGTTTAAGATTCAAAGTTTGGGCAAGAGATGATCTAGACGCATATCCAGTTATATTCCATATCATCATCTGAATAATATGTCAGGATATGTTGAGAACTGTAAATGGATTGCACTTAACATAACATAAATCTGACAGCCGCTATTCTAGAATGTCGTTAGTGTGGATAAAGGCGAGGCCGAGATGCATATCTAATGGTATTCTATATAATCACCTAGGAGATATCTCAACATATTTTGTAGATTTCGAATAAAGGATAGGACTTAACGAAACAGGAATGAGATAGTCCTTGTTGAGAATGAACATAATGACGCGTCATCAGTATGAACAGAAAAAGACTGACATTTATTTCCAGAAATTTACTATAATGTTTCCCCAAGTGATACGCCAGGATATAGCTCAGAACAAAGAAAATGATTTAAACAGAAATCTAGCCGCCACTGCTTAGAGTGCCATCAGCGTAACCAAGGTAACCGAGATATTTATCTCCTAAGTAATATCTTATATCATCAGTCCATGAGATGAGTCAAAATGTCGAATGTATGCTGATAAATTCCTTTCTTGTCAATGCTGCCAAATACAGACGAGGTACTTCTGTCTGTGATGCAGTAACAGGAATAGCCGAAACCATGGTCAGTAAGTTGACAGTACATGCTAGTGAAAGTTTTGTCAATCTCTTCTTGACCACAATTTTCGTCTTACAAACAAGTCAATTTCCTAAATCTAGGTTCATGATGCGGTCCTGTATCTACCTTATTGGTTATTAATGCTAGAGGATAGTTGAATTTTAGCATTGCGTTCTATGTGATTGTCCTGAAACCATCGGTTCCATTTTCTAGAGACAATCGTGGTATCCAGCACGATGCTAGTCACAGTATTGTAATGCCATAAATTGTAATTTTGGTACACCACAATAGGACCTGTGTGTCAAATTAAAAAACAACCTAGTAAATATTTTTCATATTTACAAGAGCCATTACAACAACTTTTAACAGAGAACAGCACTCAAATCTAATGTGCAAATGAAAAAACCAACAGTACCATTTATTCATTTAACCCTGTTTTTCGAAAACTCATGGGTTTTTAAAAATTGCCTTGAAAAGATTATCAGTTCCATATGGCCGAGAATCTTCCGTTCGTATTAGATTCACATAAATAACCTGTCGTTTTCTTGGTGTAGCATTTTTAATTGCGAGGAGTATAGGTATAGAACTTCACATATTTATGTGAACAATTCCAGGGAATAAGTGACATTTATAAACTTTTAACACAAAAACTGGTGATGAAATTTTATTTGGTCCAAGTAACATAATAGAATATATCATTTTGGTTACTTCCTTTCATTGTTTTCCATATTCTTAGCCATGCTGTTTGCTTATAATAATAGTGTTTTTATTTCCATGACAGATTATTTCTAAAAATGTTCTCTCCTGACATATACATTTAAAATATTCAGTAAATCAATTCATTACACTATTGTATTCTACTTACTATATTAGAACCAAAACGAAGCATATCTCAATGTTATAGTGTAGCGAAAGAAGTGGTATAATTCTGACACTTTATTTTTGTCAAGTTCTAAAATTCATTTTAGTGTAATCATTGTAATGGAAACACTAACCTTATGATGCCACTAATATTTATAAATAGCCGTGGACAACACGATTTAACAAAAAACAACAAATTTCAACCGCTTTGATTTCCTAAATGTCAAAAAGAACAGATGCCAAAACATTCAGTCCGAGAATAGCCTGCAGAAAATGAACAGAAGTAACAGAGAGATGGAGGGGGGTGGGTGGTGGGATAGGCGAGTCTGTTTAATCGAAAGCACTAACACGGGTCCACCAAGAGTAAACACCAAGATTTATTTATCTGGCCCTCATAAGAACCAGCAGCACCTCGTAAAGAAGCACGTCCATTGCAGTTGCACAACCGTTGAAAAAGGAAACGGGACAAAGCTTTTATTGTATGCCACTCTCTTTCTTTTAGCAGTGACACAGCAAATAAATTTAGAATTAATGAAATGGGTGTTGTGTCATTTTAAATTAACTTCACTTTTCAGAAGTAAGAAAAGATCACCCAATGAGTTTTGTGTGTGCATACATATTGTTACTTATCATTAATTTTTTTTTCATTTATTTGAGACGAAAGTGGGAAGTTTCTTACATGTTTAAGATACACTTAAAATGAAATTTTGATATTAGAATTCTCTTTTTCGATTGCTATTATAGAAAAGCAATAGAAAAAGTAATAATATAAAATTACTAATAATATAAAATTACTTAAAATATTACTTTAAGAAATTATGTTTTAAATGTACGACACATTGTTTTTTTAAACGATGTAACAGTATTAATAATGTGTTTTCTTTTCTTTTACCAAACAGCAGTCATTTTCGTGATTTTAATGTACTGGTCCAATAAATTTAACGGAGAGACAAATTTTAAATGAACGTAAATGATCACGTGAAATAGAACAGTATGATAGCAAAAACTTCAGTAAATAATTATTTAATAGAATATATGGCAACAAAAACACATTTGATTAATTCACAATGAAGGAAAGTAATAAAAGTAAGCACTGTTAAAAATGTTGTGATATGTAAAATTGTTTGGAATTTAATATATTTATCGTTAATGAAAAAAAAAAAATTTCTGGAGTTGCTATTTGTCAGTTTTTATGATCTGCTAACCTTCTTTTAAGAGCCGATTAACAGAAAAATACTTGCCAAAAAATTAAATATGTGTAGTAATATATAAAAATGTATACTTAGTCCTTTTAACACAAAATTTTAATGGTTTGTTTTTTCTGAATATCATGAAATTGATTTTGCCTTTCTCAGGTTTGAACTGGACCACTTGTTTGAATGGAATTTAGAATCTTTCAGTTTAACTTTGTTATTCAAGATGGGTACATGACACTTTTTAGTGATCTTCACGATGCAGAAGTAACACAACGTTGCCTAAGATTAAAAAAAAATAAAAACAACTTAATAAGCTTTTTTGAAGAGACTAAACTTTTATTCGACAATCTTGGTATTAAATACTGATATTTAAAGTATCTGGAAATGCTGTGTGTGCTACATTGTGATAAATGTCCATTTAATCTCGTTATATCAACTATGCAAACGCAAAATCGTGTGTTTTAAGTGGAAAATAGTCAAAGCAATATAATTCATTATTTTCACTCAAAACCGCATTGTTTAGATGGATTTAGTTATTATACTACAGACTGTATTCTTAGTGATATTTACAGTGTCTCACCAAAGTAATGGGACACTTGTGCTTTAAAAAAGGAAACTGTAATAAAATATATTAAAAATACATGTACAAAATGTTTGTGGGTGTGTTTCATACTTAAATTTAATAACAATTATTACATAACATACATTTTGTCAAAATATTAATTTAATAAAAATATAATTTCATAGAACGGAGCAAAAAATAGCTCACATAAGTGATGGGACACCATTAGATATGCAACTAAAATAGTCTGAAATAAGCAACAAAAATATTTTTCCGGTATTTTATTTTTACTCAAAAGCAATTGGCAATAATTTATAAAATCGTCTGCAGTTTTTCTTTCTAGATTGTTTTGGAATTTTTGTGTTTTTTAGCTGTGTGTAGCCATAAATGCTAAGCGAAAAGAAACTTTAATGCTAGGTGAAAAGAAACTTGCCTGAAATTCAAAAATTAGTTATTCATTTGCATATTGATTGTGGAAAATATATTAGAGAAACTGCTGAAACAGATAACTTGAGTAATTCAACAATTTTCAGTATCATTAAACGACATAAAAAGAATCATATGATTCAGAATAAAAGAAGACATGGCCGACCATCAAAGCTATCCAATGGAATAAAGCGAATTGTCTTTTTAATTATTAAAAAAAATATCCAAGAATGAGTGCTCCTAAAGTTGCTGCTGATTTACAAGCATATACAAGCATTATCCTAAAGTTGCTGCTGATTTACAAGGAGTAATTGTTAATCCTGAGACTATTAGAAGAGTAATTCGATCTGTTGGATATCAGGAAAAAATTCTCCGTAAGTGAAAATAGAAAACTCAAACTGACTTTCGCAAAATCCAACATAAGAAAAAAATTCGGATTTCTGGAATAAAGTTATATTTGCTGATGAGAGTAAATTCAATATATTTGGTTCTGACGGAAGAATCTTGGTGTGGAGAAAACCCAGGGAAGAATTTCGTAAACAGAACTTGGTGCCAACAGTAAAACATGGTGGAGGAGTTATGGTATGGGGTGCATGTCATCCGCTGAAGTTGGTAACCTTGTTTTTATTGACATTAAAATAGATCAGTACAAGTATATTGACATTCTAAAGCAAAATTTGAAATCTTTAGCGCGAAAATTTAATCTTCATAACAATTTTAAATTCTACCAGGACAATGACCCCAAGCACACTACTTTGAACGTTAGACTTTGGCTGCTGTATAACTGTCCCGAAATAATAAAAACACCACCACAATCCCCAAACTTAAATCCCTTAGAGAATATTTGGCAAGCACTAGAATCAAGAATTCGCAAACACACCATTTCTTCAAAACAACAATTAAAATCGGCGCATCAGGAAGAATGGGGTAAATTCACTCCAGAAATCACAAAAAAATTAGTCAAATCCATCCCAAGAAGATTAAATCATGTTTTAAAAGTAAAAGTAAATCCAAAAAAATATTAAAACTTTTTAAAAAGTAAAATTTTTGGATAATATAAATATTTGATGGAAAAGTAAGTGTCCCATCACTTATGTGAGTTTTTTTTTTTTTTTTTTTTAAATCTGTACATGTATTTTTAATTAATTTTATTACAGCTTCCTTTTGTAAAGAGTACCAGTGTCCCAATACTTTTGTGAGACACTATGTCTTCACATGATTTGTTATGACGAGACGGTTGCAATCACTTCCATCCCTTAGGAACTCTCTGTTGCATCCACTAGTTCTATATTCACATGACTGTTGCTAATGATGACACACAATGATTGACATCGTGAAAGTTTGATTTGTAATCCCTGAAAGCAACAATTATTCCTAGTTTAAACTCAAATAATTCTTCAAGTGATACTCGTTTCTTTTGCCACTAGAAATAATCAATAGGAAAAAAAATATTTAAAATTTTTCAAAATAGTATTTTTTTTTTCATATTTTATATATTTTATTAATACCTTTTTTGTTTCCCATAATGCCAAAATGCAGTGAAATCATAACATATCCAGCTGTGGTATATAGAGTAATTCCAAAGTTCAAGCTGTTTGAACTATTCCTCTTTGTTATACAACTAGTAATAAATTAATATTTAAAACTTTTGGCTAGAATTAATAAAATATGATCTAATTATCATATATATACATATATATAAACACGTAATGAAAGTAATAAAAATCCCAATAAAAATATTATATAATAAAGTAAAATTATTCTTTATAATTACAAGGCAGCAAGAAAAAGTTCTCATTAGAAAAATTATCGCACAGATATGACAAATCTTACTCTGAAAACCTATAAATGGAAAAGTAAATAAAATTTAAATTCATTTAATCAAAAAAAGGAAAAAAATTAATCAGTACTTTCACAACAGCTTCATAACTGTGCATGGTTTTTAGTTTATAATTCATTTTGCCATAGAACAATACGATATTAAGACAAAATTCTATAAAAATATTTAGAAGCTCAAGTAACGCTAATTATAAATATAAATGATAATTTATCTGAAATGGAGTATTAACACTCCTACTTCCGACCTACAAATTTAAAATCAGAGTAATTTTATTTTTATTAAATATTTATTTATTATTGCACCTTTTTTTTTGTACCAAAATGTGTTTTCGACGCGCCGCCTATTTATCATTCCTAGATAAACATCTGTTATTTACATGATTTTCACTCTTCTGCTTTCTCAGCAAATTTAAAAAGGTTCTTGACTGAATTCTTTTGTCATTCTTATGTGAAGATCAATACAGACTTCGGCAAAAAACAAGATAAAATACTCTCTTTTTTTTATCTGGAATTGTAGCAAAACAAGATGAAAATATTTTTTTATCAGCGGTCAACTTTTAACAAGAAAAACACAGATGTCAACTTTTTTTTTCTTTCTTTTTCAAAGGCAGTAACTTTATCGTTTACTTTGTTTACCATTGCCAACTCTAAATAACTGATGACACATTTTGAATTCTATTATTGTTTGTACAGGGATAGAAAATTTAATGTTTTCAACGGAACGAGCGGAGCAGAACCGTCAACAAATTAACAATTTTCTTTTTGATAATTATTTGGAAATTATACAATATATTTTTACAAGGAAAATTCAACCAGAAGGAAAACCTTTTGTTCAAAATGGTTCGATGAGGTTGACAAACTATGACCTCATGAAACGACAAATCGAATAACGGTCATTGTTACTATAAGACATTGCTAGAAGTGTGAGCAGTATCAAAGAAAGAAAACATATCTAAACACAAAAAGTTTATTTTTTTAAATATAATAAAAAAATCAGAGCAAAAAAAGAATTTTGTGCAAGTAAGAGCATAATTTTGAGAAAGGAAACAATAAAATTCTTATCTGTAAATTTTAATCAAATTACAATCAATTTTTTTTTAAGGCAAACTTTATGTTGCTTCAAAACGATTTACTCAAGCAATATTTCTTTTTTATCACAACAATTTATATAATAAACTTAACTCTTTTTATACTTCAGTACTGCTATTAATAAAACTAATAATTGCTATTCTTAATTTGTTATCTATAAAACCCCAATTGTTAATTTTAAAAAATTTGTGCAATGATCTGTTGTTAAAAATGACTTCTCAGTATAAATGTTTTTGTGACTACTAAGTCAGAGTAGTCCTAACTGCGAAAAATGTCAACTTACCATTATAACTTTTTGTGCGTTCATAGCTTTTTATTTTTAGAAACGGAAACCAACGAAAGAACCTCCATTGTTGAGTTTCTAACTCAAATAAAATAAATTCTATCTACAATGAAGAATTTACTTGATTTTGATTCTACCTACATATTATTTTCATGAATGATTATGGAGATAATTTTTATAAGTAATTAAACGTTGTGATTTGTTAGGAATTAACTTTAAAATTTTCCATAAAACATATAACAACGTTAAATTTAACACATCTACGTGATTACAATAATCTTGTCCTATCCATAGTGAAAGACTGATAAGTAAAAAATAGTGTCTCTGATTATGGTATGTTCCAAATGGTAATTTAATGCTATCCTTATTTTGATGACATTAAATTACCATTTGGAACATTCCATATTAATTTTATTTGAACATTAATATGATAATGTGCTGATTATGTTTATGATATTCAAATAGATATGTATCTAAGTCTCTAGAACTTATAAATTTATATTTATTATTTTATAAATTTGTTTGCCTAAATAGTTTTATTTCCATTTAAAGGTGCAGATCGAATTAATTATCTTAGTAATTCAAATGGAAAATGGGAACATCTGGAAGAATATGTGCGAACAGTCCACGAATTTCCACTTGTTGATGGATTCAAAGGTCAAATAAAGTTAGTTTCTGAATAACTCATAAAAACGTTTTATGCTGAATTCCAATTATATTTATGGCGATGTTTATAAATTCCCATTCCAGTTTTTATTTTCACAGAGTTCAGAAGATGAAACCCAAAGCTGAGCAAACACAAGTTATAAATAGGATGAGATAGATTATGACAGTTACAAGTACAAACCGAATGGTGAGTAAGCGTCGTGGAGTACGTGATTCATGACTTTCATGCAATGTTTCTTCGATCGACAAAAGACAGACATGTCAGGTTTCAATGAACCTTTTTCTTTCCCTTTCTTGATTACTTTTTTCATTTCTTTAAATAAAAAAAATTCCTGGTTCTATTGCGAGTATTTTTATTTGTTCCACGCATTTATTTTTTGGAAAAATAACTGTGCCATATTCTTTTGATGAATTTGAAAATTGATATTTCTGATAAAGGAAATTAATCCGACATTAAAAAAATGCAGCTGATATAACCTAAATCTTAAGTCATACTTCCATAAATGATATATCATGATTTTCCATGTTATTTATGTTTCCCTGGAAAAGGAATTTGTGTGTGTTCCATTTGAATTTGTTTCGTGATTGTAATGATTTCCCTTGAATCAAAATAGTTGTTTACAATTAATTAGAATTTTTGATGTTTTTTTTCATTCTGAAAATAAATGAAGTATAAAAATATCGTTTACTTCATGTAGAAAAAAATTTTGAAGCCTTTGTGAAACTTTTCTCTTATTTTAGAACTTTTATCACCAACCAAATACGAAATGATTTAGGATAATTCACGTAGTTTTTCGTTGCAAACTTTACATCTATAAGCAGATTTAGGCGTATAATTATTCCAAAAATTGAAAATAAATAAGAAAAATCAGCTATTTTTCAATACTATATTATATGGAAACAAATTTTTAATCAATAAATATCGTTGGTGTTGTTATATTGAAATAAATATACTCCTTTTTTTTAAAAAAAAAGCCTCAAAAATAAATAATTGAGAATTAATTATAATTTTTTAATCATAAAGTAATAAGCCACTATTTTTTCGCTTGCAGTGAATGTAATATTTTTAAAAGTGATCTAGGAATGCATAAATGATTTTAATTAAAGTTAGATCTTTTCTTGGAAAAATCAATAATTTATCTGTTGTAATAAGAAAATCTAACACTAAAGGTTGTAAAAATAATGTAATTCAAATGATTCAACTAGAATAATTTATAATAACATATCAGAAATTATGTATTGGTTAATCAAATTGTTTGCTTAGATAAAAGAAAATTGAAATGCTTCAAATGCAATAACGATAAAAAAATTATTTCTAATTTAATTTTCTCTTAAAGTTTAAATTCACAAAAATTTTATATATTAATCTTAACTTTGAATTTGAATAGATAGTAATCACATTAAAAATAAATAATATGCTATTTTTCAAATAATAATATTAAAATGAAGTACCAGTGCTAATACATAATCTGTATTTGAAGTATAATTATATATCTTCTATTCCTTACGGGCTACTAATTTGTTCCCGTATGCATCTTATTAAAAGTTCTTTATAATATCAATAATAAGTCCATTATGCAACAAGAAATACAAAGACTTATCTTAAAATATATATATTCATATAAGTAGAAAAAAGAATTATTATACCATGGGCATAATAAGGCACGTAAATTTTTTATTCTATAATTTTTTTCTATAATTTATAAGAAATATATATATATATTGTGGTTAAATATTTCACTATTCTTAAGAATTATATAATTTTATTTCACTAAAAAAATATGCACTTTTTAAAACATTTTGTTAAAAACAATGCTTAGCGATGTAAATAATTTTGAGCTTCTAAATTTAATGTAATATTGTAATTTGTATGTAAATTTAACTTATGTTTATAATAATGGATTATTGGAAGCTTAAAAAAACTATTTTGAAGTAGTTAATACATTAAAACATAACATATTTTATTTTATTCATAAATTTAATATCAAAGTTTATTTAATATAAAATTTAAGTTTAAAGTCCGATTTATAATTAATTATTACATTATTCTTTCCAAAATTCAGCAAATAAAAAGGAAACTTTTTTATTTATAGATTGCTGCTTATACGAAACTCCATTATTTTAATTTATCACAATTTTATATAAATATTTTTATATTTTGATTCTGGATTTTTTGCGGAATATAAAACACTACTATTAATATTTAATCTTATGTAATGTAAATTTTTAATTTTGTTCTAAAAAGTAAAGCATTATACTTCTTTTTTTTTTATCAAATAGCTAGTACAAACAGTGGAATCGGCATAAAAAGAATAAATTATAAATAAGCTTTAAAGAATTAATTATAGTTAATTGAATTTAATTTATAGCTAAAAGAACATTAAGTAAAAGACAAACTATGGTTATATCATAGAAATTCTCTCAGTAAATTGATATAAATAATTAAGGTCATTGTTTCAATAAATGCGTAAATGTACTTTAAATTCATAAGAAATGTATAATTTATTAATTTCTTAAGATTAATAAAAATAAACATACATACCATATAAATGTAAAATAAATTGACATGAAAAATTGCAGCTGTATTCACATTAAGAAATGAGAAACATTCCAATGTGAAATTTTGCAATGTAAGTTTATTACAATTATTCTACAGTGAAATGATCTGTAATAAATAATAAACACTCACTATAGAAATAATATAACTCATTCATATAGAAATGTATATTACACAGAAATAGTATTTACGGATTTACATACAAAATAAATTTTTAATTTTGAGATTTAAATGTTCAGCGAATGCATTTTGAAAATTCTGGAATACTTATTTTTAAGATGATAGTATTGTATAGCATAAAACTGAGATGATAAAATATAAATCTTACTATTTCCAACTATCATCACAACTCCATTGAAGTGTATGTGTGTGTGTGTGTATTAACCATTAACTACCAAGCCAAAAATGATTACATTAAATTAAAAAATAAAATGAAAAGAAAATATACCAAATGATAAATTGCTTTTAAAAAGGTCCATCAACCCAGAAAAATGAAGCAATTTTCTTTTAATTTCATGCGAAGACATAATTAGTTAGAGTTGAATTACTTGCATTTCCATATGTTTAAAGTCTTCTCATTTTTCAAAGAGATTAGCATTCGTGGAGAATATATATTGGCATCAAATTAAGTTGGTAAATGCTTTAGATGAATGTTTATAAGTACGTTTCAGAGAAAAAAAACGGGTTTTTAAGGGCCATTTTTAAGTGAATCATTTTTATTTGTTGTTATAAAAATTTATCTCATTTTATCTTTCCCATCTCTAAACTAAATCCAGAGAGATTTATATTCGAAATATATATATATATATATATATATATATATATATATATATATATATATATATATATATATATATATATATATATATATATATATATATATATATATATATATATATATATATATATATTTAACTCATTTTAACTTTTCTCTTAAGGAAATTAATAAATATTTCAAAACATAGTGATTGCTTGGTTTGTAAGAATGAAAAAATAGTTATTTAGTATTTTTTTATTATTTTATCTGTTTAAGCACAGTTGGAAATATTCCAGAATGTTCGACTTTTTACATGCAAAACAATCTCATATTTCGAGGGACATGGCAAACATCGTCACTGAACTTTACTCGTTGGAGTGAAATTTTATAAAAGAAAATATTTTTCATTTTATCTAATTTATCTCCACCATTTCGAAAAATTTATCGCTCTATTGTTGAATTTTTATTTATGTTTTTCGAAAGTCAAACAAAGTATGTTTTCATCCCTAGACAAATTACTCTATCTATGTTACTTTAAAAAATAACATTTGCCGGAGTTGACGAAAAATCCATATACGGAAGTTGAAGTGTTATTCTCTAAACAAGATCTTTGGCAAGCACACGTTTTTTTTTTTTTTTTTTTTTTTTTTTTTACAAATATTTTGACAAATTTTATTTCGGGATCAACAAAAATCTGACGGGACTGAATTGATGTGTAGATGGTGTGCAAAATTTTTTTTTTCCTTGCAGATACTGTTATAAGGGGATTTACAAATGTTTTTACAGTAGACGTCAAAATGATATTTTTAATTCATTATGTTAATCAATTATAAATTTTCTTCTCTGTCATAAATATTTTTTTTAAAATTTTATCTTACTACTGTAAATAACATATGTATTGTATTTTTCTTAAAAATCTGTTGCATGAGTTTAAGTTTGAATAAATATCGTTTGAAAATATAGGATCTTATACGTCATGAAATGACAAATCGAAACGAATAATTTTGAAAATTATGGAATAATAATTAATTCTATACATTCAACTTGATTCATTTAAAAAAATAATTATAAATGAGAGCATTTGTTTTAAATGTAGTTTCATTGGCATTTAAAAGTTTCTATTGGCATTTAAAATAGTTTTAATTGATAAGAAATTGTTGAAAAAAATCACTGCTTACTTAGAACAATATCAAACAAAATAAATACCTAGTTTCATCGAATATGAGAAATTAGATTAAAAAATATTTGATTTTGTTTTGAAAAGGAAAAAAAATTATTTAAAAATAATTCATTTTATTATTTTTAAATTATACGTAAGCGAATATTATATGTAATCTCATAAATATTAATATTTACCATAAACAATATACTTAACAAATTTATCAATACTAAACTTCCATATTCTGCACTAAATATTTGCTTCAATATACCATACCTAAGATGCAAGTTAGTATTAGAATTCTGTTTCTAAATGAATGCACATATGCAGAAGATGTAATTTCTGTGACTGAAAAATATCGGGTATATAACCTAATGTAATTAAAAAATCATCACGCATTTTGTTAATCTTGTCAAATTGTCCACAGTTGGTGTGGTAAAGTAACAGTCGGAAGTCATTGGGTTGTTAGAACATGTGACATCTTTTGCATTTTGGGGGAATATTTTTAACAATTGTAGACCGTATTTACAAAATAAACAAAGAAATCCAAAAAAATTTCAATAAGCTACAAAATATAAAATAAGTTATTTCCTAATAAAAATGAAACTAAAACGAAATAACTCATCACTTTTCTTTGGAGTAAGATTACTTTAATTATCCAAAATACCTTTTGCTTATTTATCTTAATTTGAAGAGCTTTTATCAAAAATGAATAAGACTATTAAATTCTCTTCTTAGAGATTTAACAGAAACTAAAGAAATTGGACACATTTTTGTCTGGAGCAAGTTTTTAACCCTCTTCAATTTCAATCTCAACTTCCTCATTTCTTTCACTTTATCATGGCTTTATGAAAAAGGTGAATTTTTTTAATTATTTTCTCTAGCAAACAGTAATTTGTACTCAATTGATATCTAATCAAATACACATCGTACGCCCTCATCCATCATATAACTTGATGCCAAAGAAGCAAAATAATCCCTCCTCACCCCGATCTGAGATAAATTTAACATCCTATTGGTCAATCCATGCCTTCGGCGTTTTTTGAATCTTTATTATCCCATCCCGACTAAGAATAGTTCGTTTTCTAATAGACGAGTTAGAAAGATAAGAATCGCCATTTTTGAAATAGAAGCAGATAGAGGTTGAATCATTAATGAGTGGATTGAGAATAATATTTTTCACGAAGATTTATATCTTAAGAATTGCTATCAGAACTATCTTAATTTTTACTTAAAGTCCTGTTTGTAATAGAACTACTTTGGAATTAAAAGGTTTTAGTTGTTATAATAATAAAATCGTTTTCGCTTTGATAAATATCACTGTAGAAATAAAATCATAAATGTAAGTGAATAAATTTGCCAGATTTCGTAATTTATTCGACCTTTTGTTTGACAATTATTAGGTAAAAACTTTTTTTGGAAAAGATTCATTCAATACCATTTAATAAAACTGCAGAATAAAAATTTTATTATTATTAAAAATTTCTTTTTCTACGTAAAAAGAAATCTATAAATAAAATAGGTATGAAACGATATTGAATGAAATCCATACAAAGTACTTAAAAAATGCATATTGAATGCAATAAAATATCTATGCAAAAGCTATAAGTTTATCAAAAAAGGAAAAAGAAATGAAATTGTTTCGAATTTTGTGCTGCATGCGGGTGGAAAATAATACATTTCCTTCAAATTTGTTTTTAGAAATATATTAAGAAAAAATATCAAGGTTTATATAAGACATTTTATGTTTAATGCAAGAATTTTCAATTTCAAATTTAAAAGTTCAATTAATTTCTTAGATAAATTTACAGTCATTATATTTTTAAGGCGAAACTAAGTCATGAAAAATATTATTTGATTTAAACGTTATGGGCGAATAAATTAATAAGCGAAAATGCATTATATAAAGTAAGAAGATATATATATATAACTTTATTTAAGATTATTTTTTGATATATTATAATAATCTTTATAAATAATTTTTAATGTTTGGTACTTAAATTATATTGAGTTTAGTTCATCACCTATAAAAATAATTTCCAAAAAACCAATGCTATGTTAATTTTTTCAAACAATTATTTTTATTTGGAATCTTTTTAGAAAGAAAACCACAGTTATTGAACTTAAAATAAAATTTTACATATACGTTTTGGGTAGTAAGGCAAGGGAAATAAATAAAATATAATCAGGTTGTAAATCACACTTTAAACTGTACATCTTTGTCTAATTAGCCCTAGTGTGCAAAAAATAATTGTAGAGTGACAAACAAATTAATGAGTTGCAAACTTAAATATAAGCCCTCCTAAATAATTTATTAAATTTTAGTTCAGATTTTTTTTTCTAAATTTCAAAAACATTATTAAATATCTTACCGGAATTTTAAGAAATAGTATCTTTTTTCACCGTAATTTTTTTGCAGAAAAATGCTTTTAACCACTTATTATTAAATAAATTTTAAGATAAATATTTCGTCTCATATAAATATTTGAGAAGCATTGTTTTCCAAGATTAAAGTGTGCGTGTGAATATAGTCTTTTTTATACATATATAAAACGAAGGAAAATGTTTTAAAAAAAAATAAAAAGCATTGCATATCTATACGCAATACTTTTTTTCCCCTCTTTTGACATTGATTGGTGTTTACGCTTCATCTAAATTGCTTCAAAAATATGTAATAAATCATTATTAAAACATTTTAACTGGCTTATTATTGTGCAACTGATACCATATTTTTTCTTATCAATAAAAATAAACATTATTAGGAACATTTTCTGAATTTGAGCATTTAATAATATTTTGAGCAGAGATAATTTTTAAATTATTGAGATGATTAGAGAGAAGATAAAAACAACATTAGGCACATTTACTAATTTAGTGGTGTGCTCATAGGAAATCCTTTCTATTTTATTGTAAAGAAATTTTATTGGATTAAGTTTACGATTGAATTACTGTGCAATTAACTTTCCCTATTTCAAGGAAAGATTTTCAAGTAATGAAGAATTGATATACAAAAAGTTTTAATATTATTTAAATTCGTTACTTATAAGTTATATACGTTACTTTCAATTGTGTTATAAGAGGATTATTTATGTCAGAAAAGCATTTTCAAACAAAATTAAATGAACTAAAATGGTGTTTTTCTCATGAAGAACATACAGGTAATAGGAATTGTGGGAATTCTTTCGTAAAAAATATTTTTTGCTTCTCTGCATAAAAATTAACTATTTACAATATTCTGTTACCATTTTAAACAGCATCATGATTCTTTGTAAAATTTAGTATTTTTTGTATTGAATTTTACTGACAATCATTTATTTTCCCCGGATGAAAGCTAGGCACAGGTGCCGTATAATCTATGATGCTAAATTCTGGATTTTTTTGGCGATGAAGAAATGTTGCCAAGATGATGTACCGTGATGTGCACGATGACGTAAATACTAGGATTACCAAAATAGAATTTTCTGCATAATTTTTATAGGTCTCCATATGTATGAAGTAATAAAACGAGGTTGCCAAATAGATAAGAAAATCCGCCAAAAAGTCACCAATCTCAGAATTTGGCATCATGGATTATACGGCACCTGTGCAAAAAGCTATTAATGTAATGAACAGAATATAGATTACTATTGAATTTTGTTCTCAACCAATAATACACATAAATGCAGTTATTACGGAATAGGAATTTGCAGTCTTTTTGGACAATTTAGATTGGTGAGGTCTAGATGATTCAAAAGAGTCGATATAGAAACAATCTATATTCTATATTTAGAGAATCATAGATTTATTTACCAAGTATTCAAATACAGCAGTCAAATATTATAATATAATTGAATTTATATTTAATAAAACAATATTTAAACAATAATCAACTGATAAGAATTTTAACTTGAAATTTTTCTGTGTGGAAATTGTACAAATAAAGAGTCACAAGATCGATTTTGATCAAATAAAAAGTTTCCTTTCCGAACAATTCTGTAACACATTCTCGAAATAAAATAATTCTTTTTTCTCTAGAAAATTCTAGAAAGTTCTCTGCTATTTCGAAACCTGGCTGAATATGTTTGTTGACCTTTAATTGTATAGAAAAGTGACAGGATCAATTTTGATTAAATGAAATGTTTGCTCTCCGAACAATACTGTTAACACATTGTTGAAAAAATTCTCTCTTCTCTTGAAAATTCTTGAAAGTTCTCTGCTTTTTCCAAATTTGGCTGAATACATTTGTTGGTCTTTAATTGTATAGAAAAGGTCACAGGATCAATTTTGATTAAAAAAATGTTTGCTCTCCGAACAATACTGTTAACACAGTGTTGAAAAAATTCTCTCTTATCTTGAAAATTCTTGAAAGTTCTCTGCTTTTTCCAAACCTGGCTGAATACATTTGTTGACCTTTAACTTGTACAGAAAATGTCACAGGATCAATTTTGATTAAATAAAATGTTTACTTTCCGAACAATACTGTTAACATATTGTTGAAAAAATTTTCTCTTCTCTTGAAAATTCTTGAAAGTTCTCTGCTTTTTCCACACATATAGCAAGAACCTTATACGAATGGGATAGTTACGAATGGCATAGTTCTACTTTCCTTTATTGAACTTCTATGATCAAGAATATTGACAATTTTAATTACTGAATACTAATTAATTATAATTATTCTTAATTTTATATAAAAATACAAATTATATTCTGCAGGAATTTTTTATGAGTAGTAGAAATAATCAGAAACCCAATGGCGTAGTGGTAGATTTTTGTATTCTCATGGCCCCAGCAGGTGGCTCGATCCTCCAATTGAGTAAGGTTGACTCTGCGTTTTATCTCTTCTGTGGGTCAATAAAACTGAGTACCAAGCATGCTTGGGAACTAAATAGTGGGATTTTCACGTTAGGCTGACCACTTAATCCGAGCATATACATCACACCTCAGGGTCTTGGGTTATGAAAACAGATATGGTTAACGTAGGCATGTAAGCTTTGACCGCCATATATATTGTCTTACCACTGAGCTAGCTTAGAGTAGATATAGTTACTGAATATATATACATATATATATATATAACTCATTTTTTCTATTAAATCTTTTTGGTAAATAAAATCCTAAAAAATATTGAGAACTTTATTTACTGGATTGTAGCTTATAATAAATAAAAAATATTTTAAACTGACGATTCAAAATTATGAGTGAATTCTGATTATGTTAAAAACTGTTTTATGATAAATTAGCAGTCAACGATAAGATTGGAATATGATTTTATGTAAATATAACAAATATTTTAAACTGATGCAACGTAAATAAAAAGTAACGTGATGATAAGGAACAAAATATTCTTCTTTTTTAGGAACAAAGTTTTATCGAATTTCACCCTGGATTTCTGGGACTAGTTTCATTTAAAGATATAAAAATTTGAATAGATTCTAAAAAATCCAGGAAATAATCAAAATTATGACTTCTAAGTGAACTCTATAACAGTCCCTTAAAAATAAACTAATAGAGGTAATAATTTTTTTTCACTTAATATTTACTAAATCAATTTGACCCCAAAATTTTCAATGATACCAAATTTTGATATTTCTTCAAATTTCTTCTTCAAAAGTACAATGTAATCTGCAAAAAAATTCACATAAGGAAAAAAATATCTGAACCATTTTATATTGATATAATCATAGGTATTTTAATTTATGCTTGATTATATTGTGTAAGTACTTATAGTTATAAGAAATATGACAAAATACGCCTCATAAAATTTTTATTAAAAAATCATTAAATCAATATTAATATATGAAAAGAAATGTGCAATAAATGTAATGATAAAAGTAAGTTAAAATTTTTTCAATGTTTTCCAGATTAATATCGTTTTATCGCTAGATAAAATCGAAGACAGATAAAACAGCTTTACAAAAACAGCAATTTACTATATCTTTTTGACTTCAATCGATAAGTTAAAGTAGATATAATCCTGTAAACACATATTTATCTATAATAGATGTATTTTTGCTTACACTTCTTTAACAATATCAGTTAGGATATTTTTAACTATTCTTGCACAGTGCTTATTATTTATCAAAGTATTTGAATCGATCTTGATAGAAAATTCTGTGCTTACTCTTATACAAATATTATAGCTAAATAAGATTTAGTTTGATTTCTAAAATTTCAGCCTTGCATCAGTTTTTGAACTTTGTCCATAGGACGTCAGAGAAAATTTGTTTATTTCATGAATTTACCGCTAAATTGAGCAATGGGTAAAAGTAACGATTATGGTCCATTTGGCGATTTTTTTATGTAATAGAGAAAACAGCATTGTACCATAAATTTCAAATTGCAAATGATAGACTATTTATTTAAAGTGTTGATTAAAATGATGTATTTATTGTCCATGTTGAAGAAGACACAAGACCATCAGCTAGTAAAGCATTTGCTCACTTTGAAACTGCTTTCAAGTGGATAGGGCACCAGCCCGAGTGCGACTACATGCAAATTCTCACTGTCAAGTGGATAAGCGTCTTGGCTGTCCCAAAATTGATGAAGGAATGAAACTTCTTACTCTGAACCAGTTGTTCAGCAAGGAGGGGCTTTTATTTACAGCATTGTACATACATGCTACATGCAAATTCCTACTGTCAAGTGGATGAATGACTTGGCTGACCCAAAACTGATGAAGGCAATGAAACTGCTTACTCTGAACCAGTTGTTCAGCAAGCAAGGGCTTTCTTTTACAACATTGTACATACATGCTACATGCAAATTCCTACTATCAAGTGGATGAGTGACTTGGCTGACCCAAAACTGATGAAGGGAATGACACTGCTTACTCTGAACCAGTTGTTCAGCAAGCAAGGGCTTTTATTTACAACATTGTACATATATGCTACATGCAAATTCCAACTGTTAAATGGATGAGCGATTTGTCTGTCCCAAAACTGATGAAGGCAATGACACTGCTTACTCTGAACCAGTTGTTCAGCAAGCAAGGGCTTTTATTTATAACATTGTACATACGTGCTCAATGCAAATTCCTACTGTCAAGAGGATGAGTGACTTGGCTGTCCCAAAACTGATGAAGGCAATGAAACTGCTTATTCTGAACCAGTTGTTCAGCAAGTAAGGGCTTTTATTTATAACATTGTACATACATGTTACATGCAAATTCCAACTGTTAAATGGATGAGCGATTTGTCTGTCCCAAAACTGATGAAGGCAATGACACTGCTTACTCTGAACCAGTTGTTCAGCAAGCAAGGGCTTTTATTTATAACATTGTACATACGTGCTCAATGCAAATTTCTACTGTCAAGAGGATGAGTGACTTGGCTGACCCAAAACTGATGAAGGCAATGAAACTGCCTACTATGAACCACTTGCTCAGCAAGCAATGGCTTTAATTTACAACATTGTAAATACATTAATACACTATGTATATATAATACTCTTGTAAGGATCTTAGCATATAAAAGTATCACCTTTTCATTTAATTCATTAAAAGTTTTTTCTTCTTAAAAATATGAAGGGTTTCGACCCATTTTCCAAGTATAATAATTAATTAAAATTGACCTTTTTTCGAAAAAATCCACAATTATCCGAATATTTGATTATACAAATGGGGCCTGATACCAAATGATTCGGATAAATGGAGTTCTAATGTAGTTCAATTATAAAAGTTTAGGGATTTTTCTTTGGTTTGACTTTAAGTGTCATCTAAGGCGCCTATTTATCGCCTTTAGAAAATAATATCTCGCTTCTCTCAAATGCTTAGAACAGATACGATTTTAATTCAAAACTTTCATCGATTATATTCTATGCATCTTAAACAGTAGGGGTAAAAATGGTAAATGAAACAAAAAATCAAATCCATTCATTTGATGTTTTCCATAACACCAAAATTTTGTTAATTAATTATAAATTTTCTGTTTAAAGAAAATTATATTTCAGAATCTTCTGTTAAATTAAATATGCTTTTTAATGCACATTTTAATATCTATTTTATAAAAAAAGGGTACAACACTGATATTAACATTTATTTTATATGTACAACTGGTATCAAAATAGTGAACACTTTGGAATCACGCGGAAATAGAATATTGTAAAAATATTATACCATTTTACATGCACATATTGTAAAATTCCTTTGAAGATATGCAGGTGGAAAATATCATTTTCAATTGGTTTTGATTTCAAGATTTTGTTTTCTTTTTGAAAATTATCCAATTCTTATTATTAATTCACAATTTTCCTATATATATATATATATATATATATATATATATATATATATTGCTCAAATCTTTAGTTGTTAATGAAATATTAAAATAATTTTTATTTATTCTCTCAAGTTTTCCAATACATTGTTTAAAACTTGTAGTGGGTATTATTTCATGTTAATAAAATTTTTTCAAATATTAACTCGATTATTAACTTTTTCAAGTATTTTCAAATATTATAAATTTAATTAATTTTAGTTTTATATGGGAGAAAAAAAATATTTTTTTGTTCACCTAAGTTGGAACTTAATATTTTTGCAGTAAAATTTTCCTTTGCTGTCATAAGTAGGAATTGACTTAAAATTTATTTTTAAATATTTCTTATTTAAAATTCCTAGGAAAGAAGATTTAACAAAAATTACTTTATCATTTATCCATTAATCTACAAATTTGGTTGTAAATGTCATAAGGGCCCCCTTCTATTTTCTACATAACGTCTTCATTTTAACGTGGACATTTCATGTGGAAAAACTAACGAATTATTGTTATAAATATTGAATTCCTTACATGAAATACAATTTAGTTTTAAGCTAAGATGTATAATGCATAAACTGAATTATTTTATTTAGCAAAATTCGTAGCTAATGTTAAAAAAATGCCTCATATCATGAAATCTGTTTCATAAAAGTAACAAAATATATATTCACTATTATTGTCACACTTCGTAAGATTAAAGATATTGGATAAATTTTATACGGAAAATAAAGATTTAGATACTTGAAATAATACTCTAAGAGAAATACTTCAAATTATACTTGAAATAATACTTAAAAACATTAAGTTATGCTGAATCGTATTCAGCATAACTTATTCAGTAATAGTCTTATCACACACATACATAATCAATATCATAAGAACACAACTGCTAAAAATGTTATTTTATTTTTGTAAATTTTTAAGCATTCCAATGATTAACGTTTGTTTTGTAAATCTCATAAAAAAAATTTCGTAATCTTGTTCAAATTTATACTGTTTATGTATCATAAAATATTAACCTCTGTCGTCAACTTATATTTCATTTCTCGATCAATCTAATTGACTGATATAGCTTTAAGTTTCGTAACTGTAATATATTACCTCACAATTATTTTCCATAAAAATAGACTTGTAATAGCAATTTGCAAAATGTTCTAGAATAAAAAATGTATAACAACAAGTTTAATTTATTGCAACTGTATTCCTAATATTTAAGAAGAATCCAGTGTTTAAAAGATAATTTCAGAGATAGGTTTAAAAGATTTATCACTAAATTTTTAATATGTAAGTGTAATTTAGACTGTAAAAGGTATACGCAGCTATAAAATATGCTTCAACATAAAAAAGTATTATTATTTTGAAATAATTTATTACTGATTTTTAATGTGTTAGTATAATTGTTTGACATATTACAGTGAAACTTATCTTAAAAATAAAAGATAATTATTTATATTCCTATAGCAAAATATTTTCACTACAATCCATTATTTTTTTTCTACTAAATAACAATAATTTGCTCTGTTTTTCATTAGCTTGAAAAACAGATGAGTGTAAATATTTTCATTTTGCAGATGTTTTTCACGTATTTTTAATTAATAAAAATTCAGTGATTTGTTTTAAAAAAACTGTTATTTCCAAAAATGTTTTATTCAATCAAATATTTTGATAGTTAATTTTTTTAGATTTTTAAATTCATCATTCTGCTGTAGTTTTAAATTCAGAAACATGCTGACAAGCGAATTTTTTAACAAGAAAACAAAATAAAGTAATTTAATTTTATGTGTAAGTATTATTAATAATACTTAAGCGATTATTCTTTTTCAGTTTGTCATTTATAAATTGTGTTGAGTAACGGTAAGTAATGTTTTTGTAAATATGAAGGAGAAATAAAACTATTATCTAAAACAAAATTATTTTTAAATCTTACATCAATCCGCATGTAGGTGGTTTCTTTTGTAAACTGTTTCATTTTTTCAGGCATGGAAAATAACGTTAAAACATTAATAACTAATTCATTACTTTAGAATAATTGACTACTATTAATTACGGTAATTTTTTTTAAACTTAACACACATTACAATTATTGTAAAATCAGTTATTTTGACTATAATTAACCCTTTTATTACTTCCCAGTATGTATTAGAATAATGCTCTAAAATTTATATCAATCGTTTCCATTTATAGGAAATGTAATTTAGAGTAGTACATCGTGATTTATTATTTTTGAAAGCCATTTATCATCCACAAGCAAATAATGAAAGCCAGTATCTTTGTGTCACATGTTACAATAAAATCCATAAAAAAATGAAAAGTTAAAAAATTACTATTTATTTCATTAATTTATAAAGTTTAATGTGTGGGTTAATTCTGTCTCATTTCAAAGTTACAATATTTTTTATTCCGTTAGATTCCATGATGAATATTTTTGAATATTTTGTATAAACATTTAGCATATTTTAGAACTTTCTTTTCGATGTAAATTACAATTATTTTTAGATTGCCAAGTCCTTTGCTATTATAAGGAAATTCTTTCGCATTTGAAAGTATGACGATTTCTTTAAAATGGGAATATTAATTTCGAATCCAATCATCTTTGAACATCGAGAATAAAATGCTGAGTTTCTGTTTTCTGCATGTAAGTTTGTTCGAGGTGGTAATCGGGATATTTCATGGTTTCCTCCTTTGCAGCTATTTGAGCAACTATTGCAAATATTTAAGAAAATAAATATTATAAAATTCTCAAATATTCAATAAATATTTTCTCGAATATTCAATAAACATTTTTTCGAAAAATCAAGACATTGTTAATGGAAAATGTCTCAAAATAGCTTTCAGCAACTCATTATGGGTTGTAAATTATGTAAATCTTTTGAGATGTTATAAATATGTATATGTACATAAATTATAGGTAATGAAATCTGAGCAGTTAAAATGGATACGGTATAATAAACGGTTTCTGTTAAAAAGTTTTTCAGCTATTCCAAATTTCACATGCTCTTTTGTTTTACACATGCCAACAAAAATTAAAATTTGCCTAATTTGTCGAAAATAGTTCATTTTTATTCAAACTTCTCAGCTTTATCTTAATCGATGTAATTAAAAATATGTTATGAAATACACTCTAAATATAAGTAAAAATTTTTAATTTGTATGAAATATCTGGAAAGAAAGTGACAAGATAGAAATATATTATCTCATTGGTGATAAATTTTAATAACCCAAGCAGTTTAATAATGCTAAGAAAATTAAAAGAATTTCTTTAGTTAGTTATAAAAATAGAGCAGGAATTTTATTTTTATTTATTTATTTAGTTGTATATTATACACGTGTCGGTAAAAATATGCTAGAATTTTCTCTAAAATGTCGAATGGAGAGTAACGCAAGCTGTGTGACGTATCGAATTGTGTATGCAAAAAGTTTACTTTATCAAATTTTATTTTTTATCACATCACGTGCTGAATGTAAACATCTTAACTACTACACGAAAAATTAAAAATAAAATCCTTCATTAAAATGAAAAATAAAATCGCTTTTATTATATAGAATGAATAAAATGAAATTTCATTGTATACATTGTTTATTCTATTTTCTCTAGTTAAATATAGATATTGAGGAATATTATTAAAAGTTTAAAAGTATTTTAAGAACAATTTTTGGTGATTATATTTTACTCAAAAACTTAACAAAAGGCAATTTAAAAAAATACAATAATTCTAAATAAAATTTCCTAATTATTTTACGCTTACACATAACAAATGAGATAAATTTATAAAATATATTTTTCTCTTTTATAATCTATAAATTTATAAATCTAATAAAGAATACCGTAGAATTTTAGAGTTTTTTTTAAAATTTTTTATACTTAATTTATTAAGAATTATTTTCTTTAATATTTAAAGTTTTGTTTTGCTTTGCTTCTTTGTAATTCTTAACAAAAGAATAAAAATTCAAATTTACCTTGATGCCTTTATATATATATATATATATATATATATATATATATATATATATATATATATATATATATATATATATATATATATATATATATATATATATATATATAAAAGGCATCAAGGTAAATTTAGTATAGATTTTTTTATTTTTTATTTACAAAAGACATTAATTATTTGAGACTTTTATCTCATAAATATCCTGACTCTTATTTTCAAATCTATGAAAAATTCGATTTGTAAACAAATACCTTATAAAACAAGCTTTTTTTGCTTTTTAAAACTATTTTTTGTTGAAGCAAAATTTAAAATTACTTTCTTTTATATAATACTGGTTTTCAGACAATGTAAAAGTACAGACTTTAATAAATTTTTCATCGTACAAAATTTAATACAAAATTTTTTTTTTCTGTACTTAAAATTTTCTTAATTTTAATTTTCTTATCATCTCTATTCTAGTTTTGAAGAATTTTCTCTTTGTTAAATATCCTTAAATTAATTAATCATTAAAAACTTTAATTAATTATTTTTCTGCACAATTGTTTCGTTTTCCCAGTGCTCTTCAAAGACAGCATTTACACACATATTTGATTTTTGGAATTGTTTTTAGTAAATGTCTTCTTTATTATCATGAGTTCACTACTCATTTCATTATTATTTTAATAATTTACACCATAAATCAACTCTGCATCTAGAACCGTTTAGGAATTTTTTTAAATTACTAACAATTTATATTAAAAAATTTTACACAATACTTTAAGTATTTGTGCATTCTTTTGATTCGTGGTTTTGGCGGGTTTTATATAAATGTCATTATTTCCTAGGCAATATTCTTCAATTCAAAATTTGTTGTTGGGAATCTAAAGTGATAACATTACACTTTTTTTTAAAATTAATAACTGTGTTGTTATTCAGAAGGCAGCGACGCTTGTTGAGATTTCTCGTTGTCTATATGATAAACCTTTCCATGGAATAATTTTCCACAATTCGTCAATGGCTTGTGACAGTTTAACAAGACACATGTTTTTTGCTATATGTTAGACAGAGCTCCAATGGCTCAGTAATTTCACTCCGCTTCCCCATAAGATCAGCAAAGTGTAGCCTTGTAAAGTGATGAGGAGGGTGACCACATTCTCCCTCATTAGATTACTGGAGCTCCTTGGGTTAAGGAAGTGCTTATGTTAATCAGTGAGGTCCAAACCCATCCATTGGTGAGGCGTTTCAGGCGCTTGGTGATGGGCGAATATTCTATCCGTTAAACTTAATGTATAGTACAGGGCTTGTCTGCACCACTATCTATGTGTGTGTTAGACACATATGTTAATAAAGGACCGTGGTGGCACAGTTAGGGCGTCTTTCTCTAAAGATCTGTCGTGTTCATTAAAGGCGAATATGTCACGTTAAAATTGGTCGTGATCGCAGTGTCATCCAAGTGAAATGTTATCTCTGGGGGTGGCGGCCAAGTATTTTGGGACTTCTGCTTGGTCCGTGCTTTAAAACCACGAAGACCCTACTCGGCTGCTTTTATCTAACTGGTAGAGCCCAACTCAGGGGTAGGTACAAGAAAGCATACTGGTACAACATCAAAAACATATGTTAATATAAAAAAAACCTCTTATCTTGGTTATCAATTGTCAGGCAAGGATAACTTTTTAACAAAGAAATTTTTCTAATTTTATTGCACACACCAATTTTTCATGCTCATTTAATTCTGTACAGAATTTGTCTAATTTTCGCTTTTTGTAAAAAAACTCTAGAATTAAATGTGAACTCAAATTAACTGAATTAACGCTTAAAATTATTGCAAATAAATTTCATTTATTTCCAAAATTTAAAAAATATATACATAGCTAACTGTTCTTTTAGATAAATGAATACAAAAAAGCAACATATTGTATCTGGTATTAAAATGCCGCATCTAAAAATGAAGACGATAACGAAAACATCCACATGTTTACTTTAGTTTATCGTATTTTTAAATCATAAAACAGCTAGAATTTGTAGTTTTTTAGACAAGGTTCTTTAATTGGTTTTGATAGATCTAGCGATTAAATCCTAATTTTAAGTATTAAATCCTAATCAATCACCTAGCTGAAATTCTTAATCACAATCCTTAAGAATATGTAATGTTTTAGATTTTAAGACTTTACGAAAAGGTAGCACTAAAAACTATTTATACTTAACCATTCACACATCCAAGAATAAAATCACCAAATATTATTGCAGCATTTTTGCATTCCATTTTAAAGTTTTTCACAGATATCTTGAATAGCAAAATGATCTATAAAGTTAGAAAAAAATGAGTTTTAGTCAAAAATTTTTTTTTATTTTTTTAATGTTTTCTTTTTAGAATTTTAATTATTAAGAGAGGATAATTATAATTTAAATATTTTTTATCGAAATGTATATGTAGGATTGCGCAACTGATGCAGATTAGAAAAAAAACATGATTACAATGTAGAAAAGGTATTGAATAGAGCGAAAGAGAGTGAACATTTCTAGTTCAAAGTTGAAGCTTGGTATCTAAGTTTTACTCACTCTTTCCCAAACGATATTTTATATCACTTAAGTATTCATTTTTTTACATTCATCTGAGCTTTATCAGTTACGTCAGTATTTCATTCATAAAGATGTATCCACATGTTCGAGATCAGACTATATCTCATCATGTCCAACAGATATCGTTTTCTTTTTGATATTATCTTTCTTTTGACGGGGAGGGGGGGAATAAATTGAGCTTCGCGAATGTTCTATAGTTGCGTATTTTTTATACTCCCACTGCAAAATCGGGCTGAATTAAAAATTAAATAAATAATCGCTGTAAGATATTAGCTTTCAAAATAAACGTTTAAATGGTATTAACCTAAAACGTATTAATAATCTCTTAAATAAATTGCAAAATTATTGAAAGAAAAAAGTTATAATTATAATGATACAACAAAGATAAAAAAATTAAGTCACACCCATTAGTTGATTCTTTATAATTCGATGTTTATATAAAAACAGGAAGAGATGTTATTTTTTTATATTTTATATTTAGTAGAATGGCTTAGAAGAAACTTCTATGAATATATATAAAAGCAAATGTCAAAAAATGCTGAGACAATTTATTTGACATTCAAATTCATATAAGTATTTATTTATATGTGTATATACTATACAATTTTGGTGACAATAGGTCCCGTAGTTTGGGTTCTATTGAATGGCTTACTCACCGTCTAGACTTAAGAATTTTGCTACTTTCTGATGATAAATATTTGGAACACACCTGATCAAAAATAAATTGCAGACGCATTAAGACAGGAAAAGCGATGTAGGTCGTGGATCGGAAATTAGAGATCAGAGTAATAGTAGTATCAGTCAAAAGTAATTATAAGAAACCTACAAAGTAAAATTATTCACTTAAATAAATTGTAAAATATAGTTGAAATTCTGGTCTTGTTGTAAAATAAAATGCTAAGCGACTTCTGTTCTCGAGTTTAAAATATTGGATAAAGGACGAAGAATTGAAGTGAATTGAACAAGCTACGCCCCATAAAGCATCATAATTAAATTTAATTTGGTAGATTTGAAAAAAAAGTTTTATTTAAATTCATAAAAATCTGGGGAAGAAAATAAGGAACTTTTATTAAATCAATTTCTTGTTGGAAACTGCTGTGAAATCTTAATGAAAACAATAGCATAAAATAGCTGTAACTATTTTGCCAAAATAAGTAATACATTAATCAGTCTAAAAAAATATAAATCCGTGTAACAATGAATTTCATAATTTATCTACATTCTCTCAGCAGACTTCTTATCATAAACTTAACCATTACTGCAAAAATTGTTTCCTTCAAACTGATGTGTCAAGCTCTGCGATTTAAACTTATGTGCTCAGACTCTGCCATTTCACATATTTTTACAGTGGTATTTCTTATTGCTTTTTGTTGTGGCTACAATTGGATACCTTGTCATAGACAGCTTCATTGCCTAAGGCTGCTGTAATTCATTTTCAAAATACATTGCTTTCCGAGGAGCAATTCATAGGGAGAAAACCAGAAACGCTACCAAGCAGGCATCTCGAAAGGTAGTTATGTAAGAAACAGAAGCGTAACAACCATTTCTTGTAGTTTAATAGTTGCTGGTATCGAACATGAAACCTTTCACTCTGCAGAGTGTTGTCTTACCACAGCGAGCCCATGCGAACGAACTGAAGAAACTCTGAAACAACAGTTTAAGAAAATAACATTGCTATAAGCACAATTTCTTGATATAAATGTTTTGTCTCTGTTGCTCACTCTTAAAAACTATTTAATTGTAGATGATTTAAAGTACTCTATGAGCTGTAGTTTCTAATCACAAAGAATAAGTCAAATATTTTACCATGGAACCATGTATTGTAAAAATCACAGCTTGTATACTCGGTAGATCGCTTGTGAGCTCATAAAATATACGTGTAGTAGAATGCAAACTGCATCTTAAAAAAATTACATTTCCATAAATTTCGATTTCTCGAGTTAATCAGACAATAAATGTAAACATGATCAGGAAATCAGATAACAACCTGCTGATATGCCGGATTTGATGTTTCTTTAACTATGCTTCCTGCCTGCAGTTTATGGCCTTACCTATGGGGAAAAAAAAAAAAAGATTCTCTTCATTATCGTAATTGCTTATCTAGTGAAAAAAGAAGAAAAGAAAAACAGATCAGAGGGATATATCCTAATTAAATGAATGTGGAAATAATCTGCCTTATTATTCTTGATTATGCTGTTATCATGTATTTTTTTTTTTTATAGTTCCTGATGTTATCCGTTTTTGTTTACGTTTTATTCTCACAAGTGTAATCTACTAGAATTCTTCCAATTTCAAGCAAATTTACAACTGAAAAAATGCTCTTATTATCTTTTTAAAATGAAACCCGCTGCTTATCTATCCCATATTTCCTTCCAATCACACAACTTCGCATTAACATTTTACATTCAAGTGTTGTAATAGCAGAGAATTTTTACAAACATTTAATATACACTCAGAAATAAACGGAGTTTGGTCATATATCATCCAACATATTTTAGAATCAAATAAAAAACATTTATATACCAAAAAAAAATTAAATATAAATTGTCTCAATCAAAACTAGAATATTTTTATAATTGTAAATTTTACTGGTAAGAATTTAACTAAGTTGTGTTTTATATGGAAGAACAATTTAAATTTTTTTTTGGCGAGGAAAAAAATGTTGCCAAGATGACTTAAATACTAGGGTTGCCAAAATAGAATTTTTTGCCTTATTTTTATAGGTCTCCATATCTATGACGTAATAAAAACCAGGTTGCCAGATACAAAAGGAAATCCGGCAATAAAAAATCGCCAAGCTCAGAATTTGGCATCCTGGATTGGCACCCCTTCAAATTCAACACTAGTTCCAATTCTCCAACTATTATTTAACTATATTGTACCATAATATTTTCTAAATATTTTCCGTTCAAAAAATACTTAATTATTTATATCTTTCTGTATTAAAATCCAAGTCTCGCTGCCATTTGTCCTAACTAACATTGTGTGGCTTTCGAAATCAGTAATTCTTACAATAAAAGAAAGTTAGCTTCATACGTCCCCAGGAAGCAGGAGTGCCCAACTATAACGCCGGACACTAGCTGTCCTGTTTAGTCGTCTCTTAAAACATGCAAGGACTAGAATTAGAGTTTCAGATTTAAAAAAAAAATTCCCTTCATTTTAAACCTAACTGTGTTAGAATTTACCTAAAATTAAAATAAGTCTGCCTATATCAATAATATTTTTATTGATAAAAAATAATATATATATATATATATATACACACACTAAAAAATAAGTAAATATGTGATCAAGACAATTTATATTGAAATATTAAATTGAAAATGTGCATTTTTATCTATAATTTATTAATAGTTAAACAGACTCAAAGATGTTATCGTTCCATAACTCTTTCAATTTCCTTGAAGAACGTTTTCAATTTTGTTACGATATATGTATATTACCAGCAAAAAGAGACTAGCAGAGATTTCAAATTATGATAAGGTGCACTTTAATTAAAATTAATATTTTTTACTACATGATAGCAATTTAGATTAAAAAAGCTTGACTTTTTCTTATGGTGATTTAACAAAATAACAAATCTTAATCTTATTTTTGTTATGATAGTAATAAAAGTCAAATTATTTTATATTTGATTGTTTGAATAGAATTCCACAATTAATAAATAGACAAAAGTCTGAGCAATAGTGTAATTTTCTAGAGTAGGAAAATAATGGAACAATATTCAGAGTAAGTAAAGTTTAGAAATTCCATTAAGCGAGCGTATGATTTATTTTTCAATCTGTTTTCAGCAATGGACCTTTCCTTTCAATTTTTTTTCCATTCATTTTTAAAGCACTCTGTGTTGGAGGGTAGGTTTAAAGTGGTTAATCAATCATAGCTGTCACAAACAAATAACATTCGACCAGTTGAAACTTGAAACTGATAGGAATATCTCGAGCAAGTTAGGCACACAAATATCAGAGTGCACAGTGTGATTTCTTGACTTATACAAATACAATGTCAGAGTTTATAAATAAATATATTTAGATGATAAATCTATTTTTCTCATTTCATTTTAGCTACCTAATCTATTTTGTAACAGATTTTTCTGTCTCTTACTGAAATAAAATATCAAATTTTTTTATGAATGGAAATTTGAAATTTTAGCCAATTTAAATTAAGTGAATGCAACTAAGAAAATTAACCAAAAATGTACTTTTTTTTATATTAACACCAAATTTTTGTCAGTGGAGACAGTTAAACGATTCAAATTTTCGTCTTCAAGAATTAAAAGTCCACGTCTCAAGATTTCGTTATGTGTATAAAGTTAAAATAAAATAACTATAATAGGAAGCAAAAATATCGTATTCACGAATTAAAGTCTACGTTTAATTAATTAAGTTAATAAATGCATAAAGTTAAAATTTAATAATAAAAGCAGGAAGTAAACCTTTCGTTCTTACGAAATGTGTGTGTGTGTGGATTATTATATAATAAAATTATTTATCTTTTAATATTTTGTATCTATCTATCTATATATATATATACACACACACACACACACAAATATATATATATATATATATATATATATATATATATATATATATATATATATATATATATATATATATTCCTCATTTATTAGAGCTTCATTACTTAATCAAGACCTTACTTTTTAAGGAATTAATTTATGTAAAAAAAAAGAGTAAAATATAATAATTTCTAATCAGGCAGAAAGTATTGTTGATTTAGATGTATATATGCGTTATTTTTATTCATATTTCAAGTATATTTTTCATTATAATAATGTCACATATCTATATGATTAATCGCATTTTATGTAAATATTTTAGTATTGATGAGGAAAACACTTTTCACTCTTTTAGACTATTTTGTTAACATCATATTTGATATTTGGGTTATCAAAACAGTGAAATAGAATTTGTGTGTGCGTGTGCACTCGAAAGGAAACCTAATTGGAATGGAGCATTGGAAAATGAAAATAGTTTTTGCTCAATCCTCTTTCATAATAATTACTAACAACAGACAGGTATTTATGCTTCAAAATATGACAAGCTATTTTTTGAGAAAAGCTCCTTCCCATCTGCTTATTTAGTTGGAACAAAAATAATGAGTATTGATAACACTGGTGTTGAAAAATACAGAAATCCTTAACCTCATCCTATCTTGAGCAAATAATTTTGTGTCACTATGTGTAATTGAGTTCCTCCATTTGCTTGATCAGCTGTTCAAATTTTGCATTATTATGTGATGCGTCAATTAAAATTGATGAACCTCATGAACAAAATAAAATTCTAATAAATGTATAACATTTATATTTCTCTAAGTTATTTTATTATGTTTAACGTTAATATTTATAAGTGTCACAGTTTATAAACTTGTGTTGTCACCATAGATGATATCCAATAATTGACAAACATTTGCTTTATTTGCTATATTTCTCTAGAAAAAAAATTAGGAGAGTACCAGCTTTTACCAGTTACATATGCAAAATGTAAATACGTGTAGATTTAAAATGGGGAAAAGCATGAAAAGAAGATTCTTCTTGGCAGAGAGCAATTTGGTTGCATGTAAATGGCAACTAACATATTTTTTTGGAATTTTGCAAAATATACGAGTATTTTATAAGCCATGCATGTCTCTAGAACAGTTACAGTTGCTGATACCTGCTTTGCATGGATTCGATGCGACTCGATAAGATTTCAGCCGTGACGTTCTGGAATATAAAACACAATAAATATCCAATTCCTCCAAAAAATATTTTATTTATATAATAAATACTCTATTCATTAATATTAAGAATATAATATACTTATTGGAATATAAAAGTAGGTCTTGTTTTCTAAGCGATGCATCGCCTGAGTGCTTTTGAAAAAAATGATCGATTGGATTCAGGTTAGGAGAACATAATGGCCCCGTCATTCGTTATTTTACTTTAGTTTCAACCCTATTCTCTACAAGACAAGCCGCAAGGGGTCTTACATTGTCATTTTATTAAAAAAAGAATTAATAGTGACGATAGTGTGTATAAGATACAGCATGATATCTTGGCATCCTGCCAGCAATCATTTCGAATCTTTGGATTATCATTCCAAACAAACGGTGGTCTATGCAGTCACATATGCGTATTTCTGATTACTTTTAAACCACATTTGTCTGTGATGTGAATACGGAAAACTTTCTGAATGAATGTGAGATTATTTCGAATGTTAGCTACACTGCAAATCGATTAAAAACTCTGTTACGGATTATTCTCAACCACTATCGATACTTAGCAGCGTACATTCTTTGACAGGCTTTGAGGATTTTAAATCCTTTTTGGCTTGAAATCCTTTATCCTATTCACAAAAATCAAACAGACAGTTGAGGAACTTAGTCAGTTCTGTCTCGAGTGTCGGTTATGTTTCCTGTTACACTGCAAATCGATTAAAAACTCTGTTACGGATTATTCTCAACCACTATCGATACTTAGCAGCGTACATTCTTTGACAGGCTTTGAGGATTTTAAATCCTTTTTGGCTTGAAATCCTTTATCCTATTCACAAAAATCAAACAGACAGTTGAGGAACTTAGTCAGTTCTGTCTCGAGTGTCGGTTATGTTTCCTGTTACACTGCAAATCGATTAAAAACTCTGTTACGGATTATTTTCAACCACTATCGATACTTAGCAGCGTACATTCTTTGACAGGCTTTGAGGATTTTAAATCCTTTTTGGCTTGAAATCCTTTATCCTATTCACAAAAATCAAACAGACAGTTGAGGAACTTAGTCAGTTCTGTCTCGAGAGTCGGTTATCGTTTCCTGTTACACTGCAAATCGATTAAAAACTCTGTTACGGATTATTTTCAACCACTATCGATACTTAGCAGCGTACATTCTTTGACAGGCTTTGAGGATTTTAAATCCTTTTTGGCTTGAAATCCTTTATCCTATTCACAAAAATCAAACAGACAGTTGAGGAACTTAGTCAGTTCTGTCTCGAGAGTCGGTTATCGTTTCCTGTGATAGCACGCTGATAAGATTGTTCTACTTGAAGTCTAATATTTTCTATATCTTGTATTTAATTTCACAGGTTTGAAATAACTTCCATGAATATTTTAGTACATACACGATATTTCTTTTGTTTATCCGGATTCAAATTTCGGGAAAAAACACGAAAATCCATTGGTTTTCTATGTTTTCCACATATATTGCTATTTATTCATTTTCAACATGATTCATGCCTTTATAACGAGTTGCTGTTGTATTAGCATATTTATCTGTACCTAGTCCAGGGTTGGCATCTTCGTACTTTAAAACCAGGGATCACGCAGAAGATCATCTAAATTCTTGACTTGCTCCCTTAGAGGTATCATTCCACTTGGAAGATATTGCGACGAAGTCCTATGTACGTGCTCCAGCCGCCTTCAATGAACTTCGGTTAAACCGGGACTCGAACTCGCTATCTTTTTATAATGAGAAAGATTCTCTAACAAAACGGCCCATCGTGGCTTCTAATATTGAGTTAAAGTGGTTTTGTCCAATGTTGAAGTTATTTATAATTAAAGCAGTTCTAGCATCCCTCAAAACACAGCTTTACATCCAGCTTTTTGAAGTGGAAATCATAGTCTCGAAAGCAGTGTAACATTTTCAATAATTTTAGAATGCATAAAATGAGTTTTTCAAAGTAGTTCTGCAAGTTTCTAAGCACTAGCTTGAGTTTCATTCCAAAAACCCGCTTCTTTCAAATGATTGTAAAATATCCCTAATAAAAATAGTTAATACCAGAAAATATAAAATTTATTCCAAAACAATGAATGAAAACCGAAATTTGTTTAGTAGCTGGCTTATTAAAGTGGAATCGAATCACAATCGATAATACATTCGATTCTGGATTTCTGAATCATTTGAATGCATATTGTACTCGTTCCCACGTGCGCCATTCATGTTCAAAACTCATGAATGCGCGGGTCCCCTGTTACGCAGCAGGGGGGGGGGGGGCAGACCATTTTCTTAGCATGAACTATGAGGTGTGACATTTTTCTGGCAGTAAAAATCGAAATAAGTATTTCCGAGTTGTATTTGGCAGGGGTCGGAAAGTTAAGTTCATGACCCCGTAAATAAACTGACACCAAGGAAAGGAGGGTAGAACGCCATAAATTTGGTTATATCGGGACGTTAAAGTTCTTTCAGCCATTCACCAGAGCCAAAAATCATTCAGATTTTGACCATGGCTTCCTTTTTTCGTGAGTTCCTTGGGAAAAAAACCAAAATGGCTAGATACTTTTCGCCAAGGGAACAAAAATGTTATTCCTAAGAAAAAAAAGCAATGATTCAAATGGTATTTTTCGTCTGAGATTTCCACGCAAGCATTTAAAACTATAAACTTGTAACAATCACTAGGTCAAGGATATTTTGGATACGAAGTGAAAATTATCTGATAAGGCTGGCACACAGAAAACTGCCAAAAAAGCATATTTCGCCAAATATTGTTTGTTAAATATTAAAAATTGAAATTTGTTTGTTTTTTTTTTAATCTAAATTTATTTAACCGAAAAATATCATTTGTCAATTTCATAAAAAAAAAATTAAAAACAAAAACTAAGAAACTATTTGATATTTTAGTTTTTTAATTATTCTCAGTTTATATAAAAGAATCAACATAACATATTCTAAATTTTAACATTATCTGAAACATTTATATAAAATGGCGAATGAGAGAGAGAGACTTTAATTGATTTCGATTCCTTGGTTTGTTAAATATATTTTTGCTAAAAATAAGTTTTATATCTGATAATAATTACACTATATTAATTAAAATCAAAACATTTTAAATTCAGTATCTGCTTTTAACCTAAAAATCATACAAAAAATAATCCATTTTTTTTTTTTTTAATTTGAAAATTTAAATGTTGTGTTACGCTTCTATAAAAAGAAACCTCATTGCTATTATGCAATGTCAAAGTTATGACACCAGTTATATTATATCTTCTCTTTTATATTAAATAACCAATTTAGTTCTTGTTTTTGACTTTCTTTTAAATAAATTCAATGTAATTTACTTTAGTTTTGCATTGTATTTAGGGCAGACTTCTGGGCGATTCCAAATACGAGGTATCAAACTCGATACTAGCTATCGTAAAATAAAAGATTCTGAATGTTATGTTTCTATGTGTGCTCCAGTCGAAATGTAACTCCAAGAAAAATTTCTTAAGTTTTCTTCAAAGCAACCAATCAATATTAGCAAGATAATTATTTATGAAAATTCATTTCGAACAGAAAATATTTAATGATCAAAGAAGGCTTTTTAAGTATTCTCGTTGTTAAGCTATTAATATACTTTATTGTATGGGAAATGTGCTTTTATAATTTCAGAATATTGTTTGTTTTTCGCATTATTTTATGAGATAAAATGAAACATAATAAGGCAGGGATTTTACTAAACATCTGGTTATTAATTTACTATCACCTTTTGGACTCGAGGAATAATTTAACTTGAACATGTAGTTTAAACATGATATTGAACTTCAACAAACATCCATGCCTTTGGTGGGAATCAAATCCACGAGCTGTTGAACAGAAGCTAGAATGCTGATTATTCAAATGCCAGTTCCACCATCCATTATTGTTTGTTTACAGTGAGAGAGAAAATGTACCGCCAATTTGCTTGTGCTTATCTATTGTCATGGAAACAAGACATGTTCCATTTTTGAAACAAGGAGTCAGAAGAAAGGCTCCAACTTTGGCTTACTGAACGCCTTGAAATTAACATGAGGTATTACACTAAATTCTGCAAATTCATAACATACTCAATTATCATTTGAAATAGATAGCTCTTGTTACTATAGCAACCACCATGAACCAGACTACTTGGCTGGAGCTATTTTTATGGTAGACAGGCAATATCAAAATGATATCAAATCCATTAGCTGTTAAGGAGAAGAGCACTAACGACTTTTACCTTAACTTGTTTCAAGATTTGTAACTAAATTAAAATCACGAATTCGAAATATCAAAATTTTTTTTACATTTTATTCATTATATCAATCAAAACAATATGACATGCACACAGAAAATTGTAATCATAAGAATAAAAATGGATTTATTTAGATAAGCAATAAAATTCTAGAGCTTGCTATTGACAATATTGCACTTTAAGAAGGAAATACGTGTGAAATATTTACTGTATGTTAAATTCACTTTATATTCATTTCACATTTCATAATTATTGAATTTGAATATAGCTAAACAATTTGAAAGTTGCATCCAGATATTCTTGATATAATTCAAACGTAGGATTAGCTGAAAATCACAGATATTTTTCTTATCTTTTCCTTTTGCATCACAAAAATATTTTCCTCATTTGATTTCAGCAATGCGGAAGAAAATTAATTTTTTCCTCGTTTTATTGCCATAAATTGTAAAAGATTTCAATTTCAAACTTTGACGTTATAATTTTTAATTTGTTGTAGCTTTGTGTTTTCTGAGCATTGTATATGTCAACCCGGAAAATGAACCTGACATAAACACCTAAATATTGTTAAATATGCATGCAAAATTTATTTTGTAAATATCTTTTTATTTGATGTTAATGATGAAAATAAAAGTAGATTTGAGAGGGAAATATTTTTAAATTCTTTGTGTTTTATATTAAGCGTTAAAGTCTAAAATTATTTAATCATTATAGTATATTTTTGTAATCTCCATTTGGATATTATACCTTTAATGAAACATTTTCAGTATTAGTAGATCATATTTTCAAGCGAAAAGAAGAAAAATTAGTAGTACTTGCTTAAAATTAGCTCATTCATCACATATTGTGATACATGATCGAACCTGGAACCTTTCAGTTTATAAAATATACTTTTCTTACTAATACTACAATGAATTTTTTGCGGAAGCACAGAAATTATTTTACTTATTTCAGTGAAAATTTTAATAATAGGAACATATTTATGTATAATGACATGTTCCCGACAAAAAAAAAATCACCTTATCAAGTTTAAAAAGTAAATAACGAAAAGGAACACCCCCCCCCCCAATTAATAGGTATGAAAGAATTAGCGAAAAGCTTGGCCTGTTACGAGCTATAGTGCTAGCTAATATATATATATATATATATATATATATATATATATATATATATATATATATATATATATATATATATATAATATATATATATATATATATATATATGTCTAGTGATCAGCGTGCCTGACTACGGATAGGAAGGCTCTGGGTTCGAATCCCGGTTCAGGCATAGATGTACTTTCTCTCTCTCTATCCTGTCTTTGTCCTTTCCTAGTGTGTGTGAATGAAGTATGAATGATGCCTATCCTATAAACGGGTCCCTATGTCATGTGTGAGGGTGCGATGGTGGCCCACCCCCTGAAACACACCCGGGGCAACGCCTCGGCGGATAAGAGGTCACTGTTTCTGGCCGGTTCCTTGGGTATCAGGGAACAATAGATTAATAGACTATGTTGCAGTTGTAACTGTCTACAATCTGCCATTAGAAATATATATATATATATATATATAACCGGCCGGAAACAGCGACTTCTTTGCCCCGAGGCAACGCCTCGGCGGCAAAGAAGTCGCTGTTTCCGGCCGGTTCCTTGGGTGTAAGGGGACAATACATCCCGACATACCCCAACCATTGGAAAAAAATTCTTAGCTCTTCTAAATTTTTTAGCGTTATATTTATACTATGATTAATTATTGTTATCTTTGTATTTAATAATTATAGTGATGATATTCTCCCTCTAACATGATGGAATTCGTTTATTTTATTGTGATTAAAAGTGATAAAATCCACAATTTAAGCACTGCCGGCCGATTGCTGAGTGGTTGGCGCTTCTGACACTCAGACTGTTGGTCCTGGGTTCGACTCCCAGTTCGGGCATGAATATTTCTTTCTCTCTGTGTGAATGAACGTGGCCCACCCTCTAAACGGGTTTGTGGTGGTATGACCTGAGTAATGTTACTCGCCTCTGTGTCATGTTCACAAGTGCCCAACGGGTAACGATAAATGAGTAGCAGTTTCCGGCCTTGTTGTGGGGAAAGGTTAGTCGCCCAATGCAGGCCATTAATACAAAAATTAAACGCAGAATAGAGGATGTTGAAATCATTCAACAAACAAATGACTTTTTTACTCGAGAAGTTGTTTCTAAAAAGAAAGGCTTTATTCTCGTATCTGTAAGGTTGTGAGCTCAATACCTCACAATGCCGAAGTTCCATCGTGTAAAGTAGCCTTATGTATATTAATCTTTCGTAGTTGTGATGTACTATCTTTTTTGCAGTATGGAAATTTATGTTAAATGACGAGTACGACATCTGGGGTGATAGCGTCATTTAATCCAAGTCATTTCACAGTGGTTTAAAATTATGGTTATGTTTAGTGGTAATCATTATTTAAATTATGAAGTCAAAAAACACGATTGTAAAGACTTTAATGGTATCTTAGTAACTTAACATTTGACATGGTTTACTTTGAAGATATTACACCAGACTAGTTAGGCTACTAGTGGAAGACAAAATATTAGAAGAAACCAAGAGTCAGGCTACTTGGAGAAGACAAGAGGTAAGAAGAAACCAAGAGTTAAGCTACTTGGGGAAGACAAGAACCTAGAAGAAACCAAGAGTTAGACAACTTGGAGAAGACAAGAAGTTAGGAGTAACCAAGAGTTAGCCACTTGGAAAAGACAAGAAGCTAGAAGTAACCAAGAGTTAAGTTATTTAGGAAAGACAGAAAGCTAAAAGAAACCAAGAGTTAGGCTACTTAGGGAAGGCAAGAAATTGGAAGAAACCAAGAGTGAAGCTACTTGGGTTATTCTAGAGACAGGGAAGTATTGATTACGATACTTAACGCAATCGGAGCGCGAAGTGTTGAGAGGGCTTATATGTATGTTAAAAGTTCTGTAAAGATCCCTCAGTTAGAGTGGTGCAAAGTGGATATCGACGCAATCAAAAATCATAATTATTAGTTCGTTAACTATTTTTAGAGATTTCGGTCTAAAGTTACACGTAGTTGGAAGTGTCCAGCTTTAACTTAACCTTATTGTTTTACATTCCAAACCAAAACCAATTTTCACTTCAAACCAAAAACAATATCAGCCTCATTTTAACTACTTAAATTGCAGCCTTTAAAACAAGCCCATAAATAATCTGCTAAACCACTAATCACCCAAATAATCATCATCTTGACTATATACTGTCTAAACAATCATAACTCAAAATCCTGATTACAACCGTGACATTTGCGTAGTGTAATCACGCAATAAATTTTAAAAAAAATATTCTTCGGGAATGTTTCAAACATTTCAAACTTCTTTTCCTCAATAAAACAAACTGAAAATCCTAAGATGTTAAAAGCTAAAGATTAAAACAATCCGCGACTTGAAGTTAAATGAAGCAAATCTTTGAAAAGCTGTCTATCATTGTTAGAAATGCTGCTTGTTTCAGAGGAAGATTTGCTTACTACTAACACACCAATTCAAATCATAGATTTAAAAGTAACTGGAAACTGGTATAACCGAAGAGAAAATTCGAGCTGTTAGCTCCAAGCTACAATTTTTTTTTTTTTTTTTTTTACAAGAATTACAGCCAAGATTTACGTCATTCTGATTTTCAACGCTTCATTTAGTGTTCGAGCAAGCGTTTTATAACTCGGACCATTTTCTGCATATCAATTATACCATTTCGAAAATTTTCCTCTACGTTCATAATACAACGAAAGGTATAATTATACATAGCTCTTAAGCAGTATATGCCGAAATATGTTTGTTAAGCTATCATTTAGAGCTTTGGATATAATTGACCATTTGCAAGCCTTGTTGCTTCCAAAATCATTTTCTCTGAAGAACTATTCGGAACGTCTTTTCATTTGAGATTTTCACGTCATTATTTAGTCACTTGTTTTATAAAGTAGTCAAAGTTAATTATTTTTAGACTAAAATAAACTGGAATATAAATGAAAAGCTAATTTGAATTCCTCTTAAAATAAATACAGGACAAACATCTTTAAGGACATATAGTTAAAATCTTTAATGTCTGCTTCACTGCTTAAAACTTTAACTGTATTCGTGCGGATATTTTTCTGTTTAGATAGTTATAACATTTCTGAGAAACATTTCTTTTTTTCTTCTTTGTAATATTGTTAATAGTTTTCTGAAATATAATTTTGGTAACTGGTTTTAGATTCAGCTTTATGGATAGTTTTGTTTTCTAAGTAACATTTAATGTGTGTGTGTGCTGGTAATTAAAAATTTCTAGTGTTTTTTTTCCTTTTAGCATAAGAGTTCTACTCAGAAATCCATTTAATTAATACTCTAGTTGGAAGGACAGTTGGAAAAGGAAGGACCGATTCGAGCAAAGACTTGGTCTCTTGACTAGAATTCATAACTACTCTATGATTGGCTTAGGTCAGAGGAGAGAGGCACAGCAAAGAGGCAGCTGAAAATATATGGAAATAATTTTAACTTGACAAAATTTTATGACCTGGGGTTAATGGGTTTCATAACTGATTTAGCAAAAAATCTGTCGTGTTCACCAACAACAACTAGGAAACTTCGTGGTTGCAGTATCCTTCCCATGTTGTGGTTTGATGCAGAGTGAAAAGTTGTTATACCAACTTGCTTCTCTGTACCTAGCCCTGAGTTTGGCTATACCACTTAGATAAAAGCAGCCGGGTAAAGTCTTCCTGACTTTGAAGCAGGGTCCAAGCAGAAGACCCCCAATACTTGACTTGCCATTTCCAAAGGTATCATTTCACTTGGAGTACATTGCGATAACAGTTATTTAACGTGGCCCAGCAGCCTTTAACCAACAGGACGGATCTTCAGCTGAAGAGGGAGTCGAACTCCCTATCTTCCGATACTGAGAATGATCTCCTAATCAACCATACCACCACATCCCTCATTGCGAAACAATTTCATCAGTTGTTTGAAAATTACAAGATTACTATGCTTTGCTGTTTATTTGTCAGAAGAATTAAGCATACGAAATATGTTACAAACATACAAACAAATAAAGAAAGCTCCTGAATTCCTGATACAAGTAAATAATGTGAAATTTTTAATAAAATTTCAACGAATTTAAATAAAAATATTTTCAGCTATATCCTATGACGCAGAAATGCAAAGTTATGCTTAAGTAAGATGACTTTCTTTGCCAAATACCTGCGTGAGAAAAAGTAAACAAGTAAAAACAACTTTATTTTTCACAGGTAATCGCTCTCGCATAGGTCGTTTTCCAGACCTTAGACTTCCAAGAGAATTTATTTATCGAAATTTCCATTTCGATTCACTACAAAAAAAAAAAGAAAATCTTTAATATCACAGGTAGTCCCAGTGATTAATTTCGGGAAGAAAGCAAGCAAGCACATCTCTTCGTTCGAACGAAAACACAAATAAATTTTAAATGATATACGATTATGGAAATAAGCCAAAATAAAACGAACTGTGTTCGATCGTAAAAATAGAGAGAGAAAAAAAAAATAGAATGAAAATCGCTTAAATCACTCCTGTCTCATTTTAACACGAGGCGAAGGAAAATTGGCCAATGTAGCCGAAAAAAAAAAAAAAAAAAAAATAATAATAAATAAATGCCGAAACCCACAAGTTGATTTGGATAAAGAAGGGAGTATCTATTTCTGTAATTAATTATATATTCATCCAAAACAAATTACTTCTAGTATACATAACTCAAGCTAAAGGCTTTCTTTTTAAAAAAAAATGCGGATTAAAGACAAGGACATATTTTGATCGTTTGGAGTTTGTTACATTGATTAGAATAATATTTATTCATTTTGAGAATTTATATGAATAAATGTAGTCAAGAGAAAATGTAAGTTAATGACGCAGGCGTGTTTTGAAACTTAAACTGCAGATCATACGTTTTACAGAAAATATCCATTGTTCTGTTATTACAAGGCATCATTTTTAGTGCTTCTTTTTAAGAAATAAATGTTCGCGTTCCCTCTTTGGATAATTATAATAAATACAGAGCAATAAAAACACGTATTTTTAGAATTTTATGACCTATTTTACAATTAAACATGAATTTCTTTCTCGTACTGCTTTTTAATTAAATTTTATTATTTATTTTTCCATATTTTTAATTAAAATATAAAAAAATATTTATTTTGTCTTGAATTTTTTAATAAGTTAAATGACTTTCGTAATATCCTGATTAAATGTAACCGGAAATTCTTTAATTGAAAATAAATTGTACGTTTAATAATTGCTGAATTCTCTATTTTATGTTATTAATTTCTTATTTGATTTTAGATATTTAACCTAGATTTTATAAATCAATGATAAACTTTTTCTTTAAGGCAGTATTTTCACCACAAATTTACTCCTGTATGTAAAAGAGTATCAAAAAATTATATAGCATTCCCACTTAAAAATAAAGTATAAAGTCCTATTTATTTGCCAACAATGAAAGGATATATACCAGCATATTAAATATAAAATTAAATTTTAATCAAACTTTTTTGATTTACATTATTTGTTGAATAGCATGTAAAGTTCTATCAAATGAAGTCCTATTTCATATTAGTTACTAAAATTATTTTAGGCTAGATATTTAGATCACACAAATACGTTGTTTTCATTTTCATTGCAAAATTGTCAAAATATAATTTCGCATATTTACAACGCTTCTCATCATAAATATTACGTGTAACATTGCTTGATCAAAAAACAAATATCACAGAAATTTAGAAAAGGACAGTTACAGTTACCCTTTTAACTCTCCGAAGGAGATTTCCTCGGAACTATAAGTTTTCACAATGGGTACACATGCGTATAACCCAGAAAGATAAATTCTGAATTTTTTTGGCGATAAAAAAATGTTACCAAGATGACGTATTATGACGTGCGAGATGCGTAAATACTAGGGTTGTGCCAAAATAGAAATTAATGCATAACTCTTAGGTTTCCATATCTATAACACAACAAAAACCAGGTTGCCACATACGTAAGAAAATCCGCCATAAAAATCACCAAACTCAAAATTTTGCATCCTTGATAGCATTTGTGCCTTATAATGAATTTAAACATGTATTACAGAAGGTGAACTTAGCGTAGATTGTACTACGTCCATCGTATTCTCACATCTCTGAGAAAATCCAGAGAACTTTTAAGAGCTCATTCCGATATCTGGGCGAGCGGATCATTTGCGACAAATATATTATCCATTATAGGGCCGTGGTAGCCTAGTGGTTAAGGTATCAGATTCCCAATGACGCCAAAGACCCACTGAGTACATATGATATGCGTGCTGGTTAAATCTGTGGAATCGAAAGTCCCGTGGTCGGTCGTTGAGCAGTTACCATGTGTTCAATGGTCTGGAGAAAATTTCCTCCCCCTTTAGATCCATGTCAAAATTGAGGAAGTGGATCCTCTGGTGGTGCCCTCTATCGAAGAATGTTTTTTTAAAAAAAGAGCAAAGACGTATTTTTACTTTCGTGGTGCTCTGGTTAAAACGAAAGACTTAAATTCGCATAGCCAAGGCATAGCGAGCTTGACTTGTCCTAGTGTCATTAGTAACAACAACAACATTATCCATTATTCATCAGTAACTAGAATCGAACCCAAACACACCATTGAGATCAGTATGGTTCCTTACACTAAACCCAAGATTAGTCACGATCTTATCACGTGACTATGGATATTAAAGTTTTTCGATTTCTCTTCACAAGTCATCGACAGTAGACCATTATTTTTAGTTCTAGTGCTTTTGCAACAAATATATAAACAATCGCGACTTATTTTCAATTATTAAAAGTTGATTCGTCGGTTTGAACACATTTCACACTTATTGCATAAAACTTTATTCACAGCATTCAAAGATGTGAAATGTGTTCAAACCGACGAATCAACTTTTAATAATTGAAAATAAGTCGCGATTGCTTATATATTTGTTATGTTATTATTAACTCGGAAATGATTAAAATTATGTAAATTATCCTACAACAGTTTAATTATCAAAAGGCTGTATCGAAAAGTTTCTTATGTCTGTATTTCTTTCATTAAAACAGCGTGAAATTCTGATTCATATTTCATTTTTACTGTTCTTTCCATGCCTTCGATTCATTTATCTATGTTATAATTACGAAATGTACATGGATATTATTATATATTATTAATATTATTAAATATCTAAGTAAGTTGAGATTCGAATCTAAAAAATATACAAGAATTATTTTATTGCTAACTAAAACTACAAGTTTACATTCATATTAACATCTACGTCTCCCCCCTCCCCGGAGTACGTAAATAAAAAAAAAACTCTTTATTTAATGTGGATTTAATAATTTAATATAGGTATTTTAAAATATATTTTATTTAATATATAGATATATATTATAACTTATTTAATATGAATCTTTTATAATATAGATTGATTATATAGCATATTAAATGCAGTATATAAGTATAAAAGAAATTGATTATAATTATTTTGCGCGCGCTTATTTTAGTAATATATTTTACATGATAAAATGTTTAACAATGTGAGATTTACTTAATATATTATATTATTGTGTGCTCATACAGTTATTTTTCAACAAAATATTATAAAAGTGTTTGCAAACACCATCTTAAACATTAAAACATTTTTCCGATGGACATCCTTTTAAACTTTTCTGTTTTCATTTTCGAACCGTGTTTCTTACATTTCGCAGAATTAAAAAAAAAAAATGGAAATATTCTAAAGTGCAAAAAAGTGACAAAAAAAGGAATATAAAGAGAGAAATGCACTCTATTTTCGTCAGCTAAAAAAAAAAAAAAAAAAACAAAGGAAGCGAAGTAATAAACTGAAAAAGTAAAAAACTTATTCAAAGAAAAGGAAATAAACCGAAACAATGCGCGCATTGCATGCTGGGACAGCAGCTTCGCCTCTAATCGTCCTCCCTCCTCCCTCACTACCTGTATCGTGCACACTTTCCCTCCCCACCCGTTTTGCTAGAAGTTTCCCCGCTGCCTACGTGCAAACGTTCTTGTACGCTATGGCGGGTGAGCGAGGCCTGAAAGGGGGCTTCCTCTTTTTTTATATTACACTAGGTCACAAGTCAAATTTGATTACTGGGAACAAAATGATGATCTTAAGGAGCCGCCTTTCCATCCGATTATATTTACTTTCAAGCACTGTGCATTAATTTTAAGAAAATCAATAATTTTTTTCAATTAACTTTAAATTGGTAATTGTTGTATTTGTGCTTTATGTTTACACATTTTAGTTTTCCTTCTATTGACCATTTATAATTTCTCCTCTTTCCCCAAGAAAGTTATGTTATCAAAATTTTTGCAAGTTAAATTCGTATTTTTCATAAGAACATAAATTTTGTGACTATTTCTTTATAAAATAAAATTACAATAAAAATGTATAAAATTATACTTATATGATGATACTTCAATAATTTTTTAACTTAAAAAGTTCTTTTTTTGCGCATAATAATAAAAATTATTATTGGCGTGTTTTGTACAGAAATCCACATATATTAATTATGAACTGAAGAAAAAATCAAATAATATAAATTCATATATTTTTTCTACTTTGTCCTTTTCAGTTCTCCGCAAATCGATAGTTCGACAAAATTACAAAATAAAAAGGATAGCAGCAAAATAGTTCATTTCATTTAGTAAGAATAATTAGGCTTAGTAACTTTTGCTAATTATTATTTTTAATTTATAAGTTATTATTTATATATATATTACACGATAATTGGTACATCTATAAAATCACGTCGGCCAGAAAATAAAAATGTTAGTAGAGAACAAGATTTTTCGCCAACAATAGAAAAAAAAGTCGCCAAATATTTGACTGTTACTTTAATAAACCATTGAACCAATTGCGTCTCTTTAAACAAGAATTCAAACAGTGTTTCGCTACTTTTTATAATACAAAATGATAAACATTTGGAACTTACCTATGACTGAAATTAAGACGATTATTTCAGTCACCAATGCAGCATTATTCTATTTAAATTTCTATTTAGTTTTCTATTTAAATTTCCCATTTTTCTTTCATCATGAAAGTAATAAATTTGAAACGCTTATGTTACAATATGAAGAGAATTAAAGGAACAATTTGAAATTATTTGGTGTCAGTCCTATGAAATTTGCTCCAACTTTAGCGGAATTTTACATATGTACTGGATAATTTAATTATAAAATTAATTTATATATATATATATATATATATTAATAATTAGTTAATAAATACTTTTATAATTAATAGATTTTTAAATAATAAAATAAATGCTTTTATAATTTAATACTTAAATAAATATTTATGCATAATTTTTAATTTAAAAGAATTTTTTTTTAAAAATGGGAAGTAATTACTTAGGAATTACAAATTTATAATATTCTCTTCACACCATTTTGACCTTCTAATTAAAAACAACTACAGTGGTCACCAATACTCTTTCAAAGAATTTTTTTTTTAAAAATTCAAAAATTAAATTTAATAGTTGCTATTTTAATTTGCGATATTCAAAACCTGGAAAATCACAGTGTTTCTTTCTAAATTCGAAGACAGAATCGAGCAGCAATTTCATCTTTAGTGGCGTCACAGCCCAGAAGGACCCTATTTCCAGATTTCGACCGACAATTTTTTCCAGATTCAGACGCATATCTTTAGCCTTGAGCTTCATGTCTATAATTCTCAACTACTGTAAGTCATTTTCAATGCAGTCTAACTATTTAATCTTCTTTTTAAAGGGCTTGCACGGTATTGGGCAACTCTGCTCGATATCATTTCGTGCCATATCCAACAATTTAAGTTTAAGCCGTATTCTTTTTCGAATGCCTGTTGGTTAGACCATAAGACTTTCTTTGCAGATCTACACACATTGGATCGGTTAAGGTGTCAGCTTGCCTTAAACTTAGTATACACTGGGTGATCGGTTAACGAACAGTTCGGACTACGAAAAAATTGGACAACGAACACTCGTGTTCGTTGTCCAACTTTTTTGCGTGATTTTTGTGTTCAGACAATGCACACATATTCAGATTGCTAACTAAAATGAATTATTTGAAGCATAATGTGAAGCGTTGCCAATCCCAACGATCCAAAAATCGTTTTTAACCTTTCTTGATTTATGTTGCTTGCCGATCAAACTTCTAGTTTTATATCAGAAAAAAATTTTTCCTCAGTAGAATATTTATAGCCAAAGTAGGCTATCGGTTTCGGTCTTAATTTCATTCAAAACCGAAACTGCCTGACAATTAAAATTGATTGCTTTTGATTTCAATAAAATCTTAATATGGACCAATGCTGGCATCTGCCATTAAAGACCTTTTATAAAAGTGGGACGATGTCAGAGTAATGGTTTTTAGAATGGTACCCAAACCCAGCTGATGTCCGTAAGGTTAGGTCTCTTTTCAACGATATTGTTATTTATCACTTCCGGAAAATCCTTCGCAACAAACGCTTCTCAATATTTTTCCCAAAAAAACTGCTAGTTTCCTTATTTTTTCTGTCGGCGACCATATTTCCGTTGTATTATTTAAAACAAACAGTTGAACAGTTTATTACCAACTAAATATCAATGATCAAAAAATCGTCTTAGCAATTAAAATTGTAGAGCCTTGTTTTTTGTCATTTATTTAATACATTAAAAAAATTATTATTTTTTTCTCTTTTAGTAGACCTTTTGTTATTACATTCTTTCTCTTGTTAGTACTTATAACCATAGATACCGATTTAGTTTTAATTTTATGTGTTTTATTTCGCGTTTTTGAACTTATTTATGAAAATTACGCGCAAAAACGCAAAATAAAAAAAAAAAAAAAAAAAAAAAAAAACTTAATTCAAATGCTGAAAATGTGATTCGATTCTCAGATTTCAGTCCAGATCAAAGAAGCTGATTGAAGAATCGGAGCTGCAAACGCTTTCTTATTCTTTTTAAGGAAAAATAATTGTGAAAATAATATTCAATGTCATTGAATTTATTTGTTATTCTTATTGTTATGCTGTGTCCAACATAATGATAATTATTAATGTCTTTCTAAATGACAATTCTGATAAATTTTATTAAAATGCTAAATAATTAATTTAGTTTTTAGAATTAGAATTATTGCACTATATTCAGGGAATTAGGCAGTGTGGTAGAATATCGTTTGTAAGCATAGATCTTAACATTGCCAAATGTAGCAAGTTCATAATATATTTTCAAATCTTTGAAATGCAGCTTTTAAATGCAAATAAAATGCAGCTGAATAACATGCTGAGAATTTAGTAAGTAAGACGTTGTTAAAAAAGACAAATATAAATGGTTTATTTAAACCAGTAATGTATAAAAAATAATTTTTTTTTAAATTCAGTTCTCACTAGGGTCAGCCAAATTTTTTTTTATGTTTTTTTCCAATATAAAACTGGAATGAATTATTAAAATTTTTAATAAATTAATATTTAAAAAAAAACTGCATTAACATCAAGTGTCGTCCACTGCAAGCTTAGAAAAATGTATTTAAACTTGAATGAATGAATAGAAAGCATTTTATTAACAGTAGAAAATTTGAATAAGATATGTATAGGGGGAGTGGAAATTAATATTAGGATTTAAAATATTAACTCAAAGAGAACACAATTAGTAAAATCATTTCCTATTATTGCTTTTTCGAAAATAAATTATATTTCAGATTTTATAAAAGGTAATATTACATAGAAAAGTTAAAATATATATTTATCAAGAAACATAATACTGATTTTTTTAAGTTTAATTTTAGAATTTTGTGTTGCGATTGCTTCTTCCAAAAACAACCTTTCTCACTCTTTATTTTACACTTTTTTTTTAAAAAAAGTGCCAAACGGTCAAATTTTAAGGCCATGAATATCTATCATTTGCAGTTTCAGAATGGTAATTTGCTATCAAAAACTGCAGGAAATGGTGATAAAACCCATACCAACATTACCTTAAAAACAGCTAAATAGACATCAAGCAAAAAATGCATAATAGAGTTAGTCCAGTGGAATGACCATAATGAATAATTTGCCTCTCTTAATGAACAGTTGTGGACGGTAACAAAAAAAAAATCCCACCAAAAACACGTGACACGGCAAATAGAGTCATGCTAAGCATCACGCCATCCTTTCAACTCCATTCTTTCCTCTTTTGTGAAAAACTTATCGCCAATCTGGAGTTTTAATCAAACTTACTCAGATGTTATCTTTTCAGCCATCGCCATTGAAGTGTCAAAAGTTCTTGATTTACATATTCCATTTTCCACTAGAGGTGTGTATTTAAGCAAAAAGAGGAAAAGAAGAAAAAATTCCCACAAAGACTTTTACTTTTCCTTCACATTATTCACGAATAAAAAAAATTGCGATTAATTCAAAGTGGCGTGAGTAAATAAATTTAAATTAATAAGACTTTACAGGAAAAAGCACTTTTTGTATATACGTGTTTCCCTCGCATGTATCTTAAAGATTTAAAAATTTCCGTCGTTATATACAGTGAGAAATTCAATCATAAAATAACTACTACTTGTGTATATATATTTGCGTGAATATTTTCGTAAAAAAAGGAATATAGAAATAGCTATTATATCTATATGTATATGTCCTATTTTAAGATAATTATGAAATCTTTCTATTTTAGGGGTACATGAAATAGGCATTAATAGTAAAATAGTGGTTAACGAGAAATATTTTTTATGTAAACGTAAAATTTGAGTATAATAATGTGTTTATATAAAGGAAAAATTTCTGGTGCTTTTTTGATATTAACAGAAACCATTAAGTATTTTCAAAATATTTTCGATGGCATTAGAAGTAAATAGGGAATAGTGATTAGAAAACTGTCCTCCATATCTTTTTAAATTGGACATTACAAGTGCATCCGAGAGGAAAAAGGCTTCACCAAAGATATTATATATATAGTTATACACTTTAATCTTAAAATTCAAAATAAAATACAAAATAAAATTAATAATAAAAACAGAAATAAACGAAAGCATTTCTGCAAAAAAATAATCATAATAATAAATAGAAATAAAAGAAAGTATTTCAACAAGACTGTGTAAGAACGTTTTATATAAATAGTGAATCGAATACTGTAAATTTGATCTTACGCTATTCAAGAAAATGTAAATTATTATTTAATACGTATATTAAATAAATACGAACAAACATACATAAATTAACAAAAATAGAATTTAAAAGAAATTAATAAAATATACTAAGGATACTAAATTAAAGATCAAAGCTTTCATTTTAGTTCACCCAAGGGCATATGATATAGTTAATGAATATTTAAGAAATATGGAGTTGATAAAGAAAATAAAAAATATTACTGTATTAAAATTTTGAACAAAGATCAAATGATAATAATGTTAAATACACATTATAAAAAATGTAACAAATTAGATTTACACACTGGAGGAAAAACAATACATATTATATTATTGTATTCATTATCCCATAATAGATAGAATAATAACACTTTTGATATTCAAGGTAGTGTTTTTTTTATTAACTTTGATGATTATTGAGGGCAACAAAGTCTAACTTATGGCTGGAAAAAAGAGGTTGAATAAATTTATGTTTATTGGAAACACATGAATAACGCAATTTTTTTAATACTATCCATCAAAATTAATTATTTTAAAATTAATTAAGTAAATATTTTTACAGTTAGTTAATTTCTCTTTTACATCATAAAATAGGGAATAAATATTTGAAATTAATTGGTTAAGTCCAAATGATTTGGAATTTTTTTTATTAAAAAGCACTTGACTCTACTGGAAAAAAACTACTGCAAGCGATTATATGAATATAAAATCAAAAGCATTTCTACTTCTTTCTCTCTGATTTTTTTAAGAACATTTTCTTGTTTATTTAGACATATATTATTTATATCTCAAATTTGATGACAAACATATTGAATAACCTGCAATAGACTCGTTTATTGACATGTACGGAATGAGAACTTGATAGTTTCCGAAATTTCTTTTGAAGGAAATTTTGAAAGTTATTAAGTTCTTTAAGAAATTTTACATAAAAAATTTTAAGCATATTTTCATTGATCTTTTAAAAGATTAACTATTCTAGTAAAATCTTTTAGAACATTCGATAAGAAACATTGAAGGAAGTAAAGAGAAGGAAGTATTGTATGTAATGTGGAACTTGCTGGACAAATATACGAGAAAATTCAAATAAATGTTCCCAATGACTTTTTAGTATTAACTCTTTATGTAAGAAGTCTTTAGTTTCATTTTCAGGGAATTGAGGAAGTGAGAAAAGTTATAAGCATTCTGAAATATATGTAAAACACAGAAAGCCTGAAAATAAAATTTAAAAACATTATATTTTTAACATAAGAAATATCTATTTTTTTTTAATGTTTTAGTTACCAAGAAAGTTTATTAGGGATAAAAAAAATGAATAACAAAGTGAAATTCCAAATGATGAATAATTTGTATATATGTTTCATATTCTCGAAAAAATGGTTAACTTAGTTTGTGAAAAGCTGCAAGATTCTTCCTAAAGAAAAGTAAAGGAAAGTTGGTATAGTGTAGAATTCAGAAGCTGCTGTTCACAGGAAATTTCAAGCGCATGTTTTTCAATTTATCACACAATGTTGCTTTTGAAAAAATCGCTTAGTTCCAGACGGGAGGAAAAGAGAATAGAAAAAATGAATGGATTGCAGTTTCACATATCTTGTAAAATGTTAACGGAATTTGGAATATGTATTCTTTGCTGCTTTTAAAGTGTTTAAAAATATTGCTATCTCATTCAGAAAGCCAGTGAGAATTTTAAGTGTTAATAAATGCATGCTTCAAAGAAGGCAGATACGCAAAAAACCATGGGAAAGATTCACATGGAGTATGAAACATGTGCTTCTTATCATCGCTAAGGATTAACTGAGTTCACCAGAGTTAGCTAGTTCTCTTGTAAAGAGAAGTGAATGGGAATAGAAAAAAAAGAAATTATGGCAAGGAAACAACGTTATGACATGAAATTTTAAACATGTGTTCTTTATCTACTAAAATATTGACAACACTTATAAAATATTGAGAACATATCAGTGAGAGTTAAAGGAAAATGTGTGCGCTATGCGATTTGATATATTTAAACGTATTCGAAAGAAATGGACCTCACAGTCTCTTGCGTTAGTAAATTATTACTTAAAAAAAAGTGAAAAGATTTTATTTTTTTATTAACCATAAAGTGGTTGTTTCTTTCGTTACAGTTGAGATCATGACTACGTCACTTTATTAATATTCGTATAAATATCTATGACGTTTCATCTACGTCACATCGTATTGAAACCGCTTTGTAAACCGACTTGTCAACGAATTTGCTGCCTGCTTTCAAATCATATTTTTCGAGTGGCAGCACACAAGGCGAAGTTCACTCTCGAATGTCTGAGAATAGTGTCCAAGTTCATTTTGTTGATAAAACGATTTCTTATATAAGAGTCAAAGTATCGGTTGGAAAAGCCGTTTTTCATTGATCCAGGTGCTTAACAGGATTACAATAGACAGAAGTTTCCTTTTTCTTATTAAAAATGCAAGACTAAACATCCACTTCATGGTTAATCTAAATCGGAAAGGAGGATTTAAATTTCCAAATATATTTCATTTAATAGAATTTTTTTATTGCAAATTATACTTTTGGAGCTTTATGCTCCAAAAATGTACTTTGCAATGAAAAACTGCTTTCTTTAAATGCTTAATAGAATTCTAAATTAATATAATTGCAATATTTATAAATAATCTCTTTTAAATCTTAAGACTACTGGCTTGCGTACGCCAATATTAAAAATTTTCTTTTAACTATTTTTTCTTTCCTTCCTTTTTTTATAATTCCATTCTCCTAGAAAAAAATTTAACATTTGTAATATGAATCACTTGATACGTCAAAAATGTATTTCATTGGTACAAACACAGGTGGTGAATATATCTTTAAAAACGTTTATTTAGTAGAGACTTATTACATAATTTCATTGTAAAAGCTGTTTTTAATTTTTATATTGCGTAAAATTAAACTTGAAATAATTCATAATTATTTCAAAAAATTAGTCATCATTGATTTTTTTTACTCCATTATTAAAAACTACTACTGATTTTTTTTTTATTGAAACTATTTTTTTTCGTATTAATTTTTGCTATTATTTTCTTAAAATTGGTGAAATATTCAACTCTGAATTATGTTGAAATTAATGCAAGTAAAGATAATTTAAACTGTGTATTAATATTAAAATTACTCTAGTTTTTTATAGAATGAAAAATTTGCAGTGTCATAATATGTTTTAATAATGATAATTAATGGTTGTTGTAATTTTCTTTTTTGGAATAAGTAAATTGCTATCGAAAAAACTTCCGGCGTAAAATTGATTTCCATATTCGAAACTCTTCAGAAGAGTAAAATTTTTACATCTAATATAGAAAAAAATTCAATCATCAATTATATGTAATGCATATGTTTTTTTAAATAAATCAGTTTAATTTTAAAAAACTTGAATTATTTTTCAAGTGTTTCAGATATTTGCTTAGTTATATGTACACCATTATTTTAAAAATTGTAGTAGTTTAAAAAAATAGAGGAATCAGGAAAACAATTTTAATTAATTTCACCGTAATTATATCTTTTTTTGAATATATGTTGTGTCTATACAAGCATATATACATATGAAAGCCATGGCAACAAAAATTGTATAGTCTGATTTCTGCCCATCTGGTTTTTCAAATATTTTGGAAGAAATAAACCTCACTTTATTCCATATTTAAAGGAAGTAAAAAAAAATTAATAACAATAAATTTGAAATATATATTCTCTGAATTTTTCAAACGTAATTTACATAAAAAAGAATTATGAAATTTAGATTATTTCCTTATATAAACAAGTAAAATAAACTGCATGTAAGAAATAATTATACTATTTTATACATACTTGAATCATTTTTGAAAGCTATGAATTTTCTTCAAAAGAAATAATAACTTTTTCCCGATTAAATCAAATGCGAAATGTTATGAGAAACAGGAATGCCTAAACATTTGCATAAATTACTTCCTAAAACAAATTGATTTTACATAAAATAATGTAACAGTTTGAAATTGAATTTTTTGCCCTATAATTTATTATATGAGATATTTATTTTTGAAAATTAAAATGTGGTTTTTATTAATCTTTGAGACACTTGTTTTAATATGGAGAAAAGGACTGGAAATTCCGGAATTGTAAACTTGTTCTTATTATTATTGTGAATACAGTGTTACACGAAAATAATTTAACTGTGCATACTTGCTTTGCTTTCTTCTCTTTGTTTCCTGATACAAAACTAATTAAACAAAAATGTTTTCCCCTTATTCTTTTTCTTTCTATATTTTATAATTTTTCTATATTATTCTTATAATTTTTAATAAATTTTGTCTTGAAATTATATTAATTTCTAACATTCATAAATGTGTATTTTGTAAACTTAAATCTTGAGTAGAAATCTTAATTTATCATTCATAGAATGTAGTTGATAAGAAATTTAGAAATCAATTAGAAATTAAGGTATTTATGTAAATTATATTTTATTTCTAACATTTTTTCTTATACAGCAACAAGAATTAGACAAAAGAGCCTGCTATTTATATGACATTTTTAATGAGATTTATTTTAAAGTCTTTTTGGCTCTTATATGCAGGTCAAAAATCATCAGTTGAGTAAGTTATTTCTCTTGCTTACTAATGAGCATTTTTCTTGAAAATCTATATGCTTGCATATTCAGTATGTTTTCAACTCTCAATATATAATAAATGTGAAATATAAGTAAGATAATAAAGTAGTTAATATTAGGTCATTAGACTATCAACTATAGATAGTTGCATATTGAATGCTCAAATCAGTATTTATTCAAACCATCTTTTGCGGTAATGCATATGCAATGTGCTGATCTCGTACTTTGTAAAGAGTAACCACTAAAGAGCAATAAAAATTGCTAATGTCATCCTGTAATACATTTTGTTAGGCATTTATGGGTTGTTCCTCTAAATTTGAGGAATTTTGTTGTAAATTTTAAAGTAGATTATCTGCCATGTGCCAGATATTTTCGATTGATTAAATGTCTAGTGATCTTGCTGATCAAGTAAGGTTTCTAGTAGTACAAAAAGTGGACCAAGAAAGGCTTCTAGGACAGCACACAGATGTTGGATCATTATAATCTGTAATTATCTCATTAAATTATGTTTCCAGGATAATATATTCTACTGTTATTAAGGAAATAGGTTTCAGGGTGATATCAAGCAGTTGTTGTGCTGTTAAAGCTGCATGGAGGGTGATATTAAAGTTATATTGCAGACTGGTTACCTGCTATTGCAGGAGATAAAACTTCACACCATCACACCGAGGATAATAACTGTATGTATCTATTAAAAAAAGCTGATTGAGATTGCTGGGCCAATAACTGCTCTATAATCTGTGATCTAAGAGAACAGCAGGATGTATCGTTAAACACTGGGCGTTACCAATCTGCTGGCAGGTATGAAAATCAGTGACGATACCATACCTGATGAATCCCCGGATGTAGGAATTAAAGGTGGATGACTTAAAAGCAAATGTGATAGTTTCTACTCCTTAGAAGATCCTTTAAACAGAAATTAATCCCGAATAATATGGAAAAGGTATATTGGATATGAACAAAGGATAATCAAGAAGTTATTCGGACCTAATGCACAATCATTCCATTTTGATACATCGTTGCACACCTTTGTCTTTCAGAATCTTCGTCTCATCGATAAGTTCTTTGAAATTATTGCTTCCAGTATTGATGGATAACTGTGATATCTTGTAACCATACTGTTCTGGTAATAGGTTATTGTTAAATTTGTCCACTCAGTTTAAAACATTCCGACTTTGCTACCACATTCGACTCACTTAGTTGATTATGAGATCCTTGACAGCATCAGACATCTTTGACAACATTATTCGTCATGTTTCCAGGAAGTTTCTTCATTGCGCTTCTGGAAAAATGAGAAAAAATTATGTATCCGTCCTGTTTCCAGAGAAACTCTTCATGGTGTTTCTGGGAAAAATGAGAAAAAACAAACCTTCCGCAACTTTTATTAATTTTATACCATGTAAATGGTGAAATATAAGCATGCACTATATCAGAATTTAAGCTTACTGACTATGCAAATTTAATCATTTGAATAATTTTTATACAAAAATTTACATTATAATTAGAAATTATTATGTTAAAAATTTCCAGACCACTCATATTGTTTTTTAAAGTTCTTTTTTTTAATTTCTTCCTCAAAGAATGTATGTACTGTTAGTTGCACAGAAAGAATTTTGAAGAAATTTCATTTCTTGTTCTTTTCTTTCCTCAAATAGAAATAAATACACAAATAATTAGTTGCCAATACAATTTTTAAAGTGGCCGGGAATCCTGAATTTCCTCCTTAAGTATGATTTGTATTAAAACCCTATAGCTTAGTGATAGCACATGTCCGAGGTTCGATCTTAGGGCTGGACAAGGTTGACTCAACCTTTCATCCCTTAAATGGGTCAATAAACTGAGTACTAAGCATGTTTGGAAACAAAACACTAGGGGTTTCGTGTTAGACTGATTATCTAACTGGGATATATGCTTCTCAGCCCAGGTCCCTCGGTCAGGAATACAAATATCGGCACCGTAGCCGTTGGCCTATATGGGCTGTCGTGTCATAAGCTTAGCTTTTTTATGAGCTGTATTAATTGCAAAAATATATAATTTTACATAAGTTTCATTTTTCTATTATTATTTTTTTTATACAGGATTAATATAGCAAAAACTAATTTATCACAATTATTAAAAAATGTTTTAAAACATCATTCTAAATTTTGAATCATGCGCATGATGTAATCTCATATGTAGGAGACACTTAAAAACATTTGGTTACATTCTTTTTATGTTGTTGCTGATGCTTATCTCCAACGCAGTCTGACGAATTCAGACCAGTTCTATGAATCCGCTGATCTTTAAAAAGTCGAAGACAAGAGGAAAGAAGGAATACATTTCTTCCCAAAGAAAACGAAAACATTTCATAATATCTTCAGCAAAGGGCTGGTGCTGTTGGTATTTTGGACAAAGGTTTCTCACCCTTGTAAGGCATTTTAGGAGGCAAGACCAAGAAACTGGGGCAGGTTTTTCTGTCTCTATGTCTTTTTTTATGTATTGCAGATATATTGTACAATAACTTTTACCTGAATTATACCGTTCAGCTTTTTCTTATATATTCAAGGAAATTACGTTCTTGGGATCGCTTTTATCCCTCATCGAAGACCATCTCTCTGTTACACTCATGTGTTTGCTGTTACCAAAATTAAAGTTATAATATTCGATTTTGTTTAAATCAAATCTATATTAATACGTTGGTACAGCACGAAGTTTCAGGGTCTTGGAGCAGTAAGGATCATTGAAAAGAGCATGAGAGAATTTTTCATTTAATATCAATGGATCATACTGAAGTAATTAAAAAGCAAAATTTCCTAGTTTCACAAAAAAAAAATGTTTCAGGTGTTATACATGCATCACGAATTTCAATTCAATGAAAAAAATATCAATATTCTACGAAAGAAATTGTGATTATTGAGACATTATTTATACGATAATAGAACTTTAACATTTCACATCCATAGAAGAAATTTTCAAAATGCGGAATATAATAAATCAAAAAGGTTCACAATCCATTTTATGAAGTTCAGATTAGTCACATGAGAAAGATATTTTGAAATTACAAATTCTTATCCAAGCGCGACCGTCGCAAAATAAAATTCTAATAAAAATCACAACGTGAAAAAATAAAATTAGAAACACAATTCTATTATTTTTAACCATGACATACTTATTCTTCTTGATCATTAACATATCAGTCGTTAACTCTTTTCACATGTCAATCAATTAAAGTAAACAATCAGAACTAGTGTCAGCAGGCTCTTGACGATTTCTGGTTATTATGAAAAATTCTCACATTTTAAATATAGAAATTAAAAACACAAGATTTGAAGGAATCTCAGAAACTGATGTTGTTATTTTAAACATTCGATTCCTTTAATTGACAGTAAATAGTCAATTTGCTTGTGATGTTTTAAAAGAATACGACTCCTAATGAAATACAAAAGAAAATCAAATTAGTTCATGCTAAACAGAATAGAGATAATACTTCATAAAGAGCAGAATAAAATACAATTAAGATATTTATAGGATTGAATACGTTTGGAATTTAAAGTAGGAATGTTTAACTTTTTAACGTTCACGTAAAAGAACTTCAAAAATTGGTTGAATGTGACTCTATAATTAGTATGACTGATTTCTTTTTGTGAGATACATGGTTGATTGACTGGTGTCGTGTTCATTTGAAGTCAAGTCAAATCACTCCAAGTGCCAAAATCATGGCCTTGGCAATGTGTACAATTTTGTCATCATAGAGATTTCCCTGAAAGAAAAAATAAAATACCTTCCCATGAATTTGAAAAATAAAATACCTTCCGTAGACTAACAGGTAGAAGTCCAAACTCTCCGAGGCAATGGCACTCATTTTTCCATAAATAGTCAAGAACTGTGTGATACATGAGTAACAGTTTGACTGCATCACAGTATCACTACTGAAAATCATTCTTGTTATATAATATAATCATTCTTATTAATCATTCAACGGTGAAATCATTCATCTCAATCGTAACGTGATATGAATCATAGTATGATTGTTGAAGATTATAGATGGTCGTCTGTTGATGAGTCTTTGATGATGTCAAAGGAGTCTTTGTTATGAGCTGCTTTTGTCTATTCGATCCATATGTCATGGATCGAATAGACAAACGCAACTCATTAACAAGGCAGGGTTCCATAGAAGACAATTTTCTGACAACACGAATTCGATGTGAAAGAAATCGAACGCCCATGTAGTTACCTAAATGGTTATTAGGAATTGTTTTTGCACCTTTATGCTTCCCTAGATATAACCACCCAGATGTAGGCTCTTCCAGTAAGTGGAAGAGACGGTTGGGAAGAATCTTCGTAATTTAGATTCAAGAACCAAGTAGAAGACTCCCCTAATACTTAACATGGCTCTCTCAGATTTATACTTGCACTCGAAGGGAATTTGACTATGACTTATTTAAGGTGTTCTGGCCACCTTCGGCAAACACAATGGATTTTCAGTTACTTTGAATTAGAACTCTCCATCACCTGATAATGAGAACGCCGCTTTAACAAACGAAGAAGGTACGGCCTCAGGCAATGTGGGAAATAAATATTTAGTTGTCAGATATGAAATGTCGAATAATGTCATCTGAAAAGAAGCTGGAGTATGGCTCAGAAGTATCGATAAAATTTCTGACAATAAAAATTTAAAAATACCCTGATAACTTTTTTAATTGTTCTTGATTCTTGAAACAGATGAACTACGATTTCTTTAAAAAACAAAGATTCGCTCATGACAAATCCACAAATTGTTCATAGATTTGAAGATAATCAGTTTCCAATCTGATGCTGGGTATCTTCATTCTTTACTCAAGGCAGTCTCATTCGTCGGTGATGCGAAGTGAATGAAAGTCACCGAAATGAATATCAGGATATTGTAACTTTCTCATTATTGTATTAATAACCATAAGAGTTTCCCAGCGTTCGATGGACATTTACTCTGTCAAAGAGATTGATTTCCCAAATGGTAACTTGTAACTAACTAGCATCAGAATAAATTTGTGAGAAGTGGTTTGAGAGGCCGTGGGAACGGTAGAAAATAACTCAAGAAGGGGCATTAAGTGCATCACGGAAGATTCGATTTATCTGTGGGAAACCAGAATCACCTGTCGTGTGATTCCTCAGTGAATTTTAAACGATTCCTTGAGCAGCCATTTTCTAACTATCTTATGTCATTGGGAATCGCCAGGTTCGACAGAAAACATGTGGTCTTGAAATGACGTATGAGGAATGTTCAAGAAGTTTCTGGATTGTCTGATGACGGGGGAGGGGCGGAAGGATATTTAAAGAGAGGAGCCACCAGAAACTGGGAGTTCTGCCTGCGGTTTCCGATTGAGTTGCTGATCCTGAGAAGTTTCTGAGTGAGTCGCCTTGAATCCGTGACTGAAATTCCCGAGGAAGACCTGTGCCTGTAGTGAGAGATTCTGAGTATCTCGAATGCTAGCAGCCCATCTTGACGCCTCGCCAAATTTCCAGTGAATTCAATGAACTTTCCTAGAATGGTAAAACTTAATTCCTCTGTGCTGCGCAAGATGATTGAAGATTCTTACGAACAATAGGCAACTACCTTGCAGACAGTCATCGATTCATAGTTCTTTTTAAATAATCATCAGAGTAATTTATAGATTGTAAATAAATTTTTAATCAAGATCTTGCAATTAAATGAGTCTTAGCAATTAAATGAGTATAGGCTAGGACAATAAATGAGTCCGACTCATTTATTGTCCTAGCCTATCCATTTGCTCAGCCGTTCCACGCTGAATACACTACAATATGTATAAGCTTGTAGCAAATTTCACTGAGAGCATTACTAACCACTTGGATTAAGTACTGGTCTATATGAAAATAGGTGTTTACTGTGGCTCTAGTAACCACATATCATTGTGAATTTTTATTCTGCCACAATCTGTTGGTATTCATGGGCATGTGCTGCAACGTAATTTTAAGACCACTTTTTCCATTTAGCTGAATATTCTTAGTTTTAAGTGTGTTACATTATTATTTACACCATAATTCTTCACGATTAGCTCAAATCTCAAGTCTTTTCGGTATTGCCATTTCTTCTATTAACGGTGTTTAATTTTCTGTTAGGTTGAAGATTGATGGTGGAAGCTATTTGATCACCTTTTGAACATGGACTAAGTGGAACATTTATTACGGTACCTATCTTTTTAGTAAATTATACATATCTAAAAAAGGAATCGTGCTTGTGAGGTGATGGACTAAACTTCAGAGAGCTAAGGACTCAACTTCAGACACAAAGTACTAAGCCTAATTGAGTCCCGGACCAATAACTTCTTTGAGGATCCCCACTGTTTCTCAATAACAAACATTCTATTCTATGTGGCAAACGATTCTATTCTATTGACAACGTAAAATAACTTTTTATTCAATTTGGGGGACCCTCTGACGTGGGGCCCCAAGTCAACTACCCTGTATGCCTTTGCCTTAATAAGATTCTGAAGCCAAGCATTCATCTGATAGTTCAAATCGTTTTAGAAATTCATCATTCATATTCACCTACTGAAGGTATTTTTTTTATCATAATAGATAAAAATTATTGATAGAAAAAAAGCAGTGATAATTAGTAAAACAAAATAGCATTCTTTCCTTTTTTCATTGATTACCTGTCAAATCGATTAAGAATATTTTAAGTCAAACTCTATCTCACGGATATAGTTAACATGTATAATTTTTGGTTCAAATATTTTAATTTTGCTAGTAAGCTGAACAAATTATGAAATAAATAGATGCTAAAATTTTCCAACAAATGAGTGTGTGTGTTAAAAATTCATTTCATGGCTACATTTTAATCTACCAAAAAGAAATTTTAATCTCAAAATAGTTTTCAGAGTGAAGAGAAGATTATGTGCATGAATGTGCAACTGAAAAAATCTTTTCTGATATCATCCATTATTTTTAGAGTTAGTTATATTAATAGAAAATAATAGCTTATAATAAAAAATGAAATATATCACATGAAAACTGTATATTAAAATAACTATTAATTAATAATTTAAAATAATTTGATGAAACGCTCTCTGAATAGTATTAGTAACACATTTTTTTTTACCATTTCTATGGGATCAACAATTGTATTTTATTGTTATTATGTATCACTTAGGTAAAAAAAAAAAAAAAGGAGATTAAAGAATATATTTATTTTATTTGTTACTCGAAACTTTTATTTTATTTGTTACGTGAACTCGCCTACTACTTACAAAATGGAATCATATATTTTCAGATTGTAAATATACCATCCATTGTTTTCATTTGACAGTAAACGACGAATAAATTGACAGTGGAAGCGAGCCAGTAAAAGCAAATAATCGTTTGGTCTTCTTCAAATCGAATAAAAAACTCGTCGATCGATCTTCTTTTGTTTTCGACGCGGAAAATGCAACGCATACATTTTTAATTTTCAGACGAATTATGATGCATCGTGTCTGAATCTCTATAAACAAGTGTCAGAAACATTGAGGACTGAGTTTCTCACCTCTAGTACTGACCCCTGGGGATGCTACGTGATGTCCTACAGGGTAGGAGGATCAGGCGTTGTATTTACCAGGTGGGGTGGAGCATTCACTTTTCAGTGACTCAGAGAAGGAAAATTTCCTTCCCCTCAATTTTTATTATTTATATTTTTATCTTACCTTTGAAAAAAAAAATCATTTTTAGAAATTCAAGATCCCTTACGGGGATGTTTGTAACGGACTGAATTTAAAATCTTATAAACCTAGTTTCCAAGGTCACCGCTAACTTGTCTACTTTAGTTGTTTTCGGGAGAAAAAATTTTGAAGGCATTTCTTAAACACTGTACAGAAAAATCCTAGCGAAAAAATATTCTTATGTATTTTGTATCAGTTTACAATATCGCTTTAAGTTTGAACGAAATTGTTTTACTATTATCTAAATACTTTTAAATAGTTATAATTGCAATAATATATAAATTTTATGGTACTTTCTTGTTTAGAAATTCCTTAAACATTTTCCCTAAAATGAGAACTATTTTTGAAGTCTTACATATTTCTTCTACAAGTTTTTATAAACATCAAGAATCGATTACTCAATATATATATATTTTTTTAATTTACAGAGTACATATTTGATCTATATATTTAAACTTATTAACTGTTGCTATTTAACGTATGATTGTACTAATTTATATAGAGTAATTAAATTATATATAATGTAGCTTATTAAATTAAATATTTATAGAAATCAAAAATACGAAAATTTTTTTCACATTTAAAGTGGAGTTCTAATACAGCGAGATTTGATAAAATGAAATATCAGTGATATGAAAGCTTGACTTCCCGATCGAAATAAATCCGAAAATATTACCTGCAAGCCATGTTGGTTTGCAAAAATTTGAAAAATATGATCGCATCATAATGCAAACACTCTCAAATGAATTTCCTTCACATTCTTTAAGTGAATTAGTCCATTGGATTATCATTACCATTTTCATTAACTAAAATGGTGCTATTTAAAATGAAAAGACGAGCAATATATATTTGTCCATTTACTTCATAATGTTCTATTGGTGATATTCTCATATAATATAATAAATCTGCTCTAAAAATATTTCGTAATTGGAAGAAAGGTAATACAGATTAACATTTACAATTTTCAGTATGTATTTTAACTAGGAATTATTTTCTGAGGTTATTTTAATCTACGTTCAAAAAGTTAACTTTGATATCATTCATTGTGTGTGCCTTTAAAATCCGGTTTCAATAATGGTTGATTCGGTTGTTCATCTGGAGAAATAAAGCCCCACATTAGTTTCCTAGAATACAGGAAATAAATAATTGCGTTTAATTTCTTAAAAACAAAAAAAGGTTTATTGTCATACAGAAACCAGAATTGAAGAAAGTTTTCAATAGTTATATAAACTTTTTTGTTATTCTAACTTAAATAAATGCAATTAAAAGTTCCATACAATTATTACAAAAGTATTCTCAAGGCAGAATAGCAATTTATAGAACAATGGACCTTAAGCGCTGGTCTTGATGACTCATTTGGAGCATTTTCGTCTATTGCTTGCTTGCTTTTTACGATAGAAAGAGCGGAATCATGAAAATCGTCGTCTACGGGTCAGTAGTTCGCCGATATTTTTAACGACGCTGTGGCGACAGAAACAGACTTCTTACAATAGAAGCTGGCGACTAAGAAACGGTAAAAATGATGATAGGTATTAAAGAGAGGGACAGATAAACGCCAGTAAAAAGTTCCCTGTGTGTATTTCTCGGTCTTTCATTTTACTGATATGTGACAGAAATTTTAATACAACAAAAAACCCTCTCTCATTTTTTTCTATATTATCTTGAAAAGTGAATATATATATATATATATATATATATATATATATATATATATATATAACGTCCTAAATAACTTTTACAACATCTTACTACAGAAAGCTCAATACAGCTGATGTGATTTTAGTTTGCTCTTTTTCAATGTATTTTCTACACATTTTCTAGTTTCTATAGATTTTCAATCTACACATAATCTAATTTTCTAATCTAGTAATTCCATTAAAATAATAATATTTTTCTATAGATTTTCAACCATTAAAAATTATTAATAATAACAATAATAATAAATAAGAATAATTATGCAGTTGCAGAGAGAATTATGCAACTTCATACTTATTTATGATTTTGTAATAGTCTATATTTTTCAAAACATATGGAGATTTAATATAGAAATAATTTTAATATTTATATTAAAGCAAGTGTATTTAGTTATTATGATTCTTGCTAGTTAGACATGTTTAGCTTCAGGCTAAATTTTTATGGCTTATAGTGATTTCCAGACTATTTTCAAGAATTTACCTCCAATGTTTATAGTGATTTCCATACTATTTTTAAGAATTTACCTCCAAAGTTTATAGTTATTTCCAGACTATTTTCAAGAATTTACCCCCAAACTTTAAAGTGATTTCAAGACTATTTTCAAGAATTTACCTACAAAGTGGTAAATGATTTCAAGACTATTTTCAAGAATTTACCTCCAAAGTGGTAAATGAACCTACGAATCGTTGAAGTGAAGATTCTACATTCAGTTACCAGTTCGATTGTTACTGACAACTTGGCTATGTATTTGAATTTCGTATGCAATATGTGATGTCTAATAGCGAGTGTAAAATCTAAGCCTGTAGTATGGATTTTCATGATTTCATGGCTATCAACCCATGAATCTTTCCCTAGAAAAGTTTTGCATTGTTGGAAAAGATGTTAATGCATCGTACAAGTGAATTAAGTTCTCGTACTAAGCGATGTGCTAGACAAAGGCAGGAATACACACTTTTCATTCAAAAACAAATCAGTTTTTACAGCAAGAATAGTCAAATAAATAGTCAAATAAACAAATCAGTTTTTACAAAGAGACTAGAAATCAAGGCTGATCACTAATCAATTCTGATGAAATTTAAAAAAACATTTTGAATCGACTGCATAATTGATAATATTCTTGAAAAATTCCTTTTTATCTAACGGTTGATGGATAACTGTGATAAGCTTCAATCTGAGAAGTTATGTTCTAACGAGAAATAGTTCAATGTTTAAATCTTGGGAAATAACAATTAAAGAAACATTTAATGATAATTTTTTTCCAACTGCGGGCACTTGGGTGACGAACCTTATACCACAACAAGGCCAGAAACTGCTAATCATTTGTCGTTACCCAGCGGGCACCTGTGAACCAAGTCACGGAGGGGATTAGATTTACCCGCACCATACCACAACAAACCTGTTTATAGGGTGGGCCACATTCGTACATCATCACAGAAGAAATGACAGAGAAACACAGAGAGAACAGAGAAAGAAAGTATCATCCCTGACCGAACCGGGATTCGAACCCGGATTAGGGGTCAGGAGTGCTAAACACTCAGCTATCGGTCTGCCATTTAACGATGATTGAATACTGAAAATTACGATTTGAAAAATCTTTTCCTTAATACTAAAAATTCCAGGAAACAATTTACAAAAACATTTTTGTCGAATTTGCTGTGTTAAATTATTTTAATAATTACATAGAGAAAGCGAAATGGTTAAATAAATCTAAAATTACATTTAAAAATGTTATTATTGATTCATTTTTTTTTGTTCTGTGTATAAAACTAGCATTAAAGAAACTGCATTTTAGTCTATTACTTTTTTTTTTATAAATGTCAAGTCATAAATGATTTTGATTCATAGAATTAGGAAAAAATGTAACGAAGGAGAATTTTTTTTAGGAACAATAATAATTTCTGAATATTGCAAAATGCCACTGAATTTGATGACAAGTTAGTCTGAATATTAATGTTAAACTTTACATAAAATGAAGTTTAGTATAAAAGATTTCGAGTCAATATTTAAAAAAATATATTTTTCTTTCTTTAGAAGAGATATTTTAAATTTGATCATCAGATCTTAATTCCCCTGGTAAAATATTCTCAATTGTAAGATAGTTTCTAGATGAATTTTGAGAAGTATCTCAGTTCAAACAGAATCACAGAGTAGATCTAATGCGATACAAATGCACGACACGTACGGAATATCTCTATCGGGGAATAATATTGACTGATTCACTTTCTTTCTTCATGAATAAAAATATATGGAAAATGAGACTTTTCAAAAGATAAAAATATACTATGATCTCTGAGAAGAAAACATCAAAGTAATTGAGAAAAAGAAACTTTTTTTTTTTATACGAGCTCTGAAATTTTTCAGATACGCGCAGACCAGAATTTACAAAATAAAAATAACGGTTTAATTTTAAAATAAAAAGTATTTTAACTCAGAAGTCGATTATTTACTGACTCACTTCAACTTGTTTAGCGTAGAATAAATTTTAAACAAAAGAGAAAATGGAGTTGACGCGAGAACATTTTCGCGTTATGATTTTCTACGATTTTAAAGCAGGATTAAATCAAAAAGAATGTGGTCAACGGTTGCAATTAGCATTTGGTGATGAATCTCCGGCTCGTGCTACTGTATTCAGATGGCTTAGAGAATTTAGAAGAGGTCTCAATTTTCTTCAGGATGAAGAACACACAGGAAGGCCACCATCGGCAGTAATCCTGGATAATGTGTCTGTTATCCGAAAAATGGTAATGGATGATAATCACTGTACTTATCAAATGATACAGAAGGAACTTAACATTGGATCCGCAGCCATACACAAAATCATTCATGAAGAATTACATATAAAAAAAGTAGTTTGCCGTTGGGGGTTCCCCGTAATCTAACTGAGCACCAAAAAGAGGAGCGTGTCAGAATCAGTATAGAAACTCTTAAATTGCTAAATGAGGGTGGCCACCGCATTATTTCTAAAATTGTAACAGGTGAGGAAACGTACACACCGTTTTTTGACGTTACAACACTTCAAGAAAACAAAGTATGGGCCTTTGAAGATGATCCCACGCCGACAATGGTGAAAAAAACAACGCGCACTGAAAAAAGTGATGTATGCCGTATTCTTCAAAAGTACGGGATTGGTCAAAGCCAAGAAGTTGGAAGGACAGAAGACAGTAACAGCAAACTGGTATACCACTAAATGTCTTCCAGAAATTCTACAAGAAATTAATGCTTCACACTGACAATGCATCTTCACATACAGATTAACAGTTGAGTTTCTTAAACAAAAACAAATTAAAGTGATTGAACATCCGCCGTATTCACCTGATCTAGCTATGTGCGACTTTTAGTTATTCTTTACTCTAAAAAATTGGTGTAGTAATTGGTGTAGTAATTCAAATAATTGGTGTAGTATGATTGCTGTTTTAAAAACTAATTTTTTGAATTTTAATGAAATGTTTCTCAAAATGTAGGTTGTTTAATTCCGTTATATTTCCTATCGCATTAGACATTACTTTCAGTTTAGTTTGTTTCGTGCTCTATTGTCATTTCTTGCCCTCAAAAACTACGACATCAATATTGTTTCCTTATGTAAATAGAGGTAGGTTCATATTTATGAAATGCTACTGAATAATAACTAATTAGATACTTTAATTAACTAATTTGATGTCTTTAATATTCCGAATTTTCATCATTTAATTTTTATGTCGTATAAATACCCAAATACAAGTAATTTATAATTGCTTATTTCTGTCATCTGGAAATCACTAAACATAGCTAAAGACACTTTTATTTTCAATCTTCATCAAGTGACAATATTAATATCTAATTTAATATCTTTTTTCTTCAATTCATGAATAAAGAGAAAATAGATGTGCAAGTTTTCCTGCAGAAGCTTTTTTATCATACCAATGTTTGTCTCCTCGAGAATTGAATTGAATGACTGTTTAATGTTATAAGCTTATCATGGCTTTTACCAAAGTTTTCTGAAGTCAATTAGTGTACTTTTAAGCAATTTCAAATCAATAATTTGCTTCATAATATTTTTGAAAGTAGAAAATATTGTCAATTTTTTAGAACAAAAATAAATTTCCATGTCTGTTATCCGAATTTTATTCGAGGCATTAGAATCCACTGATGGTATTTTAATGTCTCGATGTACTATCTGAGGAGATTTGAAGTGATGATCTAGCTGTTTTTTTCGATGATAACCTAAATTAATGCCAAGTGTTATTTCACACTACTGGTCATTAAAATTGCTACACCAGGAAGAAATGCAGATAACAAAATGATATTTATTGGACAACTGTATTATACTAGAAATATCAAGTGATTAAATTTTCATAAAATTTGGCTGGATAGATTCTGAGAAATCAGTACCCAGAACAACCACCTTTGGCAGTAATAACAGCAATTATACGCCTGGGAATTGAGTCAAACAGAGATTGGATTGCATGTACAGGTACAGATGCCCATGCAGCTTCAACACGATGCCACAGTTCATCAACCGTAGTGACTGGCGTTTGGTGACGAACCGGTCGCTCGGCAACCATTGATAAGACGTTTTCGATTGGTGAAACATCTGGAGAACGTGCTTGCCAGGGAAACAGCCGAACATGTTCCGTATCAAGGAAGGTCCGTACAATACCGGCAACATGCGGTCGAGCATTATCCTGCTGAAACGTAAGGTTTCGCAGGGCTCGAATAAAGGGTAGAGCCACGGGTCGTAACACACCAGAAATGTAACGTGCACTGTTCAAAGCACCGTCATTGTGAACAAGAGGTGACCGAGACGTATATCCAATGGCACCCCATACCATCACGCCAGGTGATGGGCCAGTATGACGATGACGAATGCACGCTGCCAGTGTGCGTTCACCACGATGCCGCCAAACAAGGATGTGACCATCATGATGCTGTACAAAGAACCTGGATTCATCTGAAAAGATGACGTCTCGCCATTCGTGCGCCCAGGTTCGTCGTTGATCACACCATTGAAGGCGCTCTTGTCTATGACGCAGTGTCAATCGAAGCCACAGCCATGGTCTCCGAGCTGAGAGTCCATGCTGCTGCAAACGTCGTCGAACTGTTCGTGCAGACACTTGTTGTCTTCCAAACAACCCCGTTTCTTATCTCACGGCTCGTGACTTGGTTGCACGATCCATTATGGTCATGCGGATAATATGCTTGTCTTCTCGGCTGCTAGTGATAGGTGGCCATTGATATCCCACATGGCGTTCCGTATTACCGTCCTGAACCCATCGATTCCATATTTTGCTAACATTCATTGGATCTCGACCGACGTGAGCAGCAATACTGCAATAAGATAAACCGCAATCCCGGTACGCTACAATTCGATCTTTATCAAAGTCAGAAACGTGCTGGTACGCATTTCTACTTCTTACAGGAGACAACACAACAACTTTTCACCAGGCAACAACGTGCAAATGCAATTTGTGTATGAGGAACCGGCTGAACAATTTCCTGATTTAAACACAATGTAGGTGTCGCTACTGGCGCCTGCTTTGTCTGAATGCGCTGAAAAGCTAATCATTTGCATATCACAGCACCTTCTTCCTTTCGTATAAATTTCACGTCTGTAGCATGTCGCCTTCTTGGTGTAGCAATTTTAATGGCCAGTAGTGTATTTCTCTAAATTTCTATCTGTTATCCGGAAGGAAAAATATTTTTTAAATTTGATAACACAAAAATTATAACTTATAATAATATTATAAGTAAACCAGGATAATTTGAAATTATTTAGTTTAAACAATTTTAAATCTTTTAAACATACGTAGACATCTCTTTCGATTGATATATTTCATAGGAAAAATACCAGTATATAGTTTTTATGCAACCATTTACAATTATTCTATGATTTGTGGGTCATAGAATTTCACATACAGTTTTTCTATATTTTGTTTCTTTTCTCATACTAATTCAGATTATTATTATTTTTTTTTGTGCAGTATCAATTTTTGTTTTCTTACCTTCTCTAAAATAATTAGAGATAAGCAAAAAGTTTTGCTTTGAAATGCTTTTACATTATTCAGCCCCTTTTTTTAAAATTTGGTGGATATTAATTGTTTGGGAATTACTTTAGCTTAAAAACTCATTTCTTGATTTGCTGGAGAGAAAAAAAAGATTGAATTCAGGCGATCATATTAACTTCACTAACAGACATTCTCTTACTATATATATATATATATATATATATATATATAAATCACCTATTATCACAACATTTTCTATTTTTATAGCAGTTGATACTTATTAAAAATGAAATAATCTAAAAAAAAAAAAAAAAAAAAAAAAGAATTGCTTCAAAATTTAAGCAATTATTTCTTTATTTACACTTTCCTTTTCATAAAGCAGAAAAGAAACACAATTTTTGCATTACATTTTCATCTGCCTATTTTTGCAGACTGAAGATATTTTATAACCATGTAAATTCATTTTTAAATGAAGTAATCGACACCTGAGCTGACACTTTCCTACTCAAACGTTCACACCATATCGAGATAAGAACATTATATTATACAGATATTTAGCATGCAAAACATTACAAGTATCTTTGTAACTTAGTACTGCAAGCATCTTCGATTGTGTGGAGTATCAAACCCGAAACCGCTGAGACGCCTATATCTCATAGGATTCAAAGACCCTAAAATATTTGTGATGCTTCTTCAACTTCATAATTATGAAACAGTATCATAATTTATGAAAAAAATTAACTGTTTTTGCCTTTCTCTAATATAGAAAAGAATGAAAAAAAAATCCCTTCATCTACAAATATAATAACAATATTTTGATCAAATTTGTTTGAAAATTAAGTTTATGTGTAATCATTATATAGTCAACAGTCATGTATCCATTTGTAGAACAGGAATATAAAGTCGAAAAATGTCTAAAATTTATGAGAAATTATATAATTAAATACGCAATACAGGAAGAAAATATTCTGTTTGTTTGCATTTTTAGGACATATCAGGCTTTTTACGTATTTATAAGTGTTTCCTCTTTTTTCTAACCCGGTTAGATTAGATAATAATTATTGATCTATAAGTCCGAGTGGTATAACATAACATAGTTTATTTTCTTGAATAAAACTTTTCAGGTTTTTTTTATGATTTTATTATCGAAGATACAACTGTGGAGATCATCTTAAAAAACTAATGTATACTATTTCACCTTGGTATAAGGCAAGGTCATTTTTTATATCGCCTTGCTAATGATGCCAATTTTAAAGAATTTAATCCAGTTGATAAAGAATTTTTTTTTAAAATATTTTCTCATACTATATAACTATGGTATCTAATTTCTAAAACCAGTGTGGTTTCAGTAATCGAAAATTCCTCTTAAGATCTTAATTTACATAGGTATTTTGTTAAGAAAAATCTTTTGTTTAAATTATCGCGCGATTGCTTTATTTACTATTTAATTTATTAAAAATGATCGTTGTTTTTACAAAAGAAGTAGCTTAGGGTATGTCGTTCTTGAACAAGAAAGAGCTTGTATGTTTACCGTGAGAAGAATATGCACTAAGTCTCTAATTAGAAGATTTCCCATGCAAATGATAATTATAATGCATATAAAAACAGTTTCGAAAAGAACGGCGCGAAATAGACTTATTAACTATCGATCCAGTGAGTGCACGATCTCCTCCCCAGAGAGTGGGTGGCATTTCGTAATTTAGAAGGATGATCCAAGCAGAAGACCTGCCCACTCCCAAAGGTATCATTTTACATGGAGGACATTGCGCCCACATGCCTCAGCCACTGTTAGTGAACACAACGGATCTTCGATCGTGTCGGTATTCGAAACCACTACTTGTCGACAGTGAGAATGAACACCAACCAACTGTGGCCTCAACACCGATAATGTATATCTGATATAAATTGGAAAATGACTCTGAAAAGTCAATTGGAATATTTTCTATACAATATAGAAGTATAGGATATAAATTATAAAGCATTTTGTCTATTTACTATTTACATTTCAAAATTAATTTTATATTTTTTCTGATCTTAAATAAGAAAATTAATATCATACATCAATAAATTGTATAGTAATATTGCAGTCCATTTTGTATATTTAAAATACTTTAAATGTATTTGTTTCAGTGCAAAATCTCAATTTCAGTTTTTGCCCATTATTAAATCACTACCCTCAAAAGTCACGTTTGATATTTGATTATAATATGAATATTATTTGAGTATATAAATAGATTTAACAATAAATATTGATATATATTCGCCTATAAATTTTTAACTATGAAAAGCATTTGTTAAAATTTTCCTTTTACAACAATATAGTGACGAAAATAACCGGAAGCGAAAAGTAAAATAACAAATTAGTTAAAAAAAAAAAAAAAAAAACTTCATTTAAGAGTTACTTTTTTTAAAAAAAATTCTATTTATTTTATTTTATTTATTTTTACATACAGATTAATTTAAGTGATTTTTCTTGTAACCTCAATATTTTGATGTTACTTATTCTTCTTCAACAAATATTTTTTGCTTGCATATTTTTTGAAAAATAACTTTAAATTGGCATCACCAACATAGAGTTTTCAAAAAAAAAAAAAAAAAAAAAAAATAATATAACTCCCTTAAAGGTAAAGCTTATACAAAATAAAATTTATACTGCTTTCACACACACGTAGCCTAAGTGTAGAAAAAAAGTAGTCTAGATATATAAAAAAAGTAATTTTTTAAAAAATTTATTTCAAAATATCAAATAGATGAAAATTTTTCTTTCAATAGAAATTTTGAATGAGACTACTGATTAGACAGTAGAGTTCGCTCAATTCATGAAGCTCAGATTAAGATAACGATATCATTTTCGATATATAATCGTGTCTAGTATAATTCGGAAAAAAAAAAAAAAAAAAAACGATTGAATCTTTCTGTTTTCAATACTGAGTACCTTCCGGACCTAAGCAAACGACTTATCTAGTATAGTTGGCGAAACTGGACGAATCCAGAATCGCAAATTAATCAGGTCTGCTCGTCCACTCGAGACAAAAAGATGATCCGTCATAAGGAAAGAGGTAAACGAACTTGCGTCCCCTTATCACCTCAGCAGATGGGTAATTCGTTCTGTGAAGGCTCTGAATATCGTTTGGAAAACGATAACCATTTTATCGCAAAAAAGTGATTCGATAAGAGTTGAACGGAATTTAAAATTTCTGATATGAGAAACGGGTGAAAAAAAAAGGATTAAAATCTATTCCACATAATGGAGTTTATAATAAGATTAGTTTTTCACTCGATCATGTTCTTTTATCGATATCAGTATCGAAATATATCGTTTTAATCGCAATTAGAAACTCACGTTTTTGTAGATGGAATTATTGGTCTGCATTTTGATCTATTGTTTAGCCGTAACGAGGAAGTAGGCGTGAATAAGGGAGTGGGAAACAGCAACCAGCGTTTTCTGAAACGTTTCCTCTCTGTAACTGTAATCGAAGACTTTTTTTTCACTTTTTAATTTCGTCACGTTCAGTAATTACAAGATGAATCAAGTGAAAAAATGGGAGTTTATCTCTTATTTTTGTGGACCACATGAATTTTCGTATCCGTTACGAGCTCAAGAGATCGTGATTTTGAGTTCAGTAAAATCATAAAATAATAGCAGATATGTTTTCCATTTCTCTTCGTACATCAGCCGACCGATATGATTAGTATTATTTTTGATCGTTAATAAAAATTACAAAACTTCCATTTGGTACACCTTTAGGCATTTGTGTGATACAGAAGGTTCATGGAAAATACTGTTTTACAATTACAATGTTTTATTTTCTAAATTTACGAATTATTTTACTTTATCATATGATGTATTTTGATATTGTGAATTTACGGGGCATTAAAACAGACTACTGTTTGTCCCACACTGGATCTTGCACCAGTAAATTTCACAAAATTACAAATCGGACTATTGATAGTGTAGTTTGTGATACATCATATACAACATTACTTTGAGATTTGACCCATCCTCAAATGAGCGGGTCGATACCTGAATCCGCACTAAGGCCTAAAAGTACAACGTTTTTGTTAACTCAGTGTGTATCTAGTAAATTACGAACCGCTTTATCAATTGAGTTGCCGGGCATTCTTCACTATTATACATTGAACATTAATTTGTTACTACACATTGAACAAGTGCATTGAACTACAAAAGTTATGGCTGTTAAATTTACAGTTTCTTGCATAAAACATATATAGAAAAATTAAAGTATACTTAATATAATAATTAAGTATATCTTAATTCATTTATTGTATTTTCGACTTAAAATAAGATATGAATTTCATGCATTTCGAATTTTTTTTCAATAAAAATTTGAATTTTCTTGAGATATATAATATTTTAAAGCTGACTACATATTCAGATTAAAGATTTAAAAAAAAAATTCATATTTTAGCAAAAAGTAAAATAACATGCTGTTTTTCTTTTTTCTAATGTTTGCTACTAGAAAAGTAATATGTAGTTTTGTAATAAAATATAGTAAATTATTAAAATCGACAGTAATTTCTACTCAAAGTTTGATGTAATTAAGTGAACGAGTGTTATAATATAGAAATAAAATATAAATTATATATTTTCCAAACATTACTTCTAAAAAATGTGTCATTTTGTAAGCTATATTGTATAAAGAATGTTACAGAAATTAAATGTAAAGCGATGAGTTAAAATTTGTTAAACTTGATTAAGTGTATAAATTATAAATTTTACATTCCAAGAGTTGATTAACATAGAATATATATATTTATTAGTGTTTTTGTTTATACAGAAAATAGCAAGTTAAAATACAGTAAAAAATTTTCTAAATATTAAAACATAATAATTATTTACAATACTTTATCAAATTTTTTTAATTTTTTGTTCCAAAAATAATTTGACATCTTTCATTAATCGCATTCTCTCCAAAAAGTCACTTTAATAAGTCGTATACATTTAGGACTTTATAGTCTTGATAAAACATAAATAATAATAAAATTATTTAATTTTTTCACAAAACTGTTGAGTCATTATTAAATATCCTTTTGTTTTAGACAATGAGAGAAGCATAGATGGCAAATTTTATAACCGCAAATTATTAGCATGAAATAAACTTAAATAAACATACTCAGAAATCTGCTGAAAAATCGAACCTCTTTGATATGGAGTTTAAACTAATAAAAGAATACCGTTTTTCTCTGTAAGTTGTTCTTAAATGTAAATTAGTCATGTGGTTCGATACTTTTATTGTTTAACTTATTTCTGTTAGACACAACAGTTAGTTGAGATAATTGATCTTAATTTCAGGAGCTTTGGGAATAGTCTGGTTTAATATGCGTTGATAGTTCATCAAAGAATAAATGCGCATTGTAAATATTCCCTGAAATAATTAACTTCATGACTCTTTATGAAAGTTTAGCCGCGTCAGTTTGCCGAGCTTTCTCTTTTTTGTAACCGGTGTCGCAATGCAAAAAGTCATTATTCTTAAAAAGGGAATGTAAAAATAAATCCGAAAAGAGTCGGCATTTAAAATTACAGATAAAAAAAAATCATACTTTTTAATTGTTTTTCTTAAGGAACGAGAGAATTTTAGGAAAATAAGGCTATTTAAAATGTGTCGAATATATTTTGATTTTTAATAAAAGTTAATAAATACATAAATTTATTCTATTTATTAATAAAATTACTTTATTATGTGAAAAATTCCATGAAAGATTGCTTTGCTATATTTAAATAGCTATTAATAACATTTTAAACGATTTCTTTTTTGAATCTCTAATCCTAACATCTGCGTCGATCATTTCATAAAAAGATGGATTGAGGCCAAATTATTGGACAGTTTGATCATTTGATATAAGATGGATTTTTTCATTTTGAAATTTGCAAAGATTCAATTAAGGAATTAGCATTTAGTTCTTTGCTGGAGAAAATGTTTGAGCACTTTTGACTTAAATTCAAGTATTTCAACTGATATAGCCTTTATAAGGATAATTATAAAGATTCCTCGTTTTACTCATTTCACTTCACTTATTGTGAAATGCTCTCTTACGCCTTATTTATTATTCTAATGTTGAATAACCTTCGTTAAAAAAGTTTGTATAAAGTCATAAGAAAAATTTATGAAGCATTTCTAATAAGTATTTAAATGAAAACTTCTAAAGTTTCTGATTCATTGACCAGTATGTATACATTTCATTATATATATATATATATATATTATACAAAATAAATTTATTGTAAAATATTTCTTAAAATATAAGAGTAAACTGTTAACAGATGATTAATTTTACAATTTTACTAATTTCTATATTAAAATTTGTGATATACTATGAAATAAGAAAATTATTTAAAATAAATTAGAAACATTTACTCGTTAGACTTAAGATTTTGTTAGATTAAATTTAAATTAAAAACATTGTATACATCACAATTGTAAGCGTTAAACCAGCAAATAAATGTATGAAAAGATGTTCAAATATCTGTATTAAAGATATTAAAATCTATTTTTATTTTAAAATATTATATTGTTGTTTAACAAAATGCGTAATTTTAATATTGTAAATACATTCGAAGCAGGGGAGACTAACATTACTAAGCGGCATATATACACGCCTTTAAAGAAATGCTTAAACATTTTTTATTTTAGAACATTTCTAAATGAAAGATGTGATATTTATTTAATATATTAGCCTAAGATTTTTTCTTATATTTTAAAGATACAATTTCTTTTGTAAATATCATTATGTAAAAAACATTAATTTAAATACATTAATTTTTAAGCATATATCAAATAATTTACATGCCAAATGTTATTTTTTAAAAACTATTGTAATTTTATTGTAAAAATTGCTTTAAATTAATTTAGTGCTTGTTTCTGAATTTATATTTCGATTATCGAAATGCAAAGTATATCTTTATCGGTGTGACCTCAAGTTTTTAGCAAAGCTTTTATTAACTGTCAAAATGGTACTCATGAATAGTAATGTTGGACACATGCACACACATATTCATCAAAAAATATGTCGCTAAACATTGCTGTTAAAGTCAGAAGGCTTTTCGCTTTTATTGTGATTTTTAATTATGCCAACTAATAGGTCGCAAAATTATTTTTATTTTTAAGAATGAGAAAAAATAGATAATTTAATTTAAATCATTATTGAAACAAATAGACAATAAATAGAAACAAATACATATATTAGGTAAAATTTTAATTCACATTTTAATATTTTTTAACATCATAGTTACCAAAAAACGTAATCAAAATTTTAATATTTACATACACAAAAAATATGAATGCGTGCTTACGCAGAAAAAAACAATTTTTTATTGATTTCAAATTAAGCAAATAAGCGACAATGTACAATATTAATTCCACACAATATTATTTTTTGCAAAAAAGTTCAGGAAAAATATGATTTAATAGTTAATTATTCAAAAAAATAAATAAATAAATAAATAATAAAAATATTAAGTTAAACATAAATTAATAAAAAAGTAAATTTTTAAATTCATACTGTGAGCTGCATTTGTTTGCCTTTAACACATACGTAAAAAATATTTAAGTAGCTGTGTTTAAATTAAAAATTATATAAATATTAAAATTACTTATTTTATTTAAATATTTTTAAAAATTATTCTCCTAGTAATGAAGAAAAATGAAATTATTATGAAATTCACATTTATATTACTTCAGCAGATTTATAACTATTTAATTGATGTAGAACATAAGAAAAAAAATTTACAAAATCATACAAAATCTAGAGAAATACTTTTTGATTTGGAGGCTCTCAAAAATTTTTTTGTGGACACAAAACCAACCATCTTTTATATTTGAAAGAGAATGAACAATTCAAATAGTATCAAATAACTATTCTGAAAACCCTTGTCTGACAGTCCCTAGAATTTCTTGAGAAGCGATTGTCACATCTCTTCGTGAAAAAATTAAGGCAGGACAAATTAAGATGACATCTTGTCAGATAATTCAAACATGTTTTCTCGCTTGTTTACCTTCGCAAGATTTCGGGATAGCAACCCGTCCTTATTATCTTCTCCTACAAGAGCTTACACCATTGTATTCCAGAAGATGATGGATGAGTATGAAAGATAGAGAGATATCTATATGTGGAAGAAAATATGATTTTGGTTAAGCAGAGCGAAGTTTTATATTCGAGATTTGGGTTGTTTGTTTAAGGATATTTCAAATTTGCTTTACCATGAGAATTCGACGAAAAACATAACTCTTTTTTTGGCAGATTTATTTGATGTTTGCATAAAGAAATGGACTTTTAAAGATTTTAAAAGAAAAAAAAATAGAACAGTTCATTCGCTGGCTTTTGATATATGGAACTCGAGCAACTATTGCCCCACTGTTGCCACACCAAATGGCAAAATATTTCGATTTCGATGAAGAAATTTTTCTCCTATGCAAATATGCGTGTTTTTCCTTTTTACTATAAATAAATCATATGCGATAAGCGAAACAGATTTATCTCTTTGAATATGTCCACCCAAAAGTGGAAGTTTCATGATAACATAAAAATTTTATATTTTCATTTTGAAGTTTTTTTTAAATTTTTGGAATATTATTCACATTTAAAATTTCTTTTTAATTTTTAGTCGTTCATATTCAGGAAAAAGTGATTAATTTTCACAAACCTAAATGTATAAATAATAATGAGTAGCTTTTTTGAATTAATTTTAGACTTAAATGCTTATAAAATATATGTAAATTCATATTTATGAATTGAAAATCGTTAATATTTACTTAAAATTAAAGTAATTAAGGAAATTGAATTTAGTTGCCTGCTATTTTTTAGAAATAGTTTTTGTTCTTTAAAGTATTCTTGTTTCATTTTACGATTAATTAATATATTAGGTCTACTCGAAAGTTCCATTCATTTTTGGAATAATAATAATAATTAAAAAATATTTTCGTAACGTTAGTAAACTTTATTAAATATTATAATTGCCATTATCATTGTTTGGTTCTTATCAGTCTGAGGGAAGTTTGTATGCTCCATTTTTGAAAATGTTTCATTTTTTCATATTTGAATTTTTTGACCTTCAAGAAATTCTGTTTGATCAAAAACAATTGATAGATGGAGGGTGATAAGCACGGGGAATGGTTTCCCAGTCTAGTTCAGAAATTTCTTGATGAACTCTTTTCTTGGTCACTTTCTTGGACTGCTCTTTCTTGGAACATTGTTGGCCTCTTTTCTTGGACTGTTTTCTTTAAATTATCCTGTTGCAGCAAATGCTTTTCCAAACTGAATTTTTCATTCGGTTTTTAATGCTCATAATGAATTGATCCCCAAATGTCCCACCATATACATTTCTCTTATTCAGAACTAATTTGTTTTATCATTCGTTTCAACAGGAACTCGATTTTATTCCGAACAAGTTGAGATAGGCATGGGTTAACTGGATGATAAAAATTCTTCTGACATAATTCATGTGGCACTCATTTTGAATATCTCCACACCAATCCTATCTTCTGAATAGGGTCCGAGAATAGTTTGCTGTACGGAATTAAGCTCTCTGCGATCTCCGATGTTGTCAGAAAAAGATCTTTCTCTCTATGGTTTTAACAACATAGTCATCGAACAATGGACAGAACTTCCCATTGGACCTAATACAATACAGACACAAAAATATTGAAGACTATCATTTCTCTAAATTATCTTTCAAACTATATTTTAAACACTCTATAGATTCCTATATTAACTCCCCTAATACAATTATGGATGGTTAAAATCGTTTGTCTTTCTATTTTAATTCTGCACATACGACTCCTTATTCTATCGGAATTTGTAATTAAAATAGGATTCCGGATCGCTATAAAAGTACTCAACTAAAGTGAGAAAAGAATCGACGGATTTTTGTACTAAAAGCCAGAACCACTCCATCGCCTATTGCGCCAAATATGAAAATTACACAAATATATTGATTGATTGATGAATCATGTTTTGGTTATACGAAATAGGACTAATATTTTAGGCATTAAGTTGGTGTGGAGTGAAATATAATTAATTTATCAAAAAAAAATTTTAATCGTAAAAGAGGCATAATTAAATTTGATGCGGCAATATTCATTATAATGAAGCTTTTTGTATATCTATTTGTATACTATAAATTGCCGCTAGTTATTGCATTCAAATTATTTTGTATAGTGCTTATGTGCCTTCCTGGAAATTATGACCCTAATTTCATTAAGCTTATACATAAATGCAAACTTGTGAAAAGCTTCTGTCAGTTACGCTCGTCTTGATTTTAAATTTTATTCGTTAAAATTTCTCAACTCACAAGTGAAATAATTTCATAATATTTAATGAAGAATTCTTTCCTCATAATATTCGAGAAAAAATTATTATTGATTTCTTTAAAAAAAATTTTTTTTCCTTTAGAGTTGTTTTCCCTTTAACATTAAGGGATTTTTAGTGTAACCAGCTACTAAACAGAAACAAATAATAAACTGTAGTTAAACTACCATTTCAAATATAATTACTTGTTTTTCTTTTTTAATTTAGGTTAATGCTGAGTTAATTTAGCTAGTAGTATTCTGCGAATAATTAACTATTAGACGATCTTATCGGGATCATTAGAGACGGTTTCCATATTAAATCATTTAAGACATCATTAACATCATTAGTGGTCCAACAGCTCTTTGTTAAGCATTGTCTTTTCTTCGAAATTTCTCCCCTGGCAATTCTTTGAAGTATGGCTTTGTTTGCGTTTTCTTTTCTGCTTAGAAAACTAAATGACTTTCAATGTACAAAAGCAATCCATTTTGATTTAGAAATGTATAAAGCTCCTTTCCACATTAGTTGGTGTTGAGAATCGATTTTGTAATTAAATTGTTCTTCACTCAAAATTGATACATTGCCTCTGAATAGGGAAATTGCATGAAAGGCTTTTTCTTGTGTTCATTACTTTTGATTTTAGAATGTCCTTTTTGAAAATTTTATCTTGAAAAACTATATTTGAAAGTTTAAAGAAGGAAAATTCAGTTTTTTAAAGTAAAATTAATTCCATATACTTTCACAAATGCAGACAATATTTACTATAAAACCGGGCATTTTTTATTAACTTATTTATTTTATTTAAAACAGTTTTTTTTTCTTTTTTTTTTTTAAACTCTATATGTCACCTAAAAACTCTGTAAGTGAAAAAACTGCTTGGTTTTCCTTCCTTATTTTTCTTGAAATATTGATTTGGAAAGTAAGAAATTTATAAAATTAACAGGTTTAAATATTTACGTGGTTTGTGAATCGGATTTGAGAAAGCTAAAATCGTTTCTTCATCCATAAAAATGAGTTATTTTGAAAAGAAAATAATCTTCAAATGTTTGTTACAAAAAATAAAGAAACAACAATAATAATGATATTTTAATTTATCATTGTTTTTATGTTGATTAGATTTAAACTGAATACTTTAAATTATCTCGAATTCAAATTAGAATTGCTTCTAAATTTTTGAATCTTACAAAACTGTGGTATTTCGAATTGTTCCAAATGTTTTCATTGATCAATGAGATTAAAAGTAAGATAAATAACAATATTTTTATTTTTTTTTCTGTTTAACTCAACAAATAATTTTGATTTTTTGAATTTTTTTCTGTACTTTCCATTAATTAGCTATATAGAGTTTACGCTACAGTAAATATTTTAATAACATAGTTTTTAGTGGGAACAGATTTTAAAAATTAAACAGATGTGGAAAATGAATAATAAATAATATTTTTAATGCAAATACATAAGTATATTAAAAATATACAAATAAAACTGACTATCAAATATATATCATGTATTTAAATTGAGCCTATTAATTTAATTAATGTAGACTAAAATTAATTTGAAAAATAAAGTTTCATACCTAAATTATTATTTTTATTATTGTTACTTGTAGCTATTATTATTGTTATTATTTTAATTCTAATGATACAAGAATATTGATTCTGAGAATTTTTAAGAAAAATCATAGACACATTTTTGATAACACAAACTCTAGTACAGAAAACTTCAATGCAATGATCTTGAACATAGCACTGAAGTTTTCTATACATTAGAGTTGTAAAAGAGGTATTCTATATTTGATTTATATGACTATTGGAAAAAAACATTATATTTGAATAAAAAAATTAGATGTGATTACTGGAGACTAAATAATAAGGACGCCGTAGACAAATATTTGATTCAGAAAAAAGATTATCTTATTATTTCTTAAGAGAGAAGAAATTTTCAAGAACAAATGTCCGACAAAATTAATAAAAGAGGATAGTGTGCGTTCAAATCTCATGTTATATTTGATTGCCACGAAGAACATAGGAAAATACATAGACACTTAAAAATTTGAAAAATTATTTGTAAGGAAATCACTCTTGGATTTATGTTATTGAATCTTTTTCTCAGAGTTAGAAGTTTGCATATCTAACAATCTCACCTATATAACTCATTTTTAATTTTGGTTCAAAAATACAGACATTTTTTCTAAACTAAGTATCTATGTTCTGTAGAGCATTTGTATTCTTGGAACATTCTAATGATTTTTTTCATGTTATTTGTCTTTTCCAGGCTTTAATAAAATCTAATGAGATGACATTACCCATAATTTATTCAGATTCAACAGGTGATTTACTGTAAAATAAATAAAATGATGAAGTCTAAGTTGACTTTATTTAAACCTTGGAATTCTTTTATTTTGAATTGAACTGAGTATAAAATTCTTCAGAATCATTTTTATGATTTGGGATGTTCGTGATGAAACAATTTTGTTTCATTATTGCATAAGTCAAATTATGAATATAATAAATTTAACACAATGTCATTTAATATAATTATAAGGTGTAAGTTTGTTATCCCCCCAAGTGATTTCTCGCCAAATCTAGCGTTCTTTGTTTTGATTATAATATTGACAATTTGAGTTTTTGCTACTTTTCAGATTCTTTTTGTCGCCAGATTTGGTTTTCCTCGTATTTTATATAATTTTTACGTCATATATATGGTTCTTTTCAATGACAACAGTATTTGAAGTTTTCGTTTTACTTTCAATTCGGACTTTTTGTTCTGCGCTTGTTGTTGTGCTTCGTTATCGTTCGTGTCCAAATATCGTAAACTGTTCTTTTTTTACAATTTCTTTTTATTCATTTATTATTTATATCTTTCTAATTTTGTTTATTTATTTAATAATTTTCTGATATATATATATTTCTAAAATTTATTATTATATTTTTCTTATAAATTTTTCCATGTTATCCCCGAGCATATTTGACATGCGAGCTTCCCGTCCTATCAAGTAAGTCAATTATTATTTACTTATCTCTTTTACCGGTTGTTTTGAAGAGAAGGCAACCCCCCCCCCAAAAAAAAAAAAAAAAAAGATTTTATTCATTTTCCAGTAATACTTTTTAGATATTTTATACTATTTTATGATTTAAAATTGTATAAAATGTGTTTTTTTTAATTTTGAGAAAATTCCCGCGTTACAAAACTTAGCGACGAGAAAAGTCACAACGGTCACCAATGGGGTGTGGTATATCAAACTAGTTCCAATTATAATAAATAAAGAAGTCAAATTTGATTTTATTCCCTTCTCGGAATCCTTTTCTTTTGAATCTAACTGAGTATAAAACTATTCAGGATCATTTTTATATGACTTGTGATATTTGTGATGAAATAATTTAGCTTCAATATTAGATAGTAGGTATAACAGTGTCGTTTAACAATACAGTGGATGTTCGGTTAACGAACAGTTCAGACTGCCAACAAATCGGACAAAGAACAGTTTTAAAGAAAATTTTTGTATTTGGACAACGAACACTTATTTAGATAACGAGCTAAAACGAATTCTACGAACACTACTCGGCTCTCGGAGCATACATGATGAGAAGGGTTGCCAAACCCAACAGACCAAAAATCGTTTTTCATCTCTCGTGAATTATATTTCTTGCCTATTAAACTTCAAAATCATATACTGAAACAAAAATTCCGAAAGAATATTTACCGCTTCAGTAGACCATAAGTTTCAGTTTCGATTCATTCAAAACCGAAACTTATTTTATTTTGAGCACCCCACCTCCCTCATTCATTCGCTGTAGAAATCGTAGGATGTCAGAGCAATGGCTTTAGAAATACACACAAACCAAGCTGATATTAGTAAAGTTAGGGATCTTTACAATGACAATATTATTATTCTTTTTCAAAAAGCCTTAAAAAAGATTTAAAAAAAAAAAAAAAAAAAAAAAGCAATCAACATTGGATTTGTTCTGAAATATCCGATAAACAAAAAAGGAAAAGGACTCATTAATATGCAAGACTATTTTTAATGAACTTTTCTTACTAAGAAATTATATCTCTTTTTTTTAATTTAATTTTTAGGGTCTCCAGAAGGAATCAATCAATTTCCTAAAAATTCTATGGTAAATCGATTATCTATTAACAAATAATTTGGATAGCGAAAATTGTTTTGCAACGAATTATGTTCGTTAACCGATCATCTACAGTACAGCCGTTAACCGATCATCTACAGACAGCCGTTAACCGATCATCTACAGTACAGCCGTTAACCGATTATCTACAGTACAGTAAAATGATATAGTAAAACAATTTCAATTGTAGTTTGATGTTGTCAATCAACAAAATAACTTAATTGTAATATAACTTTGCCCGAAATTTAGCCAAAGCAGAAAAAAATTATTTGCATATATAATAATACACTTATAATAATACATATATAATCAATATTAATCTAATATCATCCTCTTTTTAAATACATATTAATAAAATTTATGATTTTGAATATACTTTCCGAATTGTAATTATTAAATTCTTATATGAATATAATCATATATCTTGAAATAATTTTATAATCATTAAATTATGATTACATAAATTATTGATCTTAATAAGTCATGATTTTATGAACAAATTTATTTAATTATTTTACCAATATTTTAATCATTATTTTCTATATTTGAACATTCTATCAAATTATTGATTTTTTTTTATTATAATAAAATATTAGGTAATTTAACCAATTTTTTTTTCAAAGAGAAAATTGAATAAAATAAACTCTTCAAAAAAAGCAGACGATTTCATCGAAATACGTTATATTGCTGTTTCTGTATTCGGATTACACAAAAAATTCTTTTTGCTTTTCTTGCTGTTATGGGTTTAATCACAGCAGATACATAAAAGAAAATTTCTTTTTATACAATAGTAATTCATTTTTGATGAATGTTAACTGACTTTTATTCGATGCATAGAAGTGCTAGAATATAGAGCGTTAAAAAGTTCAAGGTTTTTTTTTTGAGTTGGGGAGTACAGCTTTTATTTTCTTGACCTATTTTTTTCTGCAATTTATGAGGATTTTTACATCTTTATTACACTTTGACGGGATCCCTTATCTCAGAGAGTTTTTTCCATGATAAGTTTTGACATTCCCTTTAAATTATGAATTTATTTCAAGTGGGGGCTATAAATTCATTCCAAAGTCATAAAGGATGCCTTTCACTAAAAAAAAAAAAAAAAGCTTTTTTCCCTCCTCATGATTTTTTGCATAAGATATCAGAATTCAAAGTTATTTTCGTTAACAATTCTACATCAAATGAATACAAGTAAGAAATATATAATTAAAGTTAGATATAAATATGGCATTTTTTAAATTTGTGCTGTAAACTAAATAGTTTTTAAAAATGTGCATTGCATTTTGTTAGCATCATATTGTTAGATTGTGAAGTTTCCCTTAACAACCATCATTCGTTGCTCAGTATATGTTCGGGCCAAATTGTAAATGTCAACAAATATAAACGAGATCAAGGGATTTTGGTGAATACATATTAGTGTAATTAGCGAAATTGAAATTGATCGCCAAGTGTGAGGTAAACAACCAATAAATAATTACGAAATACAGTTAAATAATAATAAAACGAATAAAATATTTGAGAGCAAAAAATAAAAATACTGTTTAAATAATAATTGAAAGAAATACGAAGCTGTTTTGATATTAAGTCCTCTCAAATATATCATTTAAAATCACACAATAAGTGTTCTTGTCCACATGAATTAAAAAAATTAAAGGATTATTTTTATTTTATCTTTTTTGATGAATCTATAGTTTTCAATATTTTGTCTTTGTGAATATATAGAAAGAATACAAAACAGGACTTAGAAATAAATTAGCTAAAATGTAAAATTAATGTCTTCGAAAATGAACCAACAGTTACTTCGTCTTCGAGAATGAGCTAACATCTCTCTATGACGAACTTTGATGACGACTTTCCTTTTTAAGGTAAAGATAGATAGACGTATATACCAAGATTTCTTCGATTCAAACTGTTATATAACTTATGAAAACACAGACATTTTTTTCTAGTTTATTAAAATTACAAATTTATGTAAGATTTTTTTAAAAATCATCATTACCAACTCAAAAATAACAAAACGAGTCCCTTGTGATTCACAATATATTCATGGTTGGATATCCAGAAGCAATATTCTTTGTTTACTGTTGGATGTCCCTCCCCCAAAATACAAACCAGCAATAGTAATAGCCAAATTCATAGTGTTTGAATGATTAAAATATTATTAGAAAATAAAAATTTGTATTAGGATGTTAAAAACATATATAAAAAATATAAACTGCAGCGCTTGATTATTGAAATCGGATTTTAAGACAAGATCTTTAATTACTGTAAGTGCCTGCAGAAACAGATCAATAAAAGTTGTATAAATTTTTAACTTCTGAAATCTGAAACAAAAATATTATTTTAAAATGGTCACAATTAAAACAGTTATTAAAAGTTCATTAATAAATATAATTATTAATAGTGTACTTTTAGTGATTACATCTAAGTTGCAACTAAGCATTTTGAAATTTATACACTTACAAAGGAAAAAAAATTGTGAGATACTTTTAACTTTTCATCAAAGCTAGTGATTTTTCTGCTGCTTATTTTAATTTATAAATTTTCTGCTCAGTTCAAAAAATAAATATCATTACGCTATTAGAGATTACAATAAAGATTGAAGATGTTAACTATTATTTGAGCTAAATGTGTGTGTGTGTGTATAGAAAGTAATATACTTACCAAATAAATTACGAACATTTTATTTAATACTAAATCATTTATTTTTAGCCAATATGAGTTAATGCTAAGGAAGCTTGGTATGTAAAATTACCTCTGAAAATGCTTAGCAGGAAAACAGACACAGTGATAATTGCGTCAAAAAGAGATTCCATCTTTTACGCATATCTTTGATCTCTAAACTAATCTGCCTGAGCATTTTTATTATGATAAATTGCTATTATGCATGTCAATGAATTTGAAAGCAAACAAGTGTCATTGAATAAATTATGGCCAAAACAGAGTCCCTAAAAATCTTGAAACCCAGTAAAGAAATTTTGTAATCCATGCAACTTATACAAGATATATTGTTTGGCTAACGAAAGAATTTTAAATAAACGAAACAACATAATTATTTATCCAATCATTATTACCATGCATTATTATTGTCATCCAATCATTATTACCAACCATTATTTCCATGCGAATGAATATTTATCTCAGATAGGATCATATTTTTTCTAAATTATTCTTGTTTTATATTAAGTATTCCATCCCTACCATCATTAATATTTTCAATTTAATATTCTGTTGAAATTAGATTTGGATCTTTTCAAAATCCTTTATGGCAAGTAAATAACGAATATCATCCTAAATGACACTGACACTGAGAGAGGATATTAGTGTTAACCGTAATGCCATTCAGCATCTACAAAACCGGAATCAAGTCAGTGACCAAGTGGGTTTGCAAATACTTCAAAAGCTAATAACGCATGTTTCAAAAACGAGATCTTCACATTCAGTGGATACCCTCTCATATCAATGTTTCACATTGCTGGCATGTTGACCAAAAGGGGATCCACAGAGTTTATTAACTGGTTGCGACACACTCACTTTTCTCGAAATATCTTCTCAAATAAATACCATTACGCTCTTAGAGATAGCAATAAAAAATACGGAAAGGCTAATGCAGACAAAAACGGTTTATCTCTGCTGCTCACCACTGTTGTTGTGGAAAGGCTCAGACTACATTCTTGAACACGAGGGTTGTCGACCACAGCAACTTCAAGGCATAACAGTGGCCATCTTAAAAGAATTAACTTTTTATCTACGGCTGCAAACATTTTTCCTACCTGCAACAAGCATCATCTAAAACCCACCTGGAGAAGGGATTGTGCGTATGGCGTTGCCAGCATGTTCTCCCGGCCTTAATCCCATTGAAAATATTTGGGATGCTCTCGGCCGTGCTGTAACTTCACTTTTCCACCTCGAGTCACTCTTATTGTGCAGGAAACTGGCCTACAAGAGGAATTGCTTTTGCTTAATTCTGCGGTGGTTGACCACCTAATTGAAAGCATCGTCACACGGTGTAAATTTTGCATACAGATGAGGGGATCACATACCCTATTAATGTTTTTTTTTTTTTACATTTTATGATGTTTTACATTTTAGGATATTTATGTTTAAATCTATAGTATATCATTATCTGATAACTTACAAAAATGTAATATTGTTTTCCTTTCTGTGTATAATTATTGATTTTATTTTATGCATAAATATATATGCTACTTTCCTGCCGAATTTTGTGTCAATCAAACAATATTTGTTGATTTTTTTTGCATTTTATATCTTTGTGCTTGCCGGCCAACTTGTCTAGTGGTCAGCGTTCCTTACTACGGATAGGAAGGTGGGTTCGAATCCCGGTTCAGGTATGGATATACTTTCTCTCTCTCTATCCTGTCTTTGTCCTTTCCTTGTATGTGTGAATGAAGTATGAATGATGCCTACCCTATAAGTGGGTCCCTATGGCATGTGTGAGAGGGCGATGGTGGCCCACCCCCTGTGGTGCACCCGGGGCAACGCCTCGGCGGCTAAGAGGTTGCTGTTTCTGGCCGGTTTCTTGGGTATTAGGGAACAATAGATTAATAGACTCTGTTGCAGTTGTAACTGCCTAGAATCTGCCATTGAAAAAAAAAAATCTTTGTGCTTAACTATTGGAAGTGAGTGTATAATAAAACTAAATTCCCCATCAAAATTTAAATGACAGAGTTTGTAATTGACTTAAAGCATAATTAACGCTACTTTAGAACTATTTGTAAAATTGCTTGTTCCGCCGTGTAATTAATTTAAGGTGCGTAACGTTTCACGAAGGCATGCTGAATTGTAATCAATACTTTTCCGTTGGAATCAGAAGAAAAGCATTTACAGTAGCAGATCTTTCCTTTTATATTCCCTCACAAAAATCTAAAAATTGACCATATTTACTATTTTTTTCATTTTAAAAATGTTTTTGCTTTCTTCAGCGAATGCGTTTTCGCTTTTCCTAATACGTCATACTCGGAAATGTATTATAACTCGGAGGAAAAGAGCTCCGATTTTATCATTTAATAACTTCGTAATAACGAAATTTTCCAAGCATTCTATACCTGATTATTTGATTTCAACTGATCTATAGATGCTACTTTATTTCGTAATGGAAAGTGACATTTTGAGGCACTTAATTAAATAACATACGTATTTTAAGTGTTAAAATGTAGAAATTTCAACTATAGAAGTGATTTATTTTTAATTATTTAGGTTTTTCTTTATTTCGATATGCCGTTACATGAAAAATATCTAATGTAAGTTATGCTTCTGATTACATTGCATTAAAGCTCCTGTTTTCAATTAATAGTTGATTAAGACTTAAAATATGTTTTGTAATGCACACAATTTTATGTGTTAAAATACAAAATTTCATATTTTCAAATTTAAACTGAAAATTCAGGTGATAAAAGTTATGTTTTAAGTGTTGAGGTTTCTACTTATTTTAGTAACACATTATACAAAAAATATCCTTAATGTATGTTCTATTTCTGTTTTCACAGGATAAATTTATAATTTTGTGTTTTTTAGTTCCTAACTAGATAGGATATTCAAAATATAAATACACATTTTTCTCTGATCAAATCTAAATTAAGGAAGTATAAGATTGACAAACTATAAATTCTTAATGAATGAGACGTAAAATTATTTAAATGGTACGCTGCAATTATCGAATACATTCGGTAACTTTTTCATAAAATATTTTAAAAAACTGCAAAATTTGGGGTACTTATTATTGTTATAAGATTTGATGGTTATAGGAATAATGTCCTTTTGTCTATGTGAAAATATAGATTTGCCTATTATGATTTGCTTAAAAACCGTGATCTATCACCACTTTTATTACAGAAGAAAATCAGACGCATAGGGAAAATTCTCTTGATTTAGAAAATATGTAACAACAAAATTTAATGTCAGGTGAGTACAGAGGATGTTTCAACAATTCCCGTGCCAGGAAGATCCTTCACATCATTACAATATGCTACAAGTATTAAAATTTAATACAATAAGAAAGTTGCACCGTAATACATGTGGATGTTTACGTTGAATAACTAAATGTAGATGGTGCTGAATTATTAGTAATATTAAGCTTTACAGCATGCGAAAGCTATTGATATCATAAAATGAAACAATCAATGTAATCTCAACTCGATTAAGTTCCTGACAAAACTTCTCCATATTTGGCGAATCTGGATGACGCCATGTGACGCTTTAAGTCAAGTTCGAAGTCTTGAGCCCAAGTGACATAAATGATTATAATATACTGCAGAGTTGCATATTGGTCAAAGTGAATATCAGAAATTGGATATCAATTTCCTTTTAGTGCGCCAGTGATTCGATTATAAGCTCTGCAGGAAATAATTTTCCTCCTGTTTAGATATCTTTTCAGTATGTTGCACAAGGCTTGATGACTGTGTCCAAGTTTTCACAATAGACAATAAGCTCTCATTCTTGCAAAAGTCCTCCCCATCTCCCAAAGAATAGGATGGTACGTGACTAAAGTCTTCGAGGCAAATTCCTCAAAATCATTCACACCATTATTCAATGGATTACCCTTTATGCAACCTCAATCTGGGCACTCCCTCATTCTGGGGAAAGATAAAACTACTCTTCAGTCTGTAACGTAACTTCACCCTTCGAACTACAAGGACATACCAAACCAAGCCATCAATCAGCCTCACCATCCTCTCTGGCACTCCTCCACTCCACTTCCAACTTAAATAGGAAGCTTTAAAGACGGTAATCTTCCAACTTAACGAACCAATAAACATTGATGGAGAAATTCTTCATCCAGACCAAATAGAGGGCAAGGCTCATAAAGATCTGATTCTCCCAGGTAAACGCCATATAGGAATCAAAGTGATAATCAGCAAAAATTCAACCTTGCAGCCTTCTCTCAACCACCCCAACTACTACACAGACGGGTCGAAATAGATTAATCAACTGGAATAGCTTTTGTTTTACTAATCAATGACAGCATCATCACGACAAGTAAACTCTTACTAAATCCCCGGAATATGGTATTCCAGACTGAGGCATTCACCATCCGTAAAGCCATACGGAACACCTTAAACTCTAAATATCCAAAATCAACAATCTGGTTACACAGTCAATCTACCCTTCTAGCCATCAACAACCCTTTACATCGCTCCCCTCTTATTTAACTAATTCAATCATTGATAACCGATGCAGCAAATTCATGTAAATCCACCCTCATCTGGATCAGAACTCAAAAGAGAATCCAATCAATGAGCTCGAAACTTTCAAGCATTCAGCCTGTTAGTTGGACATAACTAAAACAAGAAAGCAGCATCTATTACGATTGTTTTACAGTCGGGAAGATTCTTTATTATGAAAATCAATGTCTTACACCTAGGTCACGATGAGCTCAAAATTGAATTATGAAGACTGTTCCTGTACAGTTCATAGTCGTTCTATGGATACCACTTATGATGTGAATGTGATATTGAAGAATGGAGGGTACAAATCCTCAAGCATTCATTTCACTTGCATTTAATCCTTGAATCCATTGCATATTCTCGTCACAGGATTCACAGATAATTCTCCCTTACATGATACAATTTGGCTACTTAAAACCTCGATTTTGATACGTGTCTTCTGAATTTTTTTTTTGTAAACATGATATTGCTTTCTTTAATGCCACGCAACAATTACTCTTATGCTATATCGATGATTACATGCACTCTGTATGTGATCAATAGCGCAAGTTTACTGCTTTGATAGTCTATTTGCATATGCCCAATGATCGGTAAATTTCTGTATTGTACTGTTACTTCGTTATTCATAAACTTTGTAACTATAATGTCACTCCATGGTCATCTAATAATCATATCTTACAATATTTGGGAATATTTGAAACTTGTTGGAAAACCATTTGATATTTATAGTTAACATTAGCCAATTTTGCAGATTCCCTTATTGATTTTTGAGAGTCATTGATAATTTTTAAATTCTTTTTCTAAAAATAAGAAAATCCTTTTTTTCCGATATCAATTTCACTTTACTTCATTGAATTCATAGTTAAACTCAATTATGTATTTATTCTTCATACTTTTTCTGCTCTTATAAATTTAGATAATTTGTCTTAGTTATCTTCTTTGAGTTGTGAAAAATACACTTATTTATACTCAGTTATAATACTCCTAAATGTTTAATAATAATTTACCATTTAAGCGTATTTCAATACGGGTACCGTCATTTATTATTTTTTTTATATTCATGTAACACAAATTTATTTCAATTACTAATCGAGCTTATTACTTTTTGTTGATATTACTCAATTAATATTTCCTTTTTCTTCGTTTCTTTATACGATACCTTTACAAGCATTTCATCCGCCTTTTTATGGTAAAAAAAAAAATGATAATTTGTTTGGAAGCCATTTACGTAAATTCCTTACAGTTGTAATGAAATTAAGATTTCTTTTCGCAATAAAAGATATTTTTTGAATATTTATGGTAAAATTAATCTAATGCAGCTACAACTATGAAAGTTTCAAATGTTGCTTAATAAAAAGAATGTGGGACAGAAGAAGTTTCTTAAATCCCGCTCAAGAAACATTTAAAAAAATTTAAGAGACATTCACTCAGTTGTCGTAAAATACTATTCATTAGTAAACGAAAACAGATGCTTACAACCGTGGCACAGCTAGCCGAATAATTAACGCTCTGCGCTTTGGTTTAAAAATTCGGGAGTTCGAATCCTGCTAGTGATGATTGGATTGTAGTGGTTTGCAATCTACTTTAAACTGTAGGTGTTGGTATAATTATCCTGCGTGTGCAAAAAATGGATTGTTAAATGACAACCGGTAAAATTGTAATTTTCTTTTCTTTAACATTAGTTTCAAATGAGAAAAAAATCTTCAAACTCAAAAAGCTTTGTATTCCAATTCTAACATCTCACAAAAAGAAATCTTTCTTTAAAAGAAAATATTGAATTGATGCCATCTAAGGGCGGAAAATGTAGCGAAGACTAAGATTTTAGTTATATATTTTTCACAGAAATACATTTTTTTCGGAGATTGAATCTAAAATGCATAAACTGCTGTACTGCATTTAATTTGGAAAATTTTGATAATGTTGTGTATCCATTAAAGTGTATCACAAAATGTTTTCAAAAGAAAAAGTGAACTAAATTAGAAATTTAAAGATGTTTTAAAATTTTTTCATTACGCATACTATTTTTTATAAGTCATATTTTTTTTTATTTATGACATCAAAATTCATATCCTGAATCAAGTAAATTGCAATAAATTACAGGTTTTCAATAATTTTTTAAGAGTGTCAACGAGAGAGAAACCAAATTCAAATAAAAAAATAGATTCCTAAATTCTCATTGTATGAAAACAACCTTAGGATTTAAAGAGTCAACTATTTAAAAATTCTTAGCAAGATACATTTAACTTAAACTGTGTGTGTGGTCTCAATTTTATTGCAACAATATATACATAAGGTTTAGGAACAATCCCTAAAATGCTTTTCTTATTAAAAGTCCTTAAACAATGTATAAGAAACTAAATGAATTAATTAAATTAAATAAGACACACACATATATGTTTATATATATCCGATTATGAATACGTCAATACTCAAATACATATTTTACTATTTTTTTAATGAAAGTATTATATTCATGCTTACATAGATCATTAATTAATAAGAGAACATTATATCTCCCACTAGATATTTCGATCCATCGAAAATATCCCTAGTTTAACTTAATATTTTTAATGAAATATATAATTTATTTCTATTAAAAAGTTAATTTGATTCATCGACAATATATAAGCTCATATTAATTCAACTTTTCAGCAGCAAGCAAGAGTAAGATATATATAAGAAATCACGATTTCACCGAAACATTTGTTATCTCAGTGAACTGACCATGCAGATAAATGACTACAGAATTAAAAACTCATAAATTTAAGAAGACCAATTTCAAGGATTGTGGCAACCCGGACTTTATGGCATGCTTTGATTGCTTTTTTTCTAAGTAGCGCGAGCAGTGTTGCCATTCCTTCTAGAAATTGTCTGATTACGGATAACATCAGTGATACATTGCAGTGACCATTCCTTCCAAAGCATCTTGACCCCTTCCTGAAGTGAAGTAGGAACGTCGTAATTTTCTTATTGTGCCCTGCCATTGTGCCAGGCGGAGATTATTACGACTTCTGACCCTGCTTTCCAGCTTCGGCCATCTAGGCGACGAACTTGATTGCACTCGCATGACAACAGGCGTGCGCCCCTTCCACAGTGAAGAATATCTTGAAAAGAAAAATAGAGGGAGGCTGTGTACCAAATAACAAGTTAGTCCCATTCATTGCCTGGGCCATTTCGAGTTCAGAGGTCGACGAGTTGGAAGAAGAAGAAAAAAAATCAAATAGGAGGGGCTTCCATTCCCTGTCACGATCGCCCTGAATCATTTTTGGAGGTAGAGTGGTAATCATTTTGGTGAGTTTTTGTTTTGTATTTTTTTGGCACGAACAATATCAATCTCTCTAATACAGAAGATCACGGAACAAAAAGAGAGATGCTAAATGTGATTCTACTTCTGATTGTTCTACATGCGCCAAGAGGTCAAGATTTTAGTTGCTGGTAGGGGGTGGGGTGAGCTCAGTTTCGGGGCACAAGTTTAATTCATCAGATCCTTCTATTTGACATTTAGAGGTTGCATCTTTTGCTCTTGACTATTAAAGACCGCAAGGATCATTTAAGGGATATTTTTCTGGGAGAAAATAGAAATTTCAAACAGCTATAAAAATTTTCTATTAACTTTATAATGAATTACAATAACCTTTAAATGAAATGGTTCATGAAAATGTTTTAAGTTCATTCATTATTAAGTAAATCTGACTAAATATTTTCCATATGTGAGGCGACATCAAGTTTCATAATATTTTATGGTCTAAATCATAATTTTTACGCTTCCATGATATTTTTTAGTTTAAGAATAAGAATGTAATGGGGTTACAATTATTCTAAAGAATAGTCACACAATCTCTTTTTACGTTAACTGTAATAATTCGAGATATTTCTTTTGATACGTGCTATATTTTTAACTTTTCCCTGAAAAAAAGTTGTTAAAATTATTCCTTTAGTCATAAAATATTTTAAAATTAAAGCCTTACTACTTTTATTAACTTTAAATGTTGCTCTTAATATAACAATATTTTTATAAATAACACAATATACGAAACAATTTCTAATGTAAAATAAGACTTAAATCCTGTACTTTTAAAGTTACTCCAGCGTCAAGAAATTGAATTCAAAATTAACAATGAAATAATAAAAGCATATCATTTTTGCTTTGAACTTTGCTCTAAAAAGGGCATTTGTATCAGAGATCTAATTAATCGATATCTATTTAATGTGTAAAAATAATATATTTGTAGAAGATTGATTTTGAAGAATTGTAGAAGATTAATTGTAATTATGGTAAGTAAGTAATTGTGTGCAAATAAGATTAAAGTAGGTAATGAAATTTACCAAAAATGTATTAGATGATAGTAACATACATGTAGTAAGCATTTAATGGCATACATATAGAGTGAGGTTAATACACATGCACCGTAATTTTAATAAAACTCTATTCTTTATGTAAAAGATTTTTGTTAAGCTCAAATTAAAAAAAAAAATTAGAAAAATATTATTTTACTTATGACACTTACAAAACGAATTGCGATATTGTGTATGTGTAATTTACTCCTTATTCAAAATGGTAGATTAAGGAGACAATAACACAATTATTTTTGTCTAATGTTTGCGGTTAAAGTTAATTAGAATTTCCTTTTATTGAGGTCATTTAAATATAAAAAATTAACAAGATTTATTTACTAAAGTCAATTTGGGACATTCTAAGATAATTTTCATGCTTTTTGAAATAAATTTTAAAAGAATTTTAACGACTTGGTCCCAATTAAACAACAGTTAATGAGAGTTGTCTCTGAAGAAACCTGAGAATATTTCACATCATTCTATTATTTTTAATTTCATATTTATTCTAAAAGAATAATATTATAATTTCATATCGCAGATTCATGTTTGTTTATTATTTTAAGAAGTCATGGCAGTAAACATCTTCTCATATTCTTAGAAGTTTTCAAGCGGAAAAATGAAATAAGAATATTCTAAATGCGCATCAAATTGAATAAATAAATAAAAAAAATTCGAGCATATGTGAATAGCTTTCACATTATTTTTTTTTCCTGTGAGATGGATATATTTTGATGACCTTGACTTAATTCTGGAAAATTCGTTGAAAATACCTTTCCCTGAATAAATATGGGAGAAGAAATCGTAATAAAGTGGAATTGTTGCCACTCATCGTGGCAAAATTACATAATATTGTTTGAAATACTGCCAAGAAGAGAATTTATGGCAAACGACTTTTTTTTTCCTAGATTTGATTATAATAGGAAACGTTTGATTACAATTCAAGTAAACATCAGAGAAGCTATTACAGTTTCATCTTTTAGAGGTCGCGTGGCATCATTTGATTATGACGTCACGAGGTATCTAGCATAGACATAGCAAGTGTTTATTTTCGCATGGATTCGAAATTGATTCGTCATAGGTGTCAATATCTCTAAAAATTTCATCAGATGCATCGAACATCTGCAGCCACCAAAAACAAAGATCCACCTGGTGTTGCTTAATTTTAAAAGCATGTTTCGAAAGTTGAGAAATTTTGATAGTTCTTGAATCATCCAAATTGCTATACGTCATTGTTTGTGTTTTGTTAAAATATGTTTTCAAAAGCTTCTGCTTCTTACAAATAACTGTGAAATTTAAATCAGATAATTTGAATTCATTTTTTTTTAAACTTTAATGACAAAATTATCTTTTAAACATGAATTTTTTCTATGAAACTTTTTCTTAATTTATATTTGTAAATTTTTTATTTAAAAAAAAAAAAAACCTGTGGAATTTTTAAATTTTGGATTAGATTTAAAAATAATAAAACTTACAAATTTTAGAATTTTTCTTTCCAATAATTCCTATTTAAATTTAGGAAAAATGGTAATTGCAGTAAAATTATATGTGTTTAATTTAAATAATCTAAACAGCGTTATATGCACAAAAATCAGTTAAATTACAATAAACAAATTTGTTTCTAATTTATTTACTAAATTAATAAGTGATATTAAATGCAAATAATGATTTTTAATTTATCTTTAAAATTCATTTATGTATTCGGTTAGGAATTAATTACAGATTCAGATTTAAAGAATCTTTTCTCTAATGCAAGATTGAAGAATTCGAATATGAAATATATATATATATATATATATATATATATATATATATATATATATTGATTTAAGTATACATTTTTTTATTTACATTTATGTTGAATAGTTGTATACAAGTGAGCATTACATTCGATTCCAATGATTGTAACCAGAAGCTAAGAATAGATTTCTCCAAAAATATGTATTTTCTTTTGAATATTTTAATAAAAGTAATAATCTAATTACATTCTCTTAATTTGTATTTCGTTCTTAAGGTTTTCATTTACCTCGAAAATTATCTCGCGCACTTCCTATGATTTCTAACTATTCAGCTATAAGTTATTTCAATAATACGATACAAAACTTAAAATCTATATTTCGTTTCCTCAAATATTTAACTTTTTAAATTTATTTTCACCCCAAATTTCGTTACCGAATTTTATCACGAATAAATCTTTTTTAAATTCAAAATTTACAAGGATTCCTTTTAAAACTTTATTCAGGATGCAACATTAATAGTACACAACACCAAAAAATTAAATACCCATGAGCACTTTGAGTAATGTTATACGGGTTACCAACATTATAAATTTAACGGTCAACTTAAATATCAAAAAATATTTGCGGAAGTTGTCAAGTTGGTTGATTCATTTAAAAAATATTTATGTATATGTAACACTTTGAATTTATATGTATTAATAAAATCTACTAAGCAATTTTGATTTAATTTGGATGACTTCTGTTATCAAATATGTATAATTTAAAATATTTAATTATATCAGCAGTATGTTTTAAAAAATATTATAAGTTTCATTAAATAATAATTTTTTTGAGAGAAGGATAATGAATGTACCTGTGTATTTGATGTTATACGTATAAGAATAGAAAAATCTTGATAAGCACTTCAACGGCTAGGATAAAAAGCATCATTTTCAAATATTGGAAGTAATAGAATGGATAAAAAAAGTATATTTGTATTTAAAAAAAAAAAAAAAAAAAAAAAAAAAAAAAAAACTATTGACAAAAATGTAGGTTGTGAGATTATTAGAATTATACAATGCAATCGATTCTTTCAAAAGATAATATTTAACGATTAATTATTCATTTTATCAGATAGTGTGAAATAACCTAGGGCTTTTAATTAATGAAAATTTTATTGAAACTTTAAAATTACTTACGTATTTAGAAAGACACATTATTTTCCGTTTTTAGCGGCGAAGATGTAATTTTATTTTAATTTCCGTATTAAATGACCACAAGACCTGATATATCTACTGTATTTCTTTTTCTTCTTACTTTCCTCAAGTTTCACACTGGAAAGCAACACGTGGCGCCACAACGCCACCTAATATCATGATGTTTGTAAAAAAGAGTGGCATCATTTTTAAAATTCAGGAAAATATCCATTGTTTGTTATTTGTAAGCTAATTAATCATAATTTTTAAAAAAATTACAATTCTATAAAAAAAAATTCACTTGTATTCTTTTCAATTTATTCTATTATTATTTTTAAAATTCTGATTTTTAAAATTCTTTTTAAAATTCTGATTCTGTGATTGTGTATCATAAATATATGTATTACTCACATTCAGATAATATGATTGCATTTAATATTCTTAGGCTAAAATAGAGTTCGTCATAAGTGAAATACGAACTTGTGTCTTACTGCAAAGATTTCGTTACTTTGCCTTTGCAAAACTCTCGATGTCTGGAGTTTCCAAAATGTAGACGGCGTTTGGCTTTTTTTTGTGCTTGTTTTCATTCTGCAGAAAAATAACCTGCTGAGGAAATTTGAGAAATCACCACCTCACTATACATATGTCAAAGCTATAAGGAATTCTGGTATACGTAATTTTAGAAGCTAGATAGTTATATTCATTGTCACCTCCTAAACTGCATATTTCCCGATGCCAAATCGGATTAGAACAGCAAATACGAGGATTAACTCTGAAATTTTTGAGATACGCGCAGACGAGAATTTACAAAATAATAATAACGGTTTAATTTTAAAATACAAAGTATTTTAACACAGAAGTCGATTTTTTACTGACTTACTTCAACTTGTTTAGCGTAGAATAAATTTTAAACAGAAGAGAAAGTGGAGTTGACGCGAGAACATTTTCGCGATATGATTTTCTACGATTTTAAAGCAGGATTCAATCAAGAAGAATGCGTTCAACGATTGTAATTAGCATTTGGTAATGAATCTCCAGCTCATGCTACTGTATTCAGATGGCTTAGAGAATTTAGAAGAGGTTGCAATTTTCTTCAGGATGAAGAAGACACAGGAAGGCCGCCGTCGGCAGTAATCCTGGTTAATGTGTCAGCCATACGAAAAATGTTAATGGATGATAATCGCTGTACCAATCAAATGATACAGAAGGAACTGAACATTGGATCCGCAGCCATACACATAACCATTCATGTAGAATTACATATGAAAAAGTAGTTTGCCGTTGCTTTCCACATAATCTAACTGAGAACCAAATAGAGGAGAGTGTCAGAATCAGTAAAGAAACTCTTAAATTGCTAAATGATGGTGACCACCGCATCATTGTAACAGGTGATGAAACATACATACCGTTTGTTGACGTTCCAACACGTCAAGAAAGCAAATTATGGGTCTTTGAAGAAGATCCCACGCCGACAATGGTAAAAAACAACGCGCACTGAAAAAAGTTATGTATGCCGTTTTCTTCAGAAGTACGGGATTGGTCAAAGCCATCAAGTTGGAAGGACAGAAGACAGTAACAGCAAACTGGTATACCACTAAATGTCTTCCAGAAATTCTACAAGAACTGAATGTTATGGGACTAATGCTTCACAATGACAATGCATCGTCACATACAGCCGGATTAACAATTGAGTTTCTTAAACAAAAACAAATGAAAGTGATTGAACCATCCGTCATCTATTCCATCCGTCATCATTCATCTATTCGAAGAAATTTTTGGCTTGAATCATTTAATCTGTGGAAAATTCGTCTACAAAAGTGCATTGATGCTGGAGGAGACCACTTTGAACACACCTAAAATTTTGTAAGTATAACATTAAAAACCTAGTTGTATCTCAAAAATTTCAGAGTGACCCTCGTATTATCGCCAGTTGTGGCTTTTCAAGTATTTATTCCTTAAACTCTTCATATTAACTTCCTCTCTTTCAACTGGACATAGAATTTTATTTCCATTTGAGCCAATGAGCTATGTTTGCTAAGGCTCTCATTGTATGATGGGTTTTCAGGTAAATTACATGGTATATTAGTCTGTACTTCTCTTTGTGAATTTTAGTGAATGCATTACGTCATTTATGCAGATGTTTTTTTAGTGTTACCAGAAAAAACTTACTTCAAATTCAAATTTTATCTCGCATTTATATTCCATTATCAGAAACGAACTTTTACTACTGTTTCAATAAATTTTTGTATAAATGATAACTATTGGTTATCTTTGTATACTTTCTTTGATGTTAGGAATTGTTACGAAAAGATTGCCCATAAAAATATATAATTAAGTTAAACTTCCTTTAAAATTTTTTTTTAAGAGGAGTAAGTTTAACAAGTTCCGCATAACACTGACAGTCATATATTGAAAATTCCACAAAATATTTTCGTCTCCTAACGTTTTATCAAATAAATATTTGTAATCAATGTATTAGATATTAAGTTTTGGCAGTACCGCTTATTTACTAGATTCATAAAAATAGGCCTTCGACATATTTTAAAAAGTTAACTGCAGTTTTAAAAGGTCAGCATATAAGTAATCTTTTTCATCGCTGTTGATTTAAATAATTTATCATGTGTTAAAGTATGTGGTATCTTTATCCCTATATTTACTTGTGCCACAACAATAATGCGAAATATTACTTTGACTATAGGCACTGTGGCGTGATGACTAAATGTCTTTTGCGTGTTCCTTGAGAGCATGCGTGCTTTGAATCCTGAGACTCAATATAGCCTCTTTACACGCAGAGTAGTTAAAGTACAAAGAATAACTATTCTCTACTACTGAAAAAGCACGGAAGCATGTTACAATAGATGTACTCTTTCTATTATTGTCTGAAAAACATCGTAAGAATGGTAATCGGAAACATACAATATACATAATTTGTCTTTCTTTTCATGGCAACAAACGAACATGTTCTTACTTCATAATATCATCATTTGAAAATAGAACTATATTTAAATGATTTTAAGAAAAGGGCATCATTAAAGAAATTTTGATGATTTTTAAATAGTATAATGTCTAAAATTGCTACGTTATCCAAAAATATAGGTATATATTATCATCTAGTTATTTTTAAAAATAATTTAAGGGTATAGTATACAATATCTCGAAATTTGCTTACAAATTCAAGGAAACCTTGCTCAAAGCTATCAAAATTTACTGACAAATTCAGGAAAACCTAGATCAGAAATTTAATAACATAAACAAAGATAAATACATTTGATTTAAGTCATATTTTTGTTTTAAAGTCATCTATGTAAAATTAAGCCAAAATATGAAATCCTGATTAGTGTTGTAAAATTAATCAATCTAGATTAAACGGAAAAACATATAAATATAATCAGGGCATTAATTTCTTGATCGGGCATTTGTTTTGCATAATTTAAATGAAATGTTAATTCGGATTAAATAGAAACGTAATTTGGATTTATAGACATACAAAAAGTAAATGCAAAAATATAAATGGATTTATAAATATTAATAATTATAAATATTATTAATATACTCACAAATCAGGAAAATAAACGTATTATTTATTGAGTAATATTTTAGAACGAAAAAATGATGAGATTTATTTACTCAGTTACATACATCGATATTTTATAATCTTAGCATCTGTAACTTAATTCAAAGCATGGTAAGAATTCAAAGTAATTCCCACTTTTCAAATAAATAAATTTCAATTAAAAATTCAACTTTCAACGAATCAATTTTTTTACTAAAAAAAAAAAAAAAAAAAAAAACTCATATCTTGAAAACTAAATTGTTTTTTATTTCGAGAATCGCTCTTAAGATTCCAATAATGCAATATAAGCTAATTTTAAACACTTCGTTTCATCCTTACAATTGTAATTTCAAAAAATGCTGCCGGAGACATACTTAAAGCTGATACTTCGGAAGTATAGTAAATATCTACAGGAATTTCCATTCTAATTCCACGTAAACAGCAATCCCAATTTCTAATGACTTTTTTATCCAGCAATCAATAATTATGTTTTTAATTTTAAAATAATTAAATTAATAATACTATAATAAAAGAAAAGAGAACACAAATTTAAAGTATATGATTTGCTGTTCAACATTCATTAGCAATAGCTCCATACTTTTTAGAGTAGGAAATACTAAGTGTTTGAATCTAAGTTAGTTATGCCAACGAAAAATGAAACATTACATTTTTTCTGCCAGCACGTATAAAGGGAAAAGTATTTAGAAGCTTTTTTTGGTTCTCCCTTATTACATAATTACAACCCTTTTTTATGAAAAATTAATTTAATTAATTAAATTATTATGTATAAGAAAAGCTTTATTATATAATTTTGGAGCATTATTATATTCAAAATGCAATACCAAATTTTTAAATAAAGATTCTACATGGTCTGGTAATAGGCTCTTGCTTTCTGGAAAGGAAAATTCGATGTCTTTTCCCTAACACTGTTGAGTTGAATATTGAGAGATAAAGGCTCTGATTTTGATTTTCTGGATGCTGTAAGTGAATGCTTAAGAGTTTTCCTCGTTTTTCCTTTGCAACATATGAGTATGGCCCATTGTCTGTGGTCCGGTTGGCAAATATGAATACTAAAGAAAACTTCAAAACAGCTGTCATGCTATTTGTTAAGAAATATAAAAAAGTTACATGATAAATATTATGACACATGTTTACATATACGACAATATAAATAAAATAATATACATGTAAATTTTATCTCACACACAAATCATCATATTTTTTTCTCATATAGAATTTCTGTCAAATTTCATCAATATAATTGCACTGAAACAAAAATACTATAAATTCTTACTTCAGAAATAATTAAAAAACGACAAATGATATTAATTAATAATAATAGAATGTAACAAACACATTAATTGCGTTCAATAAATTTAACAATTTTTACCACTTTTATAATTACTATAGCAATTAATTATAATAAAAATAATATAGCATAAAATCGAAATTTTCTATAGACATATTTTCTTTTTTCACATTTTCATTCTTTTTTTTTCCATTAATATTTCTCATTTATTAAAAAAAACCATGTAAGTTTATACTTTCATTACTAAAGTTTATAAGAACTTTATAAAATTAATTGTTATATATTTTTCACAATATATCTACAGTTTTACAGATTGTGTTATTAGATTTTATTTACTATGTGAAAGGATTACTAAAAAAAATAATTCCTCAAAAGTATTACTTTTTTGAACAAAAAATAGACGTCATTCGTTTGAAAGATAAATTCTTTGTTGAAGATCATATTAGTAGGCATTAAGTAGATTTAAATATATAAGCTTATCCATAGTATCCCAAATTTCCTTATGTATTATGTATTTCTAATAATTTATTAATTGTTCACTATAGTGATGTTGCCATTATTTCGGTCCTTTTGGTGTTGACCTATTTATGTTCATGAGGATTATACGTTTGGCGACCTAAATCTCACACTTGAGAAATGTTATTCATTTTATGCCACGTAATCTATTCACATTTCTAGCTTTTGGTATATAATAGATTTTTAATCTTTTTCTTATATTTAATTTTTTCGCCTTTAGCAATATATCAGTGTGAAAATAAAAACACTGAAATTTCATAAACAATACAATTACTTATATTTATAAATGATTACATTGGCCAACTTTAATGGATAAACAGTGATTATGAATTTACTTACAAATGATACACTCACTATAATAAGAAATAAATGGTGTCATTAATTAAATTACGTACTGTAATAAAATAATTAAGCTTGTGTTTTGTATGTTATTATTGATAATATTTATTTATAATATTTTAGTGGCAGCAACATAGCAATAAAATGATAAAATATTCATTTTAATAAAACTGTCCAAAACGAATTCTTATCTGTCTTGCAAAACTCTCAAACTGTATTTGAATAGCTGTGTTTCTAAGTCATTTTATTAGTTCTTTTGAAAACTCTGAAAAGAATGGGTTAGTTGATTATTTTTGAAGTAGAATCACATAAAAACAAAAAATTTTTCACTTTGTTTTTTTAATGGCATGTTAATTTCTATTTTAATTTTTTTATTATCTCCGGGTAACAATTAAATTAAATTTTAGATGCACTTTATTTTATTTTGTGTATTTATTATTGCAAAAAATATTAAACTTGTTGAAATTATATAGCTCGCTAAAGACAAACTAAAGACACAAATAACCTAACTTATCACTATTTCTTATAAAATGCATTCTTTTTAAATAAAAGAAAATGAGATAACGAATGTGGATATCGTAGCTTATACACAACATTCCTTTATACTTATATATTCGGAAATATTTTTATTTTTTTATAAAATTAAAAACAAATATAAAAAATTAAATGAAAATAAATACATTATTTTAAATTTACTTATATTTAATAAAATTATGCATTTGATTTTTAAAAAATTGTATAGGTTTATTATTTTCACTCTACGATTACTTCCGGCACACACGTTGCAAATTGCTTGGGCAATATAAAGTCTCGCAAAGTTAGAATTTCAATGAAATTGTTGATAAAATGCAAGAAGAAAAACATAGGTATATTATGGCCTTTTTTAAATTCAATTATAAATAAAAATCGCAAGAAATAATGAACATTCTAATGTTTGAAATATGCATATGTTAATATATAATTCATATACTATAAATCAATGAACTTGTGTTGTAACAATTACAAGTTTTTTTTTTTATCAAATAGCCCTTTCTCTCTAATATCAAATAAAATTATAAAATGAAGTACTTAATGAGAAAAAATAGTATTCAGTTGTCATTTATTTTATATAGAAATAGCAAATGATTTTTCTCCATTTTATGCTGCTGCAACAGTATACTAACACTTAACAAAAGTTCTGAATGTGAACATTTTTAAAGTGAGTAAATATGCATGTCCCTTTGGCGATATTTTGGTAATTTCCCACTGAAAGAAAATTATAACATTTGTGATACCCAAGAAACTATCATAGATAGATTGATTAACAATTACTCACATAATGGAAAGAAAAATAATAAGTGTACAAAATATAAATAACATATAAACACCATCATACTGATGAAACTACAGTGATATACTGGGATTTCCTTTTCCAAACAAGTTTTGTCGCCAAGTAAATTATACTATATTTTTATTGCAATTGAATTAAAAGGAAATGCATGTATCATCATTGCCTAAAGTATAATTTAAAAGATGTTTTTAAGAGATAGCAAAGTTGCAAAAGTATAGGAAAATAAGAATTTGATATTAAGTTGAACTGTTCCAAAATTACATTATATTACACTTAAATCTAAAGAAAATAAACTCAGAAAAAAGAGCTTTTTCTTGGTAATTATTAAAATTTCCCTCATGATTTTATACAGAATGGCATGTATTCGCCAAACTAAAAACTCAAATTAGGAAATGCTTCTGAATTAAAACCAAAATGATAAATAAAACAGCAATTTCAAAAATAAAATAAACACATACAAAATAGGAAGGAGAATAATTTCAAAATATGAATGGAACACAATATTAAAATCGAAATTCTTGCTCTTCGAATTTTAAAATGAATTGAACAATCTTATACAAAGAATATATTTTCGTTATTTTGATTGTCAATTGTTGACAAAGATTTTGTGCCATTATTTTATTTACCATTTTTGTACTACTTTCGTTCCGCATTTTTTTTTAAAATATCCTTGCATGCGAGTAATTATAAAGTTTTAATAAATTCAGAATCCTTAAACAATAAAAGAATGAAAAGTCACAGTAATTTATCTTTGATTAATTTAATTAATTCGATTTTGTAAGATAATTTAGTTTAAATAAATATTAATGTTGTTTGGTTTAAACTAAAACTATCCCATTGCTCATGTCTGTATATTTATAAAAAATAAATAAATAAATTGATTCAGCCTTCTGAATATTTCCCAAATTACTATTAAGACTTTCTTTTGATTGTAAAGTTCTTCATAATTCTTTTATTTATAAAGTAAATTAGAATTCATTTAAAAAGGAAATTCAATTAAATTCATGAAGTAAACAATAAAAAAGTTCATTTTTATTAAATAAAATGTTCATAGTAAATTATTATTAAATTGGAAAATAATTGCTACTTTTGAAAAGGACAACAATAATTCGAAAATGGAACATCGCTTAAGTGCTTATAATAATAGAAATTGTTTTTAAAATACGTATTCAAATTGTGTGCTTGAATCAAATATAATAACTTTCAAATATAGCCAAAAATAAGTGTAGAAATTTTAACAAAGAGCTACGGTAAATTACTTGAAAAACCTGTTTTCCGTTTAGTGGCATTTTTTTAAATAATGAAATATGTCATGGTGTAATTGGGGACATTTAACGTAATTTTAAATTCACTAAAAAGAATTGTGAAAAGTGCATTCGAGAGAAAGGATTATTAACTTAACAATCTTTAATTATGTTGATTAAAAATATTTGAATATAATGCACTTCTTAATAAAACGAGATTTATAAAATCACCGATATTTTTTTACTGAAACAAAGTTTTATTGTAGGTTTACTTTTCTTTATACATGAATAACTATTGTCAATTTTGTCATGTATATGGAAAATATAAATTTTAGTAATTGTTTCCTATTAAATTACCTCAAAACCTTACTGTAAATTTCGAAAGCATATACATTTCAGAATTTAACTCTACAGAAAGAAAATATTAAAATTTCTAATTTTAGCAAAAATAAAGCTATGCGCCTAATAATAATAAATCAAATTTAAATGTAGGAAAAAATATAATTAACTATAAAATAAAAAAAGAAATAAAGAATAAATTATTTAATTATCAATAAGCATTTTTCAAATATAAGGTTTCTTATTTTCTTTATTTTATTTTCAGACAAATCTACTCAATTTCAAGCAAATAATTTGATTTTCGGTGCCCCACAATAGCTGATAATCTGGTTCGTTCCCTTTTACCTTTTTATTTTTATTTACTTACTTGCCGAGCCACTTTTTTTGCTCTTGTTTTTCCCCGCAATCAAATCTCAATTTGGACCCATTGTTTGGCAACAGTCAAACGACGGTAATAGATGTAATCCCAAAATGACATAGATACGGTTGAGACTAAAAAGCAATCTAAAAAAAGCAAACGATAATGTTCATCTACCTACTCTCGTAAACCGCTGGGGTGAATTGTTTAATTTCGCGCGCTTAAATTTATTCCATTCTAACTGAAGAACAGGTGCGGTGCTTAATTAAGCATTAGAAATAATTACTAATGAATGTGTAATCAGCGAGCAGAAAAATAGAATTAACTGTTCTGTGTACAGCAAAAACAAGCCATCTTAATGATAACCCCGTGGAAGTCAAGTTCGGTCATCTGCTTTACGATTTGACAGTAGATATGTGCCAAAATTAAAAGAGTTCATCGAATGGATTCATTAAATCATAAAATTTATTCATTTAACATGAAGGCATTAGTTTCTTCGGTATAAAAATGACCTTGTTTACTTCTAAGGAAATCGCAGCTGGTCTCTGACGTTGCCAATTTTTATTCGGAAACTTTTTATTCTCTCGGTTACCAACAATGACGCACGTGTAAAGATTATGTTTCATGGAATTTTAAACATAGCGATGCTTCTTCTTTTCTTTAATTAATTTAATAATATAATAATATATATATATATATATGACACGATTTGATGAAAAATTTTTCAATTATTAAAATACATATATGTATATATATATATATATTTAGGGAATATTCAGATGGGAATGTTGTGAGAATAAAAGCAGCTATCTTGTCATTGTTTCCAACTTTTATGGAATATTATCAAGTCATTCTTTTATTTTTTTCCTTGATTCCTATTTAAAATAATAACTGTGGAATTAAGTTAATTCAATCTTTTTTTGTGGAATTTTATGAAATGTCTCTTTTAGTTTTTTTTTTTATTCCTAAGTTAGATTTTAGATATTGTGCTGAGCAATGTGCTGTTTAGAACAGTCAGCTTTAAGAAATTCAAAATAAATACAAGTTTACCTGAAGAAGATCTGTCTTCTGTCACTAAAAAACAATATGTAGTTTAAAAAATATGTAATGTTAAACACATTGATTTATGCTATAATTGCTTATGAAACGCTGATCACCGGGATTAAAAGAAAAATTATTCTTTGAGATTATAAGTCAAAGCATTGTCAGTTTTTCACTCAAAGTAGAAGAAAATAAAATTGCAGAAAAAAAATACGTAAAGTTTAATCTAAACAAAATTTTTTGTCTAAATAAATATTCAATAGAAAAGTTTACAATATGAAAAAAAATTTTATGAAATTTTGAGTTCAAGTATTTTGAAAAACAGAAGTTAGAATTAATAAATGTTGAAGTTAAGTTTTCACTATAAATTTTTTAAATTAAACAACGTAGTTAGTTAAGTTTTTAACTATAAAGAACAATTTTATAAATACGTTTTAGTTACAGAAAGATACCAAATTTCCTCTTCCACGAAAGAAAAGAGGGTGGATAGAATTTTCATTGATATAATCCTTGACCTCTCTACTGTAATAAATTACGTAGAATTTCAACTGATAAACAATTTTAAATACAGTTAATTTACAAGTACAGTATATATGATTATAATCCTGTACGCAAATACATATGTGATTTTCTGTATTTACTATTATAATTATCCTGGAAATGTAAGTGATATGATTTATTTCGCAGCTCCTTCAAAAGTTTTTAGAATATTCCTCATAAATTTGATTGGTTGTAGCTAGATGAATGTTTCCATTATTGGGGTAGGTTTTGGTGGTCAATCTGATTTTGGTTTCTGCATTTATAACTCATATTATATCCTGTTGTCTTAAAAAAAATCGTTATAATTGTAAGGAATTTTTCACCCTTTACTAATCAGTTATTTTTATTTGGCGACTCGATTTTATTATTGTATTCAGAATTGCTATAATCAAAGTAATTCTATTCAGACCACTTAGTACTCGCTTTTTTATTGTTTTTTGATGGAACTGGATGTATAGAGCATGAGCCAAAATATACAGTACTGAAACGAAAAGTGAAACTTCATTACTGCCATCTGTTTATTTCTCTTTAAAAAATTAACACATACACCATATACATACCTACTCACACTATTAATGCGTTTATTTACCACGATATGTGTAATGTTAAGTGTTCAAAGTGTGCACCACCTCGCTGTAGAAAGGGTTCACGTCGGTCGGGTAGATACTGAAACATATCCTGAAACAAAGGTTGTGGCAGACTCCTGTAGAAGGAGGTGATTTGTGCTCATATAATGCAGGTACAATTCACTGGGTCGATTATCACAGTAGAACACACGCTCCTTAAATATTTTTCTCATCAGGTGAGGTAAAATCACAGGAATGTAACGGGGATGTGAACTGTTGGAAAATACCGCGTGGTTTTCATTTGTCGAAAATCACCAGCCGATCAAACTTCCCCCCTTCCATTAACATAGTACACTACCAGAACAATGAAATTTTTGTAACAATAAACAACATACCTGTGTTACTTAGCATTGTCTTGATAAACTCCCATCGGAATTGTACTGTCATTTTTTTCAAACAAAAACAAAACAAAACCACTTTTACGACCACTTTCACATGTTCAGAAATAATGTTCAACTATGAATACTTTTTTCGTCTGCACAACACAATTTTCGTTTTACTAATACTAGCACGAGCAGTTGGAGCTATGCCCCATCGACAAACACAATTATGTGTTCGAGAGGCTCGAATCTCTGTACTGTATGTTTTGCGCATACCGTTTATTAAAAAGATCAGAGGAAAACGATTTTTTCAAAGAACTATAGTAAAAAGTTCGACCACAAGATGGTAACTTTCAAAATCATTTCTTATGCGAAACAATCAAATTTATAAAGAAGCTTATGATCATAACAAGGAAATCCTTCTATGAAACTTAATCACTGTTAATTATGCCCTTACAGAAGAAATATCGAACATCACTGGCAAAACTGTTGTACCAGAATGACAACAATATATAGCTTAGCTATACTGCCTAAATATCATTGTTTAAAGAAATTGTGACAAAGGTTCATGTCGAAGAAGGGTTTGAAGAAAGGAATATGAAATTTTAAGAAATTAGAGACTTCGATGAATTGGCTGGATATGGTCAGAAAGATGTAACGGAAGAAACTGTAGTAAGAGTCGTTATTGTTGTGGTTGAAAAAGCTTTCCTTACACGCTATTCTTCAGCATGCACTTTATGGATGCTCTGTAAGCTGAGATAGACAATACGAAAACTTTTGATACTCAATTTAAAATGACATCCATGTAAAATCCATATGGTGCAAATGCTTCCACTTTAAGACCACCAAATGCAGTTTGATCATGCTAACTAGTTATTGGACACAATGAATACACTGAGGACTAACAGCCATAAAAATCTAGTGTGTTAAAACTACATAAAGTATGTTTTCCTTGATATAAAATTGTGAATAATCGAAATTACTTCACATGGGACTCTTCACCTTAATTAACAACAATTGCTTTATAACGTCCACATCAACAACCATTGCATTCTGATAATATGACTGAGTGGTGAGGATTTATTGCTGATTTTATTTTCGAAAGGTTTTTCTTTGAAGTTCTCACTCCTAAAGGTCCTAAGACATTCTATGACACAAGTGCAAGGTATATTTAAATTATTCTTCTGAGGGTGGTAAGTCAAGTATTAAGAGCTCTTCTCTTAATCTCTCTGCTTAGAATTTTTCCCGCTTTTAAGTTACAAAGACTTCTACTTGGCGCCTCATTCCTCTAACTGGTAGAACCCAACTAAGGCAAAGCATTTTACAAGATTATATTTTCTTCTCATTTCCAATGGCTGTAGATTTGTTTCATACAGTAGAATTTGGTTCAGGCAGCTCTTAGGCTTACCAGAAATTATTCTGGCTGCACTAAGCTGAACTTTCTCAAGTTTCTGCAGATTACTGGTTGTAAAGGGGAAAGGGTACAGCTTCTGTTGATCAAAGATCAGGAGAACCAGTGATAGAAGTCTTGACTTGGCTCCATTTACCTACTAGCCTTAGCTGGACATAGTGGGATGGCCTTCACGCCTAGGATGACCATACTAGGAGATAAACTCCTGACGTACTTCACCCATCCCTTTGCATTCTGATTATATGACTGAGTAGTGTTGATTTATTGCTGATTTTTATCTTATTGCTGACTTTATCTTGTTATTTTACAGAATTGTTTTCTCTCCGCAAAACTAATGTCAACAAAGTTTTTCCCTCTAAGTCACAACTGGTATCGCCGTAGGCGTCGTGGTAGAGCCCTTGGCATGCAAGGCTCTCGTGCTGAACAGACCTGTTAATTTGCCAGTGGTCATACTAGGAGTCTCATTTTCAGGTGGCAAATTAAGCTCTTCCCAACCTGTAAGAAGTGCAACTCCAGCGAGGCTAGTCCTCAGCACCTACTTGATTTCCTGGATTTCACTATGGAAGAGTTTCTTGAGAGACCTCTCCTTTTCCTCGATTTTTTGTACGTTTACGACCTCATGGATCTGATATAGCGGAGCTATATCAGATGGGATTAGTAACAGCAACCCAACTAAGGATTAGGTATACGAAAATATGCTGGTGCAACAAGTGCACGATATAGTGAACTTCTTCGACAGCGCATCATTTCTGCGTTACAGGAACAGCTAAGTTTATACATTGCTGTCTTCATGCAAAATTGAGCGATATTCAACATTGGATGCCAAGCCAAAGAACTACTCCATACTAACTTTGGCATGAATTGTGTAATATATTCAGAGTTTTTCTAAGTTAATTTCGTCAGTTTAAATCCTTGGGATTTTTGGTAGTGAAGACTCCTATAACACCGTGCTTATGGAAGAGCCATTAGGACTACCATTTCACACCATATATAGAAGTTCTATAGTGTAAATGAGTTAATTTTAATGGTCCTGACAGATCTTTCGTCACTCTTTATGTGTCACAATACCTCTGGTGGTTACAATTTGAACTATTTTAATGTTCAAAAATCTTTTGCTTATAGTCACTATAAAGTATACACTAAATTTCTTCAAAATCTGATGGGAAGAATGGATTCAGCAGAAATCTGAATGAGATTATTTTATAATATTCTAAAACCTCTCTCTCTCTCTCTCTCTGATTTACCTGAATAAGTTACTTCTTAAGAAAAAAATTACTAAAAGATATTTTTAAAAATGTTTCTTACTGGATTATGTATTTTAAAACATTTGAAATTATTACTCTCGAAATTATCTGCTGTCCCAATTCACAACCTAATTAACTGGTGTCATGTTTCCTGGCCCAGTTACGCAATATCATTTATGCAACCTTTGAAAGTTCAGTGTTTTGTTCAGATAATTACTTTATTTATTTAAAAGAAAATTTTGGTTTAAAAATGTTTATGTTTTTGGTCATTGAAAAATGAAAATTAAATTAAATATCGTTGGTAAAATTTCGAAATATTTGTTAATTTGATTTATTTTATTTGACTTTCATTTTTCATAACATATGTAAAATTAATACACATGAATCATTTACTGTGTTGTGTCAAAAATATCATTATCTTTTTTTGGTTGATTTTAACTATGACTTGTCATAGATCCATATTTTTAAAATTTGAAAAAATAATTTCAAAATTTCGGGGGAAATCATATTTACAGCATTTTTGCATTTGAAATCGTTTTTTCCAGTTTTTATGGCAAATGATAGCAAATTTTGTCTTCAATCTATACTTTTGTCTTCGATGATGTTATTTCTCTAAAAAAATATTGGTGCAAATCTCCTTTGTAAAATTGTTCAAATGAAAGAATAAACAAGCTCTTTAACATTATGTAAAAATTTTAAAAAAAATCAAGAATAAAAGATATTTCTCGAGCTGGTAAGTTTTTTCCCCCTATGTATATGAAAATCAAAATTGTCTCACGTTTAAGATAAAAAAAATTCGAAAATACATTGCAGATATATAAACATGCAATTGACAATTAAATGGTTGATATATTCTGAAAAATAGTCACAAAATAAGGGCTGTAACCAAATAGATATGACGATTAAGAATATAAATAGGACTATAATGCTCTCTAGACTCTTAATTCAGGAAATATTCTTTTTTTAAAAATAAAATATTGGTTGAAGGATATCTCTTTTTAACAACATAAATTAATAATAATAGCAATGGAAAAATTAGAAATTAAAGAGAAAAACATAACATTTCTCTTCAAGCTACAAGATGATGAAAAAGCATTTTGTTACATACAACGAATTCTAAAGGAATTTAATCATGTTTAATCGATTTAATATTATAGATATAAAGAAAAATAATTCAAAAATTTTATTTTAGAACTAATTAAAGTTTTGTAGACGTACGGCATAGTTTTAACATAACTTTAAATGAAAAAAAATTTTTTTCTTGTAAAATTTATGCTTGATTTTTAAACTTGAGTAAGCCACTAAAATCAATAAATCAACACATTTTTTTCATTTTTCCCTTGGGAGTTCATTGACATTATACAGCATTTAAGAAAATTTGTAACGTCAGCATTATTGTTTTGTTTCTTATTCAAATATTTTCTCGCTGGAATATTTTATATTTTAATTAAAATAATCTTATAGAATCAAATTTTAATTTGTCACTGATTTCCTTTACTAATTTGATTAAACTAATAGCTTTTATATAACACATTACCACTGAATATCTGATTTTTACATATTTTAAATTCATTGGAAAATATCTTCAGTGTTTATATTTTGGTAGTTTTGGAAAAATATATTAAAAACATGAACTTTTGGGGGAATGTTGCAATACAAAACACATTTCCCAATAACTTATTTAATATGATCATGTTATGCACTAATTTTTGATATATTATTTTTACATAGTAATGAATATTAAAAATATATACAAATGACTTAAAATTTATATACATATGTTTAAAGAGGATGAATGTTTTCAGACTATATTTAGAATCATGACTGTATAATTACATGTATTATAAATAACACATAAACGCATGTAATATTGATCTACCTATACTCCTTGCAATATAAGTAGATCACACACAGTAAACTCTTTTATAATTTTAGAGAGATTAATTATTCGGAAATTCATATGTTTCAGAAAACAATTTCTGAAAATCATAAGACTCTATAACAACAATTATTATTTTATTTACAATACTATTTATACTTTTAACTGTTAGCTGAATTTGAAAAAAAAATTTCAATATGTCAATATTTTGCATAATCATTCTGATGCTCTGAACTATGAAATAATCATTAAAAACCTTAGCAACATATTAATGTTATGGGCCTTGAGAATAGACTTCTGGTTTTGTAAATTGTAAAAATTTAATATCGTCAAGTTAAATTGTTTTAGAATAATTGTGCCCACAGAATTTATTATACTATCCTAATAATAATAAGGAGCTCGAATTCGTAAATATCATAAGTACACTGAAAATCTACTACACCTTCTTTCGATTATTTATAATATTATTTTTAAAATTTTAAATTACAATATGATATTTATAAGTAATGTTGGAAAAAAACCTGAATTTTTAATTCACTGAAAGTTTGAAAAGAAATGCAGATAAATAGATTTTAAGAAAAGAGAATTGCAATGAAGTTTACACTTGAATTCGTTCGATAAGCATCACTAATAATATAAAATAGTGAGTAAAATGTAACGTATTATCGAATTATGGTGCATAATTTCGATTTCTTGTTACAGTCGTGTGTTAAAGAGCCTAAGGCTTGGTGCTTCCAATTTTAGACAACTGACGATATACACTACAAGTTCGAATCTTTCGTGAGAAGTTTACGTAAATCAAAATCACGCTACCACTTTTTTTTCCTTGTAAAACCGGTGAAATTATATGCCATTTTTGAAGCTTGTAAACTATCGCTATAAGTTACTTTTTTTTTCGTTTTAAAAACTTCACTACTTGCGCTTGTTCTTTCGGTCACGGTTAAAAGGTTATTCGGGATAATAACCTTTCCCGGTGAAAAAGAATTGAGAAAATGAATAATTGAATGAGGCTAAATATTGCTAAACAAGAGAAGAGAAAATTAAAATAACCTTTGAAAAATTTCGAAAACACACATCAACGACACAAAAGGATTACTGTGAAGTGGAAAACGAATTATTGTAATTTTTAAAAAAAATTGCATTGCATTTTAAGCGATATAAATTTATTTAAATGACACACAAAAGACTGGGTGGTAAGTAAAAAAATAGAATAATTAATGCTTGATATCTTGATAGGCCGTAAACCTCATTTTGCCTTTGCATAATGTAATTAGGCCTTAATAAGCCACGAACAAACGGTTTTTTAAAAGTAATTTAGATGGTGTAATCTTCGAATAAAATATCTATTTGTTGTGAAAAGATCTTATAAATTCTCTTTAATCTTAAAATTCACTTTAATCTTTCATTTAATTTTAAAACGGATATCTGGGAATGGAATTATAAATAAAATAAAGTAATAAGAAAGAAAATTTGAAAAAGCATTAATTGAATGCAAGGAAGTGTGAATCTTATAAATTATTATTTCCCCCCCCCCTTCACACAAAAATAATATATAGATATTCAAGATTAAAATGTTACTGATATTTTACGTTTAATATCCGTACGTTATATATTTTACGTTTAATAATTTTATAAAGTTAGAAAAATTATTATTTTAAATGACTCTTAAAAATAATAAGAAGCATTTAAAATAATAAATAAAAATCCAAATTGATGAAAATTAAATAATTGATAGGTCCGAAAAAGTAGTTTATTAGTCATATTTTTAACATAGGAGAATAGTATCATTTATAAAAATATGAGACAAATTTCATCGTCTGAGAAACTTTGTTGAAAATAAAACATAACAACAATAACAAAAAAAAGAATATATCAGAAATCATATTGAAATATATAATTTATTATTATAATTCATAAAAATAAATTATTGTTAATTTATTATTACATTTTATGCATATTTTATATAGCTTACATCTAAATTACATTAGATAATTGTTGCAATAAAACTAATGTATTTATATATTATTACTGTACTACATAAAAATTCTTATATAATATAGATCACTATCTAATTATTTATTGGTTTTTTCTATGAAAAAAAAATCCCCAAAACTTATTTTATTTAAAAATAAGGTTTTACATATACCATCTTATAAATAACAAATTATTTCTAACAACGAATTTTACTCAGTCATTACTACATTTAATACAATAATCCACAAATTCACATCAAATTACTAAAATGAGACGCTACACTTAGTACCTGAGAATAGAATTCAGTATAATGGTCTGCTGGCGTTCCCATAGCAACCACGACAGCAACCAATCAAGGCATCGATAGAACACACCGTTGATGTAGAGAGCTTAGTGCTGGACTTATCGAAATTATATCGGAGCAAAGTGCAATAATTGCGCGCGTATTATATACTTATTATCCAACCAATTTGAAATAAATTGCTTGAATAAAATAAATTGATTCTTTGAGAATAAATTTTTATTTACGGTAGCTTCCGAATTCTGGGGAAATTTATGGAAAAATTCTTCATATTATTCATATAGTTGACAATAAACAAGTTAATTTTCCTAAGTCTGACAATATAAAAGTATAATTTAATATATATATATATATATATATATATATATATATATATATATATATGTGTGTGTGTGTGTGTGTGTGTGTGTTATATGAAAATAAAACATATATTTACAGACACACACATATAATATATAAATAAATGTACTTATCCTCTAAAATTCTTCAACTATATTAGGTGACCAATCTAATAGAATGGTTAGATGGAACTTATATTGAATTCAATTGCGTAGGCATTTGTTGTATTAGACTTCTTCGCAAAAAAGAATTAATAGAATGACAAACCAACAAGAATAAATTTAGAATGAATTATTTCACCGATTAATTTTTTTTATAGTATTGATTTTTTTAATAAAATTAAATTTAAATGGAACTGTGCATTTATTCAAAATTTGTCGAGGGCTTAATTTTACATTTTTTAAAATTAAATATTATATTGCTTTTCGAAAAAGTTATTACTTTCTAGTAATGAGATGTTGTTGTTGGTTTATCCTCTTTAAAGATCTGACATTTGTCAGATCAACTCCAATAAATTATTGACTGTTTGAAAGTCATTGACCAGTAGGGGATCTGAGGATAAATCCTCCCGTTGAAGTCCGACGCAATCCAGAATATGTATCGGTGAGGCTGGATGGTCACAGATTTTTTTACAATTAAGATAATGTTTTGTACACGTTCAAATGGTAAACATTTTAAATGTCCACTTGAGAATCTGGCCAAGGCAGTCTAAGATTTTCGGTCACATTTTATTTCCATAAGAGTTCCAGAGTATCATAGGTGTGTTGATGGAATTTGCAAGATTGAATGTAGTCTAGAATGTAATCAGATTTGAATAATTTAATTAATGTATTAGATTTGTGTTTTTTAATCATATTTTTCCTAAATGATGATTACATATTGACTGTAATCTGTAATCAACATGGGCGTAATTCTTTATAATTTAGAGTCAGGATTAAATGCCTAAATCGAACCCTTCTCTACAACCACCGAAATTTGCGGAATCTGTGTTATTATCAAGAAGACCATAGCTTTGAGTATAACTATCATTGCATTTTTGACAAGAGAATCTGCAGTGTGTTGATCAATAATGAATGCAAACTTATGAATAGTGTTACAGCATGTTTTTGAATGCATCTCAGTATTCTGTACAGTATCAAGATAAAATATCTATATGTGATAGCATTATGGGAATTCGCATTTCCAGCATGCATTTCATTAAGTGAATTTGACTACTAGCATGCATTAGACTAGGTGAATTTGACTACTAGCATGCATTAGACTAGGTGAATTTGACTATCAACATACATTTGATTAAGTGAATTTGACTTCTAGCAGGCATTTGATAAAGTAAATTTGACTACTAGCATGTATTTGATTAAGTGAATTCGATAGTAGAACTCAATAGTAGTCAATAGTATACTCAGTAGTTAAAACATAGCGGAATGTAATGCTATCCCTCGCCAGCTACTAAGATCAATAAGCTGCACCATTGTTTCTGAAGCTGCATGGGTTGCTGTACATGCTATCTAATTTGTTTTTCAAAGTTATACCCAAGTCAATAAGTAATATTATTGCTGTCCAAAGTTGTTATCTATTTCTATTAATAATTTAATAATTGTAGATTATAAAAAATTATTTTTTCTAATTATGAGGCCAGTAATAATAATAGTAATTCAAATGCCTTGTGATCTATTATTTAGATTATTCTGAATTCTAATTCGTTTAAAGATATCACAATATCTATTGTTCAACTGGTTAAATTATTTCCTGAATTAATATTTAAAATATAAAGATACAAGCACTATAGAATTTACTATTTCACTCATCGATTTTTTGCCCCCAATATTAGTGTGTGTGTTTCCGAAAACAACGTCTTTATTTTAAATTAAAATTTTATATTTAAATTGTTGACTAATTATGCAAGTGAAAGAAATATATTTTTATGTTCATATTTTTATTAAAATTAAAACTTATAAATCTTCTAAACTAATATTTCAAATAAATATTGCGTCCTTTTAAATTCATCTAAAATTATTGCAGCCGAATTAAAATAGCCAAAGTTTCAGACGTGATCGCAATCGAAAATAGTGCGAAAAGTTCACAGACAAGCGATTTGAATTGGTAAAACTGTACGTGTAATTCGGAAAGACAGTAGCCCCAATAACTCGCTTTGTTGAGTTTCCTGCCTGCCTACGTAAATCGGAGATTTCTGTCTCATGGCTCTTTGCCTTTCTGGAGCATTTTCAAACGATAAAGCAGATAATCTCTCTTTCTCCCTTTTTTTTCTCAAATGGAGGTAAAAGCCAAATCTTATCACTTAGTTTGATTAGGTTTCGGTAACTACACTCAACTTTCTCTTTCTTTATTACGATACCTTTCATTTTCCGATGTAGATAAGATATAATAATTGTTCATTTCGTAAATATATTGTCCAATTAATCGTTCCCTACAGAAAAGTGTAGAAACTTTCGAACACGATTCCAAACCCTTCTGTATCGAGCCTTGATGAATTTAATTGTTCTTAACAGAAAAGTCTCGAATCATAATATTTCTGGAATCTGAACTGAATTGTAATTTTATCTTGAATTATTACGCAATTCCCCGTTCTTTTATCCTTTAAAAACAAGTATATAGAATCATCTATTTTTCAAAAACGAACTCAGACGTTTATATCTATTATGGAGAATTAAATAATTTTCAACTGATATGATTTTGCTGGAGAATAAGATCTGTCTTTACGATACTGTTGCTGCATTTTCATGTTAAAGATAACTGTCTATATTTTATTTGAGCATGGATATAATCGTTTTGTATTCAAAACCTTAAATATAAAACGATTAATGCTGATTAAATCAAATGTTGAATTTTGCAGTTATCAATAGAAGCAATCAAAGTTCCGCATTGTTTTTAAGCATGTACTTTTTTTATTGTAGATGCATTTTCGAATTTAATTTTTTCAATAATTTCTTCAATTATTTTTTATTTTTTGTGTTAAATGCCAAAACTGTTGTATGAATTTAAAAACTGCAAAATTTTTCCAGAAAATGTTTAATCCAAAGTAAATCACAAATTCTAAAAAATAATTTCAAATTCTTTTAATTGAAAATTTAAATTTGAATTCTCTAAATAAATTTAAAGAATAAAAATATATTTACTCATTTGTGGTAAAATATTTTATATAATAAAATGTAATTGTTACATTGTATAATAATTAAGTTCAGTTATAATATATTTTTTGGATATATTATGATTTTCTTTTCAAGTTCTCCCCTTATAAACCTCCATAAATTTCGAGTTTTATGTAAATTCTTTTCTTCTGCAAAAAATATTTCAGAATTCTTAACAGAAGGTAAAATTAAAAGATATTTCCTGATGACTTTTTTTATGTTTATGACGCCTTCATAAAATTAAATATAGGGCATTTTTCTGTGTTTAAAAATTTTTTTCTTATTTTATGAAGACTTACCTTTCAATTTGCCAAATTTTATAAAAATATTATTTTAATATTAAAATTCTTTTTAAAAATATAAGAACAGTCTTTGTCAATAAGATTGGATCATTTTTCAATTTTTTTTTTACCAAAGTTGTTTATTAAAATTTTTCTTCGTTTTCCCCCAAAATATGCATGAATTTATTTTACTACATTGAATGAATATTCCATAGTCAGAATAATTTAGTTTGTTTCTTAAAAGAATATTTAATGATATTATATATTATGCCTGTTCTTCGTTCATTTAATGCAATTAGACCAATCAGAAAATTTGCGCATTGATTACAATATATTTTCACAAAATTTTGTAAAACGATTAACGATTATCTCAACAGCATGGTTTAGGAAAATTATAGATAGTATCATTTAATGAATATTCTGTAACTGTTTGCAATATATTGATTAGTTAAAAATTGATGATTGCGTTAGTTAAAAATTCTTAAAATCTCCAAATTACAATTTTTTAAATTTCAAAATAATTAAATTGCCAGTTATTGAAATAAAAAAAGACACAAAAAATACATGCAATTATCCATATGCAAAGAAAATAAAATCAAAAGTAAAAATGATTTCTTTATAAAATTGTGAAATAATTTACATAATTATATACCAATCACTTCAATAAAGTGAGTGACAAAGTATAAAAGCAATACAAAAAAAGTTTTCATACTTATTTACTTTTGTCTTACAGATTAAAAACTGGAAACGTTTACCGCAATTTAGATCTTAGTTAAATCCCTCAAAAGATATCCTTATCAATAATTGTATTCAACTCTAGATGTTAGTATTTTCTACTAAAGTAAACAAAATAAATAAGTTTTTAAATTATCTTTATTTTTTGTCAACTTTTTTTATTCAGTTTGATTGAAGAGTAAAAAAATCATTAGTGAAGTAATAAATGATTTTAATATTTATATTTTAGTTTAAACTTTAATTAGTATTAATGTGTAAACAAACAGTATTTTTAAGCAATGTCCATTTTTATTGAATGGAATGGAATGCATTTAAAATATTTAAATTATTCATCTACAGTTCATTTATTACATTAAGTTTTATATAAATTGAAAATAGAAGGAAATTGACTTTCGAAATAATGTATATATATTGGCGATAGTTAATTCATTAACAAGAAATAGTTTACACAATTTCATAAATTAACTTAAAGTATACCCTCAAAAAAGAACATGATAATCTGTTAACGCTCCTAAATCTAGTTTAAAAATGTATTTCTAGCAAACAAAGAACTCAGAAAAACATCATGTGGCTTCATTGCGAGCATACGAAATGAAGGACAGATGTAAATTAAAATGAACAGCTGAGGATTATTTGATATTGCGGAGATTTAACTAAAGATTTATTTAGATTGCTTTCCATTTCGTATCTCGGTAGTAGCTATATATATATTATTTTTGATAAGATATGGAAATTATTGATTATTCAGTGAAAGAAAGGATTTGATTCAAATAAATTTTTAATGTTGCTTTTCTTCATTAGTAATTCCCTATGTTTTGGCGACAAAATTTATATCCCCAGATATCCGCCACATTGATTCCTTAATTCCACATCACAAGTTTGCTTATCAATCTAAAGCATAATTTATAATATATTGTAATATACAATAAATTTGAGCATAGTAAAGCTTATTCACGTATTGCAAAAGAGAAAACCTTGAATAGAAAATTCATTGAGCTATTTGTGTTAGTAGCTATAAAAATGCAGAAATATGCATCATTCTTCTCTCATTATTCCTTAATTGTGGTAATATTATAATCATTTCGATGAATAAGATGTTTTTAATCCCTAAAACTGTATAATAAAACTTCGAAAATATAAAACTGTCGAATTTATCGTTTACTAAAAATTTAATTGTAGCTAACATGAAAATCAAAAATAACCCATCGTTTAAATATTTTGAGTACTTATCAAACTATTTTATCTTTAATTATTATTTATTTAAATAGCTTTCAAAATTAATATTTATGATATTTTTTTGGAAAGAAATTTTGTTATGCTTTTTTCCCTCTATCTACTTCTGATATTATTTTGCTTAAATTATCAAATTATTTGTTAAAATATTTTGTTTAAAATATCAAATAGTTTGTTTATTCAAAAAAATGATAAGTCATTTACTAGTACTTAGAAATAAATACTAGTAAATAACTTTGAATTTTTTGCCAAATTAAATTATTCAAGAAAGATTAGTTATCTCTTATGATTTTACCCATGAATATTTCATGCATACGGTTATTACATTTTTTTAGTATTGTCAAAAAAATTTCAAAATATACCTAATGTTTTCAAAAACAATTTTTCATAAATTATATTCTGTCATATAAAATCAGTCGTACCATTTGAAATTGTCTTTCATTTTGAGTAATTTAATAAATAATGTACTATCTTACAAAAACTAACGTATTACGTGAACCCATCTTTCATTTAATGGAATGGCAAACTTACTATAAATTATGGGTGACACTTCACAAAACATTCTTAATAAATCCATGTGTAAAATACTTTTTGAATTTAATAGGAAGAGCTTCACCATTGTTCAACATTAGTTTTTAATTTTAATCTAGACAAAAAAAAATTAAAATGAAATATTTGCAACTCGCAAGTTGACATTAAAATAAAGAAAACGACACAAAAAAAATCGCATAGAAACATAAACATTATAAAACATAAAATGTGAATGAATATATTAATAGTTTTGATCGTAACTATAAATGCAAACACAGCCAAAAATATTTTGATATATACACTACATATATTTTATATTTATTTTAGATGAAATAAACGCATATTTTGTTAACTGAATTTTACCTATAGTTTAAAAAGAGGAATATTTTGCAAATCTAACAAAAAAAAAATTTACCATTATGAAGCAAGCCCTATAATTATATTCAAAGCTTGTAAACAAATTAACTTAAGATGCAAATATTATCGTATTATAGTGTTTTTATAAATATATATTCGTCTTTGATTTTGTGAATAACGAATCTGTTTTTAAAACAAACAACAGAATCAGCATAGTTCTAATCGCGTCGAAGCACCTGGTACAAGAAGATACATTGTATATGCAAGGACTGTTATAAGGGTTATTTTTCTTCATTCAGCTAAGAGCTGAGAAATAATGATGAAGAGATAACCTCTGCGCTTGCAGCATCTGCTTAAAAAAGGCAGACCGATAGCAAACGATAAAAACAACTCTACAGGAATGCAATAATATTGACAAAAACTCCACGGAAGTACGACGAAATCTGTGTATGAAGGGGAAAACAACACAAGGGCGTGTGTTTTCTTATCCAAAAACTCGCATCACCTGAGAAAAGGTGGGTGACACTGAAAAAGCTTGGCATTGAGATGTTTACTCGGTGCAAATTGAATCTAGGCAACGTTCCAATGCCACTTGAATAGGAAGATAGAGCTGAAGGACTTTTTGTTTTCGCGCCCAATTATTAGACGGGGAACCCTTCACTGACAGAAAGGGTTAATTATATGAGGTGATTTTTTCAAAGGAAGTTGTGGCATTTCAATAAAATTATTTAGATAATGTGTTGTTTTACAAATCGTCTCTTGGTTTTCGAGCGTTGACACCCGTTTCGCTCCTTTGTCCTTGATTTTCTATCTTTAACATCAGAATTATTTTTAGTCCTGAAAAATATAATTTAACCAACTCAATGAAAATGAAACAAAATAAATATTCTTTTAATCTGATAAAACAGCAAATGAAAAATAGTCTAAAAATATTTTTTTCTATTTAACTAACATAATTTTTTTATAAATCTTCTTGATTTTATAAACGTACAAAAGAAATAAATAAACCCCAGATTTTTATTTATATCATAAAAATAATAAGCCCACAGCTTGGAATAAATTTAAAAATGCAAAAATATTGTGATTTAATCTTGAAAGAAATATTAATTTTTTTAATAAATATAATAAAGTTTTTTTCAATGAAATCAAATTTAAAAATTAAATTAAATACTTGAAATGCATAGCTGGATAGTTTCCAGTAAGAGCAGAGCTTATGACGTTATGAATCAATCAACGATTGGAAAGATAGTTTAGGAGCTCAGAAACACGACCGCTAGCTTGTTTATTATTAGAACGGTAGCTCGCTTGCATTTACTTGAGTTATTTTAATTTGTATAGCCTCTGAATCTTCTTGTAATTTAGTATTTGGATTTTAAATTTCGCAAAGTTTCATTTGGAGTTTTACACAAAAGATATGAATATTGATTGATATTTTATTTTTCTACATTTCATAGCAACGTTTCTTAATGATTTGCGAAGTTGCATTTTATCTGTCACAAATAGTCATCATCAGAAACATGAGAATATAAGTTATTATTTAGATATTTAATAAAGGATAAAAGTTTATCTATAAAGATATTGAAATATATATACAGAAAAATAATATAATATAAAAGCATGTAAGTTTTTTAATATATGTTCTTTTATGGATTTTAAGAATAATGTAAGGTGTGCGGTATTCGTAAAACATATATTATGTGGAGAGAGTATGGTAAAAAAAGTCCCTATTCTAGAGTTCTTTATGGAAGGTTTTGAGTTCGATATCTGAAATAGTGAAACACCATCATGTCGAGAAGATCTATTTATGTTACACGTTTCCTTGGCTACAATGTTTTTCAACTGATGTGAAGAATTGAGTCAACTAAGGTGACGACCATGTCAATTTTCCCTCCAGACGAGTTTATATGAGGAGCCTGAGTACTGTTATATCACATAAGACAATGATTCTGCCTTCTAGTAGAGAACTTCAAGAACTTGTTTGTCACTCAGTGGTCTATTAAGTACGAGAAGTCAAATCGGATCAAGACCTACAGTTTATAATAGATTCCAAATCATTTTAAATATCAATGCCTTGGTTGAGATTCGAACCTATGAACTATTGAACTGAAAGCCTAAGTGCTAACACCTGTGCTGCCAATTCGACAAGAACTCATTGAGGAGATGGAGTTGGTTTTTTAATTTGGGGACTGTTCTCATGAGTGGAAATGAACATGTGTGAATTCTTCTCTCATTGGTGTAATCTACAATTATACTTTAGGAGACCTGACCTTGTCCTTAAAACATTAAGCAGTACCACTGCTGCCACCTGGTGATCAATGGGAAGAAAATACTCTACTTACATTCATGTATTTTTCTGGTCATCCAGATCTCCCTACCTCGATCCTTTAAGTTGAACTATAGTAATTGTTATTCGAATTTATATGTATCAAATTACTGTGAATTATAGGAAGTTAACTAGAATTAGAAAAGGCTTAGGCCATATCATTGATTGCAATGTTATAATCAAATTCAGTGTCGGCAAAGTTGTCACTGAGGCGAAATTGGAGGCGATATGCTGCGAGTCATATTCCTAATTCAATTAGTTGTCTGCGGTTATAAGCTAGTGATTGAGATTCATAATAAAAAATGAATAATTAGATACAAGGAATATTAATTTCTTTTTTCAAGTATTTCTCCTTTTAAAATGCTATTGTCGCCTTAGCAATTTCAGGAAATAAGCTCATGCGATAAAAGATTTCCGATAGCATATGCCTTGTTTAAACATATTTGAAACACAAACAATTTTTATCATTATCATTATACTTTTATCATTAATTTAAGATAAAGAACTTGAGATTTCAGCACAGTGGTTTCTTTAAGTAGCTGTTGGAATAATAAATATTTGAATTTCGTGAATTAAGCAAATTAATCTTGTTTTTTTTATTTTAATAAAAAAATTTAAAAGGAGACATTTTGTGCATGCATAATGCTTCCCAATAAGCTAGCGTGATATCATTAAAACCATTTTGAATATGAAAAAGAAATCTATTTATACAGAGCAACACGAAAACTAATCCATAATATACGTTTTTCTTTACTTTGACAAGTTATTCCGCGACTAACACAAGAAAAGAATTATCCATTGACAAATCAAAATCCTGCGAGTTATTGTATTTAAAACAAGTTTTAAATAGGCGATGCGTGATGTTTCTTTATTAAAATAAAAACAATAATTTGCAACAGGAATCAATTGTAACATCAAAGCTAATCCCTGTGTGCTTTTCTCTGTATCCGAAGTCCATTATAATTTCCCCAAATTATAGGTATATCTACTTCAGTGTGTATTTACGGTATATATCCTTATTTTCTGGGTGCGTGATGAACACTCATTAAGATATATTTTTAACCATTATTCGAATGAATTATTCCTGTTTATAATGAGTACTTTTCCCTTAGGGGGGGATCTCTAGCATATTAATATATAATTAAGAGAGAACTACATTTTGTATTTCCAGTTGATTTCTTCATTTTATTTTTCAACCGATTTATAACTTTATTGATGATTATTCATCTGTTTCTGCATCTAATTCTTGATACATGTATTCTCAGTTCTTCGTTTTGATGATATTGGGATTTTTTTTTTTTAATGTTAATACAACTTGGCGATTAGTTTAACTATGTTTTGAATTGCCCTTAGAGGGCGCTACAACTTTATTATCAAATATACTCTGAAGTATTTTTTTTTCGAACTTGCTTATACGATAGAAAATACCGTTTTTCACGTTTAGTGTATGCAGACTGTGTATGATATTAATGATTGATTTATGAATACGTAGATGGGACCATTATCCAGAACTTGTAAGTCAGAGAGGACCAAATTTAATTCAGTACAACCATGTGTAAAATTGTAAATATAATGCCAAATAATTTTCTTTTAACTCTTTTTTTCTTCTTGAAATGCCGATGCTGAAAAATCAGATTGTAGAATATTATAAACAATAGGAATGATAGCAATCAGCTAAGTAACATATTCAATCAAAACCATATACTTAGAGAGATTTTCATACTGAATTTGCATTGTAACGAAAATTGAAAATTATGTAAATATTTGTATGAATGTCTTGCAATTTTGTTTAATTACTTGCTTTAATGTGTTATTATCATTTAATTTGAGATATTGTAAAAAAAAACGTTTGTGCTATGAAAATAGTGGTATTCACAGCCGAGAAATAAGAATACATTGTAAAATATAAGGCAGCTGGTGATATTTGGGATATATTTGGCGACTTGGCTGCATTTGGTTACATCTTGGTGACAAAATAAGTCAACATTATTTGAAATTTCGAGTCGACGGCAGCAGAGTTATCACTGGTTTATAGAAGCTTCCAGTGTTTATGCCTAAGAACCATAAATACATTCCTGAGCCAAGTTATTGATTTTTTGAAAGTGAAGAAAGGTGATCCGAATAATCAATCCGCTTTCAATAGTTATCTGCCAGTATTCAATAACCACAATCTGTCAGAATGTATTGGTTTACCCCAGAAAAATGTTTGCATAAGATCCTAATTTAGCTAAATCTGATCTTGAATGTTATACACGACTCTATGTAAAACGATTTACATGGTATATTCTCTTGCTAAGAAAGTCTTATAGTTTGAAAATAGAATGTAAAACAGTAACTGACTCCAGTAACAATTTCTTTGACACCAGATACGGCGATTTTTGGCCGAACGGCATCAACAAATGGGTGGAGAGGTGGGAAGACGTTGTAAACAGCAACGGCGAATGTATAATTGTACAACTTGTTGATATAAATATTGTTTTTTGTTTAAATAAAATTTGGTTAAAACGCTACGAACTGAATCCTTAACCTAATATACGTAATATTTACTTTAAATTAATTATCGGGTATGTTCTTTGTTTTAAAAATGTCAATTTAGTACATTACAGTAAATTTATAAATTCTCTCTGAATATAGTAAGATCATTTGCTGTGTGAGTGTGGCTTATTCCTATAATCTTTTCTGTACTTTGAATATCCCTGTAGGTTTTTTCGTAGAATTCAGATTTAATATAAAATAGAGCTGAAGATTTCCAATTATGATGATTTTTAAATTTATAAAAAAATGAATAATTTGAACTATTTTTTAATCAAATTGCTCTTTGGAAATTATCTTTGTCTGTGTATGTGCTCCTCTTTCTGTATATATATATATATATATATATATATATATATATATATATATATATATATATGTGTGTGTGTGTGTGTGTGTGTGTGTGTGTGTGTGTGTGTGTGTGTGTGTGTGTGTGCGTGTGTTTTAGAGTACGTATGAATTGAGAAGCAATGGAGTGCTTTACAATCGGTCGTAACTTTCCGCCAGGCAAGAGATATTGAAACCGATCGTGATATATTTCGTCATCAGAGAAATTCTGCTTTTTCCTTATCTTTCCCAAACAATGATTTTCCGGTGGTCGCCTTATCGCATCCAGAAATAACCTGTGATGGAAAGATGATTCGCAAGGACGCGTCAAGTGACATATGGTCTTTATTGACATTTCCCTTATATGCGACTGAAATACTGATTTCTTTTTCGGATTTTTTTTTTCTTTTTTCTTCTTTTCCTTAGCGCATAAGGTTTCTGTCTCCACTCAATCGAATACTTCCTTTTTGCTACTAAATCTGCTTTTCGCTTGCAATAATGTTGCACATAAATTCAAGATTGCTTAAGATCTAGTTAATTCTTAATAACTTGGGACTAAACTAGTTCACTAACTTAACTAGTTTAGTCCCAAGTAATTAAAAATTAAATTAAGTTCACTAACTTAACTAGTTAATGTCTCTAAGTATTTAAATTACTCTACTATACCTGTTTTACCTCTATATATTTACTCTAATGATTTTTGATGCTCAGTTACAAAAACGATAATTTTTATTAATGTTCTTAATTATTTATTAATGGATAATTTTTTATTTATGTAACGATAAGTTTTTTAATTGGGTTGTGATAAAAACATTTGAAATTTTATAGGATTTTTTTAAATATTTTTGTGTTTATATTCAAATATTTTAAATATTCACATCAAAAATCGTTATATTTGAGACACAAAATTTTAAGAATATTTTTTTAATATGTAATAAAATTCAATACTTTCAAATAACACGATTTTTATATTTCATCAGTCTCGATACCAGACGATTTAAAGTGCGTTTTACTAATCGTTATATAATAAGAATTCCTTAAGATTGATTAAATTACTTTAAATTAAGAGATAGCGGTAGATAAAGATTCACTTTTGCTAATTGATGATTAAGTACATTTTAATCAATCGTGAAATGTAATTACTGTATAAAATTTATATGGAGAATATATCAAGAGCACAAAACAGAAAATAAATTTCGGTTCATACAGTATCGTCACTTTTTTTTTTTTTTACATAAGACTAATACAATCGGGAACTGAAATTCAATATACACTCTAAATATCCATGTATAAACTAGGATTCGAACCCATGAACTGTTAAACCGAAAAGTTAGAATGTTAAACAACAGAATCAGATTTAAGCTGGGCAAGAAGAATTTGATGAAACTATTATTTATTTTTCTATATTATATTTATTTTATTATATATTTATATATATTTTACATGTGAATATTATATGAATAATTTCGGTATATCAATGTTGTGGCCATAAACCTTCAAAAAATCGAGGAAAAGGTGAGGTCTCTCCAGAAACTCTTCCATAGTGAAATCCAGGAAATCAAGTAGGTGCTGAGGACTAGCCTCGCTGGAGTTGCACTTCTTACAGGTTGGGAAGAGCTTAATTTGCCCCTGAAAGTGAGACTACTAGCGGTATATCAACAATCACCTAAGATTAAAAAAAAAAAAAAAAAAAAAAAAATTTCTTCTGTTCTGAGAATTTTTGTCTTGCGACAAATATTTGAGTGGAAATACACATGGGAATAAATTTTGACCTATTATTCTTATTCGGATCGCTGATTTTTAAAAATTAATCTCCTTTTATTCTGGGTTTCTCACCAGCTTTGCTTAGTTTCATATCATTCAATTAATACGAGAGTAATTAAAAAATAATTTAAAAAATTTAACTTAAGCTAAAGTATATGTATGTAAAGATTTATATAAAAAGTTCTCTTTAGAGATTACTGAATTGATTGTGAAGCGCTCTATTACTATTAAATGAGAGAAATTTGAATATAAAGAATACGATATTTTTCGAGCAAACTAAAATGTTTTCCGAACAAATTGAAACGTAAAAAGAATCACCAAATTCAGAATTCGGCAATCTGGATTATACGGAATCTGTGCCAAAATTTTTAATTTTGGCGTAAGCAAGAGCGTAAGCAAGCCTTCAGATTTAATAGAGATTGCTTACAAATATTATATAATTATTATTAATTAAAAGTTCTAATAATTAATGAATTTAAAAAAAAATTTAATCGTCAAATCGGACTTAAAGTAATTACAAAATGGATGTCTTGTCTTTTATATTTTGCTTTTTCTTCTGTTCTGTTGTCAACGTGTTAATACAAGCTTGAATCAAACGGAAAACGGCTTCTCAAACCGACGCTTTGGCCTTTATATAAGAAATCGTTTTATTAATGAAAAGAACTACGGCAGTATTCTCAGATATTCGATTGTGAACTTTGCCTTGTTTGCTGCCACTAGAAGAATACGATTTGAAACTAGGCAGAAAATTCGTTGACAAGTCGAATTTACGATGCCGTACCATTACGGTGTGTCATAGATAAAACGTTTTCTGACGTCATAGATATTTAAAACCAATGAGAATTGTAATAAAGTGGCGTGATCATGATTTCAAGTGGAATGAGAGAAACAATCATTTTGTGTGGTCAATATAAAATATTGTTTATTATATTAACTAAAAATAGATTTATTATTATAATTCTTCTTTTGTATGAATTCTTAATACATTTTAATTTTTTAAAACACATTTCGACGTTTCTTCCTTTGCCACAGGTTCTAAACACATTTTAATAAAATAATTTTTTTGATTAAGTAGTTTTTATCTTTATTTTCATTACTTTTAAAGAATTCTTGAAACTCACCACATTGTGCATTCATTAAGTTTACACCTGTTGTAATCACATTATATGCAGTTCAATCATTGTAAACTAGTTTTAAAGCACAAAGAATTTTTTTAAGTCTCTCTCAGATTATTTTTATAAATTATAACTTTTCGTATAGCTAATAGACACTCTGAAACAATCATTTTCACTTCACACAAACTTGATCAGTGGGTCAATTATTTCTGCCATCGCATCAGTTTCACTTGTGTAATCTCACGTGATTCATACGTCACTTGCTCCCTTGAATACAAGCGTAACTAACATTAATTTCATCGTTAAGGTGTCATAATAATGCCTATACTTAACTCTACATCTGCCAAAAGATACCAACTCCTGTGCTCATCATGCTTACGACTAGTCAAGCAGATGACACTTCCTAAAATTTTCGAGTCTGAGAATCCTTTTTACACCATTTACCGCTATAATATTTTTGCTTCCAGCTGTGCATGTCTTCGATAATTTCATGAACAGTAATAATTATTTTTTGTTACACGAAAAAAGGTATTATTAGTTATTACTGAGTAGCTTTAAGCGGTGCTATCAAAATATAGCTAATCTTTGATAAAATCTACATGATTTGAAGCTTCGGAAATTCAAAATACCAGAAATTCTATTACATATTGGTTTTAATTTCACAATAATGATTGCATCTAGGGAAATTTTCAAAACTTTTTCTATGTACATGAATTTTGATTGATGAATATGATATCATCAATGGCGTAGTCATAAGAAACGCAATACTTAGAAAGAATACGTCCAATTGTGTATAGGCCATTATGGAATACGCATGGTGAAAATCAGGCGTATGCTAATAATTAGAATCTCTTCGCAGATGTTGGGGATGCGTGACTGCAGCGCTACCTACAAATTTAAAAGCAACTATCTCATCAACGCAAAGTGATAAAAGGTTGAAGTTTTAATGAATAGGAATTATTTTCTCATGAGATTTTTTTCTTTTACATGAGTAGTTTCATTATACTTCTTAAAAGACAAGAATTTCATGAGTATGTTTGTAAGTTTTCAGAAACATTTATTGCTCACAAAGAGTGTTATCTCCCTAGGAGCTGGAGAGTCGTAATAGAAAATAACAGTCATGAGAGAAATCTTTAACTGAAAAACTGACTAGTGCGAGTGATAACAATCATGTGGATATGACATTACACGTGAAGATAAGCATATACTGTAGAGTGTAAAATATGCTCAAGATGTATATTACTTCGAATTACTTAGTACTATGTTTTCAAACACTCATCTACCTCCAACATCTTAAGAATCAAAATAGTTAGAATTTAGCCAAATTTTATTAAATCTGGATTTTAAATGGAGTTAAACAAAATTAGTTTCGAGATACAGTAACAAGACTGTTAAATTTTAGGAAAAACCTTATTGGCTTGTCATTCGATATTTTTATTTGAATAATATTAGGTATACTACTGTACATTAAGACGATTGTACTTGCATTAGGTTGGGGAATAAGTTCGTAGCGTTTCCACCAAAGACTTTTATTTAAACAAAAAACAATAATTATATTAATAAGTTAATCAATTATATATTCGCCGTTGCTGTCTACAGCCTCTTCCCACCTCTTGACCAATTTATCGATGGCGTTCCTCTTAAAATCGCCTGGTCTAGTGTCAAAGTTGTTGTTGAGCCAGTTTTTAAGGGCCCCTTTGTTATCGAAGGTAACGCCCTCCTTATGGTTTGACAAGGAGCAGAAAAGATGGTAATCGGTCGGAGCAAGGTCCGAAAAATACAGCGGATGCTGAGGGACCTCTTGTTCGAGGTCTTGGAATGCGACTTTGCCGTCTTGTGCAACATGAGACTTGGCGTTGTCGTGAAGGAGTATGGTTTGACCATGTCGATCAGGTCTTTTCAGTTGAATAGCCTCATTTACGAGGTGTAGCTGGGCAATGTAGAGCTCCTTGTTAACTGTGGCATTCTTTTCGAGCATTTTCCAGTGCACCAAGAAGTCCTTAAAAGCTGGCTCAACAGCTTTTTTGACACCAGACCAGGCGATTTTTGGCAGAATTGCATTAACAAATTGGTCAAGAGGAGGGAAGAGGTTGTAAACAGCAACGGCTAATATATAATTGATTAACTCATTGATATAATTAGTTTTTTTGTTTAAATAAAAGTCTTTTGTGTAAAAATGCTTCGAACTTATTCCCCAACCTCATACATTGAGGAGCCTGTACTGTATCTCATATATTTCGCATCATGTTTCCTTCCATACCTTGTACTGCATTTAAAAAGAATACCAGTAGCCGCAGATTTCCCGTTCATATCCAAAATTTTTAATCAGTCTAAATAATAATATTCTTTTCTTGGCTAGACTACTCTTCAAATATATTGTTTATTATAAATGAGTTAAGTGTGAAATGATTTAACAGCGCTCATAATTATATTTACACCTGATTATCTTTGGTTACGATTTATATCTAAAGTCTTTTTCATTCGATTTTGCCTTCTGTGACAACAGTTATTGTTTGTCATGGATGTTACATTTATTGCAAATTTTATCACTTTCTTCATCTCGAAGAAAGGTATATTTTAAATCAGTCAACATCTATATTATGGGTAACATCTAAAAAGAAAAGATATCACTTATTCTTCATGAAGTTGCATTTTCTGAGGGACATAGAGCAAAAAGATCACAGGAAAGGTTTATGAACACTTCAAAAACGGTGAATTTTTATTTTTTAAAATCAAATTAATTTCTCACGAATCTGTACTGATAAACCGAAAATTCACACGCGAAAGTTTTCAAATATAAAAATTTATTTAATTTTATGTACGTATATTTACAATATTACAAATGTTTTTACTAGACTCTTCAGTTAAAGTTTATTATTTGTTTCTTTTAAGCTAATTTGTCAAGATCGGGAATTTTATCGTTTATGTTATGGACATAGGTTCTCAATCTTTTACAATTTTTTTTTACAGCATACTCATTTCTTTTTCCAAAATGCCTCCTGAAAACAGTTAAATGTTTTTGCTGTGACCATGGTCCATAAGTCTCACAGCTTCAAATCTAAATAATAAAACATACGTTCGAAAATAAATTTATAAATATCCTTTGTGTGTATTGGACTCATGCTCACTATATTAACACTATTCTAGGTAATAATATTAATCCACTCTCATCATTCTCTACCATATTAGTGTGTCTCTTACTTTTTTTTTTTTTTTTTTTTTTAACTTTTCTACCATCCGCTTGAAACGCTCACAAGAGGACGCTATCGTTTATGTTGAGAACGTATGGTCTATAATGATGGATGCAAAATTGCACCAATAAAATAAGAGCTTTTTTGATTGAGCTGTTGCATTATTTGCTAAGATGAAAAACGACCGAAAAAATATAGCTTTTAAGAGTTACTTAAAAAAATTAAATTTCAAAAATAGACTGCCAGAATGAAATTTTATTTAAATTTAAAGAGTTTCTTTTCATGCAAAATGTTAACGATATGTTCATTTAATTTCCTAAAATACATTTATATCTTATTCTAAAAATTTAATTAACATTCACTAGATAGTTTGATACTAATCATAATCATATTATACCTAGCTTCGGGGTTCGTGTGGATTGAGAGTTGAATAAAACAGCCACTTAATGAACACAAGACTTTTATTCGTAAAAATTCCACTAGATATACCAGCTGTAACAATCACAATTATACAGCTACAATTCGTCAGATACAATAAGTAACAGCTTCCAATCACAGGTCTCAAATACCTCAGGCAGAGAACAGCTTCTGTAGACTAGCAGTCACGACTTATCGTCTTCACTCACTGACTATCTTTACAAAACTGACTGCCTTCTATGTGGGGCTGTGGTATTTATACCTGACTTGGCGGGGAAATCTACCAGTTTTGCCAAGATTCTGGAAGCTTATAGGCTATCTCGCTAAATATTGGCCCTAGAGCCTAGGTGATGGATGTTTCCTGAAGTATCTATTTCTCGCCAATTCACCAAGTTTTCTCGCCAAAGCATCGCCAAGTCACCAAATCATTAGAAAACTCGCTTTTAACCTATAACACGTCTAAATAGCGCAATTTTTGCCCAAAATGTGAATATTTCCGATCTATCTGAGATATTTTAAGACAAATACAATAATTATTTATAAATTTGTAACAATATTTTGAAGATTCACCTTCTCTCACAGTGCATTTTGAATTTCTGATAAAAATTCGCGTGGAAATTATAACGACATGATTTTATTTTGAATTCATTGCTTAATTTGTTGATGCATTTAAGAATATCGACAGATGACTTGTTAAGATTTGGCCGTGGTTCTATTCATATGAGTGTTTATCAAAATATGCTGTATGTTAGTCACAGAAACAAAATCTGATACTAATGACTATCAGCTAAAAATAATTAATTTTTGTATTACTTTTTTTTTTTTAAAAAAAAGTTTAGTGTTAAAATTTTTAAGAATAACTTAAAGGAATGTCCTACTGTTTATTCTAAAATTTATCTTACTCTGTTAAACCAATTAAATATACCTTTTTAGGATAAAAATAATTTTGCAAGTTTATAGAATTTAATTATGTATATTTTCTTTCTCATCATCATCCTCTGTGTTATGGTGTTTTGATGTTTTTTCTTTTAAAAATTCATTTTCACAATAACGTATCCAATTTGCTTTTTATAAATATTTAATAATCAGATACGAGATTTTACTTCAATGATTCTAGAAAAAAATCAGGAGCATTTTTTGATTTCAGAAAGCAATTAAAAGTCAACATGTTATCAAAATTCATGTGCCATTAATTTACTAGTACAAATAAAAACAATTAAATAGTTATTTTTTGATTTAAAATGTTTATAGCGATTGCATTTGGTTCGAAACTAATTATTAGAACAAAAAAAAGGAGAGCATTTTTCTATTCAAAATGAAGTGAAGCAAAACAATTAGAAGTTTCATTGGTCCGCGGAAGATATCCACAATTTATAAAATATTACGGTAAAAATCTTCTCACAATTGATTGAAATGTGTATAACTGGTACTGAATCAATTTAACTGATTGATTTTGATATTATCAAAACATTTGTTTCGAGAAATCACCTTATTCATCAGGTATTTTGAAAGAAATCTAAAATTCCAATTAATTATTTTGATTTATTAATAAAAATCAACTCAAAAATCAATTTTTTAATTTCTTAGAATTCTTTTTCTGTCTATCATGAAATAGACTAGTTTTGCTAAGTTCTAAGTGATTGTATAAGATACAGATGTATTTATAGGTGGAGTTTTTCCATAAACTGATAATGAATTAATTCTTGTACTTATTTAGCCAGAATATTTTTGATAAGAATCATATGCATTTTTGATAGTTCGTTATATATATATATATATATATATATATATATATATATATATATATATGTATGTATGTATGTTTGCATACATATTAGATTTTTTAAATATTTAATTTTTTATATAAACAAACTTCCATTTTTTTGAAAACATATAAGATTCATACTGAGGCTGGAAACCATATTTATGTTTTTTAACACAATTTTTTTCACAACCAATCTTAAAATTATCTAAAGTATAAATGATAATTTTGATATTTTTAAAAACAAATTATTTTGGAAAACTACAAAATCAGATGTATTCTTTAATTATTTTTATCAACACAATAGACTCTACCACCAAAATAATGCCTTTATCTGAATTCAAACCTGAATTTTAAAGTACACTTGAATTCGCCAAATCACGCCTATATATCGAAATCCCTAAATAAAATAACATCAAATTAAATGTCTCTCAACGAAATATAAATGTATTTAAGAGAATAACAGTATATTGTGATATTGAGAGACATTTTAGAAAGTATTTGTGGTTAATAAGCACTTTCTATTACAGAAAACTATGAAATATTCAATAATATTTGATAATTCAAAATGAGCATAAGCATTAAAAACGGCTATAACTATTTGATAAATAATTTATTGGTGAGAGAACAATGTACACGAAACTTCCAATTTTTTTTATTAACCATAAGTTAGTTGTTTGTTTCGTTTTAGTCTAGATCCTGAGAACTCTATAACAATTCTCATTGGTTTAAAAGATCCATGATGTCGGATAACATTTCATCCACGTCTCATCGTATTGAGAGTAGTTTTAATTTCAACTTGTCGACGAATTTGCTGCCTGCCTTCAAATCACATTCTTCCAGAGGCAACAAACAAGGCAAAGTTTGCCATCAAATGTCTGAGAATTGTGTCGAAGTTCATTTTGTTAATAAAACGATTTCTTATATAAGGAGCAAAATATCGGTTTGAGAACCCGTTTTCCAATGATTCAAGCCATTAACATACGGACAACAGAAAAGCAAAAGGAAAAAGACATGCTAAAACATCTACTTCATGGTTAGTTTGAATCGTCAAGAACGATTTAAATTTTAAAAAAGTTCATTGATTGATAGAATTTTAAATTAAGGTTAGGTTAGGTTACGACAAAAAACTGTTTTGGAGCATTATGCTCGTAGCCTCATAGCTACCATTGAGTAAGATTGAGATATCAATTCTTGTAGAACTCATTTAAATTAATAATTGCCGACACAGATGCCGTATAATCCATGATTCTAAATTTTGAATTCATTTGGCGTTGAAGAAATGTTGCCAAGATGACGTATCCTGACGTGCGCGATGAAATACTAGGGTTACCAAAATAGAACTTTCTGCATAATTCTTGTAGGTCTCCATATGTATGACGTAATAAAAACGAGCTTGCCAGACAGATAAGAAAATCCGCCAAAAAATCGCTAAACTCAGAATTTGGCATCCTGGATTATACATCACCTGTGCCTAACTGCAATATTTGTAAGCAATCTCTTTTGAATCTTAAGACTTTTGCCTTGCTTATGCCAATATTAAAAATTTTCTATCAATTCATATAGCTGTAATAATAATAAACAGATTATTAAAGCATAAGTTTAAAAAGTTCATTAAATTTCTAAAAAATATTTATTTATTTATTTTTTTTACATAAGACAAAGGTGCAGTGAAACAGTTCAACTTGAAACTGCGCAACAAGAAACTTGGTTATTGCGGGTTTTGCATTGATGAAAAACTACGAGTGTCGTGTAGAAAACATTCTACGTGTTAGAATTTAACAAATGTATTTTGTTATCTCAGTGCAGAGAAGATTTCTTCAGCTTTGCAATTAAGAACCTCCAAACGCGATCAACGTATCAGATTTCATCGAATGTTTGAAAGAATTGGATGCTTGTGGAAAATAAAAGCAGCGGAGGACCATGCTCTTCAACAAAAAGCCATGGTAGAATTTGCTGTAGACATGGACGAAGTACTCAACAATCGACTTATGATGGCAGTATGGAGTTACAAATGCCACAATGATGAGACACATTCTCAGAATGAAGTTGCTAATGCAGGTAATTCAAATTGTGCAGCAATTGAAAGAGGAAGATTACGGCAAATGTATGAATTACGCTATGTTTATGGTGGATGTCCCTCCCATCCAGCATTTAGGAAAGTGATATGTGCCAAAACAATTAAAGAACTCAAAGTATGCAACGGTAATGGGCTTGCCACGATGATTGCAAATATGCTTTTGGATGTACGGCGTGACTGCCACCTAAATGTCATTCATTTGACTTAGCGAAGTTAACTAGGGCATCAATGACATTCAGGTTTTTGAAGTTCCTTCAACATTGTATGTGTTAATTTCATCAATAAATTATTTTTCATTAAGTAATTAAAACCATTTGTAATCGCTATATTCATTTTGAATTACCCTGTAATGATTTAGATTGGAAACAAGTTGATTGGAATCGTACTACTTGGACAAATGAAATCAAACAACTTTGAAATTTATTTATTATTTATAATAGGAAAAGTAATAAGGATGTTAAATAAATTTAGGTGAAAATTGCTAACTATTTTTGTTAAATCGATCATCAGTATTTTTCACTTGAAATTTCAAATTATCCTTTTTTCTTCCTCTTATAAATTTGATTTCTTAACGGTATAGTATGATTCTCGGAAAATACCCATTTTGTTTCTAACATCCGAAAAATGACGAATTGCGCATGATAAATTCCTGTATGAAGGAAGAGTTATATTTCCTGGTTTCACTCATGTGTATTGATATAAATTAAATTGCAATATTAAAATCATATTTTCATGATCATATTTTTTTGCTTATTAATAATGCTAAGAGCTATATATTTTTTATTTAAACTGTTTAACAATTTTATGATGGGAGAGAAATTCAAAAAGTTTGAATGTAGAAAAAATTTTCTCCAAATTTATTCAATTTCAACCTTGAATACAGGTATTGTATATTTTATTACATTAATTATAAAGCAAACACACACAAACAATAAAATAAAACTTATAACCTTATAACATGCAGTTTATAATCACTGAGATTTTAATTCTAATTTTAAAAGAAATTCAAAAAATTGAATTTTAATATTTGTTTTATAAATTTAATTTTTTTTAATTTCTATTTAAAAAATCAATTATGTTATTTAAAAAATCAATTCTACTATTTTATTTAACTTGTATATAATTTTTGGGGAGTAAAATATTTAAAATATCAATTTCAATGAAAATAAATATTTTGAAATTCAACAAAAGTACATAATACGTAAAAAATAAATAACTTTATAATTTTCTCAAATCTCTATTCTTTAAAAATAAGTTGAATTTAATCTTTAAACAAGTTCTTTACAATCAATTGTAGCGTATTAATTATCAGTATAACATTTTGAATCAGTATAACATTTTGAATTGTATTTTGAATTTCTTAGAAAGTGTAAAAGTAGATTATTAATAAAATTTATTAATAATCTACTTTTACACTTTCTAAGAAAAATAATTTCATAATTACTGTAGTTATAAAAATAAATTTTTTGAGAAAATGTTTTCTCTCTCTCTCTTTCTCTCATTTATTAGAAAATAACTATATCATGTGAAAATATTACATTTAAATAATATTTTGATTAGATATTAATATTTTCATAAAGCGGAGTGACATTTAATTACATTTTTATTCATTCTAAATTATATATCGTTAATGAGTCATTAAAATATTTTTCAGTATGTTTGAAAACCAATCTCATTTATTTGTTGTTTTATTTGAAATAAGCTTTTAATTGTATTTCAGTTAAGCACTTTCGAATAAAAAATGAAATTGGTTTTGTTTTTGCCGTAATTAACTTTTTATTTTTATTTTTTAAAGAAAATAAGATTAAGTAACTAATAAGGATTTTGGTTCCGTCAGCTACCTAAATATCTTTTCATTAAATAAAAACATGAAGTTTGAATATGATTAATCGTTGTTCACCACAATAAATAAACACAATGTTTATTACAGTGATATTATTACTTAACTTGCTTATTTATCTTAAGTGTTTGGCAACAATACTTAGTCATTAGTCACGCAATTATGAATAAAACATCTAAATAAATTTGCTTATAATTATTTTCTTAACCTAAAAGATAATCATAACTTTAAATTTCAATATCACAGTGGAGTAAAAATATTTATCTATGCATACTCTATTCTATGCATATTATATATATTATGCATAGAATTTTATGCGGTAAATGCAATCTTACTATACCTAATTTTCAGCATTTTATAATACATATTTTATATAAAACTTTGATATCTTGATGAACATTTTGATGCAGGCTTCCAATAAAGAAAATTCACTGCTGGTCATTAAAATTGAAACAGCCCGAAAAAAAAAAACGATCTTACAAACATCCAAATAACATGTAATGAAGAGACGATTAGCATATCAGCGCGTATAACGATGTAGGAGAGAAAAATGGCATCTGAAGGAAAAAAAAAATTTTTCCATGGATGTCTCATCGCTTTATTAAGGTTGGTATTTCATACGAATATAGTGTTATACATAATCTGTTACAAAACTATGTTCGCTAACCGAATTGTTCGTTAACCGAGCATCGATTTACCATAGATTTCTTTATGAGATCGATTAATTCGTTCTGGGGACCTAAAAATTAAATCGAAAAAAAAATATATAATTTCTTAGTAAGTTTTTTAAAAAAAATAATACATAAGTTTAGTCTTGTATATTATTGAATCAATCCTTTTCATTTTTTGGTTATGGGGCATTAAAGAACATCTCCAATGTCGATTTCTTTTTTTTTTTTTCTTTTTTTTTTTTTAAGACTTTTTGGAAGGGATTAATAGTATTGTCGTTGTAAAGATCCCTAAATTTACTAATACCGCTTGATTTGCGTGTGTGCTTTTAAGACCATTGCTATAACATGGATATTAAAAGGCACATATGCCGTATGACATCCATCCACTTATTCTACAAATTAACGAGGGGGGGGGGCTCTCAAAATGAAATCAGTTTCGGTTTTGAATGAAATGAAACTATTTACTGATTTTAACTAAAAGCGTAATCCAATTTTACAAATAATATTAATTTAACTTTTTTTAAAATACTATTTAGAGGATTTCTGTCAAATTGATTGACTTCTGGGTTACTATAATAATTTATTATTAACTCATTAATACCTAACATAACTCATTTACAACTCATAATTATAATTAATAAGTTAGTTTTGTAATCCTTGATTTTTTTATTCCTAATTTAAACAATGTTTCCTATTAAATGAGTGAAAAAAATTAAATGTAATTTTTCAGAAAGTATGAGTAAAGAAAATCCAGTAATAAAATAAGGCAAACCCTTAGATGGGGATATTAAAAGGCACATATGCCGTATAATCCAGGATGCCAAATTCTGAGTTTGGTGATTTTCTTTTACGAATTTTCGTATGTATCTAGCAACCTAGTTTTTATTATGTCATAGATATGGAGACCTACAAGAAGAAGAAATAAGAAGACTTATGGAAAATTCTGTTTTTGCAAACCTAGTATTTACGTCATCACGCACGTGAGGATACGTCATCTTAGCAACATTTCTTTATCACCAAAAAAATTCAGAATTCGGTATCCCGAATTATACTAAATCTGTGCCCAGCCATTATTTATTAAAATAATTCATCATTATCATTGAATCATATCAAATAGTTCATTTGAATAATTTATAATTAATATATTATAAATTCAAAATTTGGCATCCTGTATTATACGGCATCTATGCTTATTAAAACATTTAAGCATGCAACTATAAACCTTAAGATGTCTAGATTAATCAGCAGCATTTTATAAAAACTCATAGAAAAAAATCAGCTTAAATTTATATCATTAGTATTTAAAATGAAACAGTTTTTAATTATGAAATAAATAAAATTATCATAATTTAAAATTTACTCTTTTTTCTAATACTGTTATATGGGAATGATTTGGATTCTATTGTTTACTTGGAGCATATTTCTATTATTAAATGGCAGTTTTAATTTCAAAAAACATTCCTCGCCGATAATTTTTAATTTTCTTTTGCTCATTTTATTTCTATGCTAATATTAGCAGATATTTTTAAAAATTCAAAGTAATTGATTCAATTTTAAATTTTGGATTGCGGTGAATTAGATTAAAAAAATATATTTACAAATATATTTTCGACTTTTCTTTTTTATTATTTTTATATACATTTTGATAAATAAAATTATTTAAGACTTGAGCGCAAGAGAAAAATGTATAGAATAAATATTTTTACTGTTAGGGCACGGCAATTTAAAAATAATAAATCTTTTTCCATTTTTTAAAATTAAAATTTATTTTTATTTTATCTTCTTTTATGATAGTATCTAATAAAAAAAATACATTCTATTCAGAATTAGAGCAAAAGAACAAAATTAGAATAAATTTGTTTTTAACACCAATTTAAAAAAAGACAACTTTATTTTTAATTTTTAAATTGAGTTTTTTTATATAATATTTTATTTCTATATCATTTTAATAATTGAAGCTAAAATATGACATAAGAAAATACAGTATTCATAAGTTAATCGACTATTTTCCGTATCGTAGTTTTTACCCGCCTTTTCAACAGATCGAAGTACGTCTTAGTGATGTAAATGAGAAACGGTAAATAGTCCGAAGTTCGCCGATAAAATTCCTTCAATATAAAATTCCAATGACTTAATGTTAGCGAATATTATCGACCAAAAAAGTAAGCGAATCAAATTCTTCCCTAACGGAAAAAATAACATCTGCTTTGTAAAAGAACTATGCGGATCACCGTTACCTTATCTCTCGCCAAATTTATGCTATGTAAGATAATTCGTGGAAAAATCTTGTATTAGCCGGAATAAAAAAATTAGTGTCTGTCATCCAGTACTGTGAATTCTTTAATGTTTTCTTATATATAAGCATGTGTCCTAAATGCCCTTACAGGAAAAGACACGTGCTTCCTCTCTCGTAAGAATCAGGCCTGCCTTTAATGGTTGCGAGGATTTTATCACGTATTGCCTTTTTGGCGAGTAATTTATAAGAGAAATAGCGATAAAATTAGAGTTGACAAAGCAGAGATAATGGTATAATTTAGTATACAATGAATTTCATAGACAACAACGTCACCAAAAATATTTCTTGTTGGTTTTGTTATCGGGAATTCTATACTCGGCTAGAAATCAAAAGATTTCTGATGCAATGTTAAAATTCCTCTTTTAGTATCAATTTGTACAAATATCTAGTTTTAATCACTTTGTTCTTGATACTTTTATTCAATATTTTTGGATAAAGGTTTCGAATTTATTGCCATCATAACAAGTGAAAAATTTACAGTGTAGAAAATTATAGTGTTACAGTACATAATAGTTGGTGTATAAAATCTCCCTTGTATCTTGTAAAATCTTGCTTATAAATTCATAAGCAAAATAGTAAGTAATTCAAAATTAATAAGTATAAACGAAATTGAAACCTATGAACGATCAACCAAAAACTTTGAATTAAAATTTTGTGGGCAATCTTTGACTAACTTTCAGTGTCTAAGGTAACCTGATTGTGTTGTTACTTATGACACTTGAGCAAGCCAAGCTCGCTAGCTGGCGGCTAAGCGAAATTATGTTAGAAGGATGCGTCTTTCGTTTAATCTGAGTACTACGGAGGTGAAAGTACATCTTTGCTCTCAGATTCCTCCGACAGATGGCACCACCGCAGGATCCACTCCCTTAATTTTGACTTTGATCTGAAGGAGAAGGAAATTTTCTCGAGACCATTACACACATGGTAACTGCTCAATGACTGAGCACAGAACTTTCGATTCCACAGATTTAACAAGCGCGTATATCATATGTACTCGGTGGATCTTCGGCGGCATTAGAAATCAAACCCACCCCTTTCCGGACGGAATGCCGATGCCCTAACCACTAAGGTACCACGGCCCCGAATATTATTGCTCAATCGCAATTTTGTTCCCGAAGAGAAGCAGTCTCGATTTTGATTGCCAGACTTTCATTTCCTTAATGCTGGTGTCTATTAATCATTCAGAATCTTAAATTTAAAAATTGTAATAGAGTGTTAAAATTTACGAGGAAGGTGACAACTTTGGCATCAATTTTACCATTTGATTATGGATTAAAATAATTTTTATTTTTATTTTTATATACTTCAAACATTTGAAAATATTTTTCCGTAATATAAATAGTCCAAAAGTAAATTTTCTCCTCGAGATGTATAAATATAAACTCATTATCAAACTTATAGTTTTATTAAACTTAATTTATTTTAGATATGTAAGATGTGTGTTTCATTTTGGAAAATGAAAATCTACTAATTTTATAATTATCTTTCAGTAATGTGTTTCTACTTATTTCTGAGTTTTCATAATTTTATGAAATCGTGAACTTGAATTACATACTTTACAATTTCATGACAGAATTTCTTCATTTGGGGAAATATCAGTTTTTAAAAGTATTAAAAAGTGCCTTCTTTCTTGTCTTGTGCTAGCTCTGCTTGATATATGGAGTGCGCTGCTCCACTTTTCCAACTGAACCGTAATTTGGTGTGGAGTCTGACGTCCTCAGAACACACACATGCCATTAGCCCGTTTACAGGGTAGGCAACCATTCATAGCGCATGCATACAAGGAAAGGACAAACGGGGGAGGGAGAGAAAAAGTACATTCATGCCTGAACCGGGATTTGAATACAGAAGCTCCCTATATTTAGCCCGGCACGCTGACCACTAGTCAAGGAGGGTGGCGTTCCGTCTTTCTTGATACAAGTAAAAGCAAACTCATCACAATATTTTTATTTTATCCGTTCTTCATACGAGTTTTTAAGTGAATCACTTAAAAACTTGTATGAAGAACGGATAAAATAAACTCTGGTTATCCTTACTAAATTGCCAAATATATTATGCTAAATTTTTTGTGTATTTTGGTTTTGTACTTTTATATAAAGGTTTTGAATAATTGCATGTAATTTAAATATGTTTCATTTTAAGGGCAACAAAAGTGTTTGATATCATCAGCCTTAGTTTATAAAATAAATTCATACTCACTTCTGGGATATGTGCTGTCATGCATTAAGTTCATGTTATTCAGTGTGCAACCTTAGACTCTATAATTCTGATAATAACGGAGTCATATTTCGCTACTTTTTCCACAGATAGTACGAAGAGATTAAAATCAGTATATAATCCATGTGTGTGTGTGTGTTGAAAAATATCTAGTTATATATACTTTCCGATTAAATCATGTTTAATGTGAACGGCATTAAGATTATATGTTAGTTATAACTTAATTTTATTTGAAAAGTAGTGATTTCAGTAACTTCCTGAAGTGACTCAAATTGTTTTAAAAACTTCTCTTATTATTATTATTGTTAATGATGAATCTGATTAATTTTTATTTGCTATATAGAATAGTATTAGAAAATAATGATTTTATTCTTTCAAAGTAAATTGTGCTCATTGCACAAATGTTGTCAAAACATATATTATAAAACAATAATATTGATTTGTGAGGACCTTTTTAAATAATAATAATAATAATAACTCCCTTTGAAAATAGTTTTATCACCAGAGGCAATTAATTTTCCGAAAATTTTCTGTTCGTGGAAATATTGACGAACAGAATACATAATTTAATATGTTAAAGAGATTTGAATATTTTTTTTTGTTTTAGAAAATTATGTATATATTTAATGTTAAAATTAGTTATATTAGTTTGTTTAACAAAAAACACAAACAAATGTCGTCTTTAATTTTTATTTGAAAAAATTTAAATATTTTAGTGTAATTTTGAACAAAACCAATTTGCGTTTATTTCTAAATTTTTTATTGACTGCAATGAAACAAACTGAGTTTTGATATTGTCCTTGATGAATACAAAATTATAAAATTTAAATTCGTATTAATTTTTTTATATATATAAACTGAATTTGTTTCTTAGACATGAAATTTGTTGGAAAAAATTTACAAATGAAGTTATCCCATAAAAATTTAATAATATTTTCGATGACTTTTTTTTCCAAACATTTTCGACAACATTTAACAGTTGTTCATTAAAAAAAATGGAAGTTAATGGATTAAAAATTATCTTCTTCGATGATGTAAGCATTTTCAAATGAACACCACAAATTTATCTTGTTACTTAGGAACACAATAATGACAAGTGCATGTCTAGTATTGTCAAACAAAACAAAAAATATTAATCGTCAATGTTTAATCATTTACGTGTGACTGCTTAAGTTCAGACAACTTAATCAGTTGTCGCACCCATTAGTAGAAGATAGCAACAATATCTACAACTAATATCTTAATTGGGTTCTAATCCTCAAAATGATTCGCCCAGCCCCATTTTTTTTTTTTTTTTTAACTTGCACAGCCGCAGGTTAATTTGTGCGTGCGCATTTGTACCCGACACTCTACATTTGCTCAAATCCCTGGCATGTCCCGTTCTGGTCCAGCGCACCACCAGGGGTTTTAATGGGTAGAACATGCGACGGAACGCTACAAACCAAGCATCAAACAGGTGAAAGATGCTATTATAGTTGCTGGCAACCACTATCCAATTTGATCAGCAACAAAAAGGAATTCATCTCGATGGCGATTGGATACTAACACAGCAATCGGAGGAACTGCGTGTGCGATTGAATAAAGGGTGGGTTGGTAGGGTAATTCTTTAATGTATTATATTTTTTATTATTTTTAGAAGAGTGTGTAGGTTTATAGAATTTTTTAGATCACCGAATCAGAAAATTACTTTCTTATCTAAACCAGCCGGCTTCAGAACAGGCATATTTCATTGTAGCTGTTTTATCTTGGCGTGTTTGCATACAGTTTATCCAAATATTGCACATGCGACTGGTGCTTGCTTATGGGGGTAAAAAGTGAGGTTTTTAGCCGCAAACAGTTCTAAATGAGGAAAAAAAAAAATCAGTTTAACGGTCTGTTTTCTTTTTTTAATGTCACGCTCTCTTATTCTGGCGGAAGCAGACGTGGTCTCAACATGTGATACTTTAGAAATCACCGTAACTGATTTTGTTTCCTGGTGAGCTTGCACTGTGTAAAAGCGACAGGAAATATTTTAAAACATGCTGAATTGTATTTCCCAAGATTGAATTATATTTCATGCACTTATACATGATAGATGTTCCTTTGGATTTGGGATGAGCACTTTTGTAAGATTTTTTAAAAATTCCTAACTTAAATAGTAACAAATGTCTTGGACATTTAAAGGAATTAGGAAATATTGTGAGAGTCATTGATAGTGAATTACATTATTTACAATGAAATAACTTATAATCATGTTTACACTGCACCCTACGATTAATTAATATAAACCAAATAAGTTTTGATTTATCTGAAAGGAACACAAATTTGATATTGGGCATTATCATTAAAAGAAGAAATCATTATAAAAATACTGATTTTTTTTAAATGACAATTTTTGAAATGTTGACGTGGTTGCAGATATCTGAAAGTTTTATTAATAAATATCAATAAATTGTACATTATGATAAAAGTATTTTTTGTTAATGAAACAAATAAAATGTGTTACAATTTTCGAAAGGTAGTGATGATTATATTAATTTTCTATCGCTTAGATAATTAACAGTAAAATATTAAAAATATTGAAACTTCTCACGCAGATAAAATAATTAGTAAAGTTTATATTGTACATTATGAATTTATGACTTCAGTAGTACAAATAGCTACTTCATATATTTAGATTTAAAAAAAAATTATTGTGTTTGTTCATTTCTTTCAATAAGTCCAAAAATGATAAATATGATCAAAAATTGTATTTTTCCATCGAAAAATTTGATAGGATTCATTTGTATAGGTTATTTGATTATCAGAAATAACCAAAACATATTATTTTAAAGTTTAAAAAATTCGAATTGCATTAAGCGATATAAGAAATAAGTTCCTTACAAGCTAAACCAAATTTATTGAAAAAAATAAACAAAAGATATTGCAGAATGTTTAAAGTATGTTTAAAGTAATATATATTCGTATATATTACTTTAGTAATATATACTCGTTCAGTATGTTTAAAGTAATATATAATAAAAAATTCAATTTTAATCGGAATGTGGAAATTATTTATTAAAATTTAGACATTGAGTTCCCAAAATGTTTTGGAAAACTTTCACAACTTTTGCTAAATATTTAATAGAGCGGAAGAATTAAATTGCGAATAAATTGAATGTAGTGTTTCTATAGAAATAACATTTAAAGCAATACACAGCTCAAAATTTATTATATTTAGAGTAAAAAAATTCGCTAATGATATACAGCATTTCATAGTTTATACCCAACACAGTAGTATATATCTCACACAATTTTAAATGCTTCTAAAACATACTCCAAAGTCGAAAATTTGAATAATAATTTTTTTTTCTGATTCAGTTTTTTATTTTTTATTTCGGATTTAATTGAGCGTTTTACCTTTCATTAAAGAATTAGCAAATATAAATTCAATAGCATCAAACAAAATTGCTTTGCTATTAATTTTATAATCTATTTAGATTTTAATTTACAGCTTCAGAGAAAATATCTTTTGGTGATATGAGTGGTCATTTATAGTTACGTGACGCTTTTTAGTCATGAAATGCAGGAAACTCTTATCACTTAGTATTTATTAAAAACTCTTAGCCACACATAATTCTTGAATCATTTTTTTCCAATTGTTAAAAAATAAAATGAATTTAGATGTAATTTTAAAGACACAGAAATAAATTAAATTTTTAAAGAAATTAAAAACATTTCATTCATTGAAAATAGAAATGTAACACGATTCATTAGCAAACAAGATCCATTTCGATTTAAATCTTAAGTCCATTTATGCATATGTCTATATAAGCTTCAATATGGTTGGAGTCAAGATTTTGAGTTAAATAAACAATGTTCGCCTGTGCATTTATGTTTTATATATATGCCCCCTTATTGTCAATGATTTTCTGGCGGTCAGCAATTTTCTGGAGTTGATTTTATTTATGTCAGATCTATTGAGGATAATCAATAATAACAACAGGACACACACTCACATATACAATAAACTCAAATTGATTTAACTGAGTGCAATGTCTATTGCCGATAAGCCAATCTTTCGGATAATCAACGAAATTGTTTAAAAAAATAGAACAAAACAACACAAAGAAAATATTCAAATGATTCACTTTTTACAAATTTATAGATTTATTTCCTTAGAAAAATCATTCAGAAATTTTCTATTTTCTTGTTTTTAAAATCCTTCTTTGTTGGGGCCTGAAGTAATTTGGTATATGTAAGGAAAGAAAGAGATGGTACTTCTGCATGATTCTTTAGGATTTTTGAGGCAAAATTTTAATTTAGAGGTATTAATATTTCTCATTAATCAATATACTTCTTGATTTTCAGTCAAACATAATCTAATGATTAGATATATAAAAATAAAGATACGAGTTTGTAATGAATATGTAAATTCGAACAAAAATGTAAGAAGTTTCACACACATAATTAATATTCTGGTCATGAGTTTTTTTCCCCCAATAATTCCTTATATAAATCATTATTCTCCGGGTAAGAAAGCACTGTGTGTGGAAGATGGATCGCCAGTTCCGCGGATATGACGATTTCTAGCGTAATAAGTGCGTAAGGACAACAACTTCTGGCGTTGACGCAAGCCGCATAACAATGTCAAAAAACAAAAGACCGGCAGAGCCACCCCTTACGATAACGTGTAGAACTTTAAAATAAAATAACTCATTCCGCTCATATTACAGTCCTTACGGAGTCCATCTACCATAACATCCGAAATAACCTTCGAATATGAAATCAAGGCAAAGAAAGGATTGGCAAAGGTCATCACTAGCAAGTGCGACCGGCATAATAAAAAGAAAATAAAGAACAAGATTCGGAAATAGGGATTCGAAACAACTGAGAGAAAAAATTCTCAGCATTTGAAGATAATGTTACAATTTTCTATTTTCCTTATTCATTTAGTGTTTTTTTTCCCCGAAAGATATAGTTTATGATTTACTAGTCGTTTCTTAAGATGAACTTCTTGCGAGCCGTGGGTGTTCTAAACGATGGCAATTGTGAAGTTGTTTTAATGACTGTAGCTGTGAATTTGATGATCCCAGCTAAGCCAGCTTTTCCGCGTAAAACTTATTTTCAGGCTTATTTATTTTTGATGCGTTTTTTTTTTCTTTTTCTTTTTAACTCTCCCATACTGTTATATCATCTGGGTTTGAGATTTATCCCAATATCGCAGCTGGTATCGTTGTAAGAACTTAGCCAGCCGTAGGAGTCGGTGGAAAGTTAGAAACGTCTGTATTAATGGTGGCATTGAACTCGTTGATATAAAGGCGATTCAAATAATAAACTTTAAAAAAATTACTTTGAACTCTTATTGTGATACTTATTTAATAATTTTCTATAAAATTGTATTTTATTTTATTATGATTTCCTCTCAATTTGTTTAAAACTATTGTTTAGCTAAAAAAAAAAAAAAAAAAAAAAAAAAAAAAAAATTGAGACATGTATATGGTGAAAATTTGTTTTTCAATTTTGCCTCGAATATTTCGGTTTCTTATGCATGTTGTCGGATTGAAATTGTTGGTGATGACGTGGGCTAAAATCCTAAGAAGAAGGAGAGTGAAAAAAGAGAAAAGATTTATAAATGACCGGAGGTGAGGAAAGTTAATCTTAATCCCGCCCCTTCCTTATAGTTGGAATTCAAACCAAAGAGGAATGAAACTTACCACTATATCCACAGTAAAAAACTTAAAATTAAAATATTTCCGTTATTATATTGCATTAGAATCGGGTAATTGGTAATTGCATACTAGGACAAAATGTTTCAATTTGATTGAATAAACTGTATGATCACTGAACAACTATTCATTTGCTTTTGAATAACCAGCCATTAGAGTTATATGGAAAAGTTGTACTAATTTTCCTTGTCTAAGCGAGGATGTCAGTATTTTTTTAATCTAGACAGTTTATGATCAACGTCAGACTAGTATCATTGCTTTTCCACCAAGTAGTTTTTCCTCCATTACAAAAAAGGATCACAATTTTATTTTCATATTAACCTTTTCTAGAATTATCTTCCAAAATTTTCTGATGCAATATAAAATTCTGGAAACTAACTAGCTAATTTTCACAGAAATTAATAACCGTAAATAATGATAATAAATAAATTTTATATTAAGAAAAATCCCAATATCAGCATCGTAGAGATAATATTTTTCATGCATCATAGAAATATTATATATCATCGGACTTATTATATAAATGTAATATAACTGAAGAAAGATCTCTTATTAAAAATATATAAAATGTAACGCTTTTATTTCTAGCATCATTAAATTTCTATTTTTAGTTTTTCCAAGGAATTTTGAAATTGCCGTTGAAAATTGAATAAAAAATTGATAATATACAATGAATATATTTTTATACGAGATTTCGTCTTCGACTAAACTAGAGCGCTTTATTTCTTATAAATTAGTTTCGCTTTTTTTTTTTTTTTTTTTTTTTAAGTAGTTTTCGATTTCTAAGATTTTTTACTAAAAAATATTTTATAGGTAAAATTGTAATTGCTTTTACAAATAAAATGAATTACTTACACTTGTTTTTTAATATGAATTATATTATTAGGCAGCTTATAGAACAAAACAATAATGTTGCCAATAACAAAAATAAAATAATTAAATTTATAAGCATAGTAAAAATTAATAGCATAATAAAATTAATAAATATTTGTTGAATGTAAAATAATTTCTGTATTTTTATAAATTATTTCAATACACGATTTTTCAATACAATAATATTTTTGATAATTAATATTTCATAAAAATGCACTTTTATTAACGAATTGCTCTTAAAAAGTCTACAAATAATAACTATAAACCCATCATTAAATTCTTTCTTTTTTTATTCAACATTGTAAAGATTACAGAATTTTAGAGTGTCTAAACTAAGTGATTAATAAATCTACCAACTTTTGGTACCAAGAATCCCAGATATAGTTCACAGGATACCCTTTTTAATATTTGAAGACAAAGCAATATTGCTTAGATTTGTATATGGAATATGAATGATACAAATGGTTTCAACTCTAATGGAGAATACCCATATTTTCTGCACTATTCCTTTTTTATTTTAACTCGTGCATAAATAATTACTATTTAGTATTTGCACACAAATAATTACTATTTAGCATTTGCGCACAAATAATTACTATTTAGCATTTGCGCACAAATAATTATATTTAGCAATTGCGCACAAATAATTACAATTTAGCATTTGCGCACGAATAATTACTATTTAGCATTTGCGCACAAATAATTACCTTTTAGCACTTGCGCACAATAACCTCTATTTAGCATTGTTGAAAAAAAAGCCAAACAAGCTGCATCATTAGATTATATATTTTTTAAATTTTAAAACTCACATTGTCAGGAGAACATTAATAAATTAAAGGTTGTGCCAATTTTATATTATTATAATTGTAATTATACTGTGTATAATTTTTATAGAATTAGAAGACAAATTCGTAGTCAGCTTATAGATGAAAATAAGGATTCACGTTAGGTTAAAAAGTTAACTTTTAAATTGTGTTTACATATTTGTTCACATTTTATAAACGATTATGATAAAAAAAAACTGAAGGCATTAATTGCTTTAACTATGCATCTTTTTTATTATTATATATGACTTTCTTGTAACTAATTTTGCAATTTTTTCTGGAACTTTTGATTTCAATTTTTTTTTCCACAGTATTCTATTTATTGCTTTCAAACTTTTGTCGAATTGATTTTTAAATGAGGTATTGTTTCTAATCTGGTTTTCATGGCGATTTTCTTTTTAATGGAATCATATAAAATCATTTCTCAAGTATAATTAGTTATCTCGAGATATAATGGCACTGAAAATTAGATCACGAAATCTATTTTCTCTAACCTTACAAATGAGGAAAGCATGTTTCCTAACTACATTTTCGCATGCAATCGCAATCAAATTTGTCGCCAAGTTGTTAGAAGAACACCTTAACAAACACTACAACCAAATTGCAAATAGCTCTCTTGCTCTTGTCACACTCTGACGATCTTTTTTACCTCTACAAGAAAAGAAAATGGTTTCTCATTTTGAGTAACCTGAACTTAAGAGTTAACTAATTTGAATAGATCTTCGAGCAAAGAAATTACGAATCGCCATAGAGATAAAGATCTTTTCGAGAACCAATTTTCAGGTTTGAATAAGGCTATTTGCAGAGCCAGCTTCTTTCAATTTTCTCATTTTCTTTTCAGTTGGCTACTTTTTATTCATTTATTTTTTTTTTTCCGTTGAAGGTAGTTGGAAGTTTCTTTGTTTAAGAGTACTTGTCTTGCATTCTACACCGCCAACTACTTCAAATATCCGCCTGCCATGCTTCACTAGAGCTGGTAATTTTTACAACGTTTCCCTTAACTGAGATCTCGTCATTGAACATTGTTCAATATGAAAGAGATTGTCATTTACAATCTTTCTTTTTATACATCGATGTGTGTTTTCTTTCTTTATTATTCTAAGGTATTTTAGATGAAGTTCAAATTGTAGAGGTATACTGGTTTCTGGAAGTTTCATATAAATGTTTGTTTTTAAAGAAACTCAAATAACAAATTTATCTATTTGAGAATCACTAATGGTACTACAAGTACCAAACGCCCTGCATACTACAGCGCTATTTATATATAAGATATCCTGGACAAAAACCATAAAACCAAACACTATCAAACACACTATATCTACTAGGTATGTACGATAATATAATACACACACATCAAAACTAAAGAAAAAATTAAGCAATATATGCTTAATTTTTTTGTTAAGCAATGTAGGATCGATGTGTACAACAATGTATTAAACATTTTACATGCAATCCATTTAGGATAAAAGGCTGCTGTGTGCAGTATAGCATATTTTTTGTACAATATATTCAAGGTTTCAGTTCTGTTTCATTTGTCATGTTATGGTTGTTTGTGTGAAAGTTGATTAAACCTGAACCTATAGTTTGAATTGGATTCTTAAGCTACAGACACCTATGCTATAAGTAATCACTAAACTGAATAATATATAAAAGAAAAAAATTTAAAATATCTTATGTTTTTAGTACATATACTTCAAATATCCTTTAAATCATTTTCAAGAAATGATAAATATTCGTATTGCAAATTCATTTTAAACCATTTGCCAGTTCGTTTACATTAAATATCGTTGAGATATGTAACATAAATTATGCACAAGAATGGTTTATATTTTGTGCCAGTGGTCAACAGTCTATGGTACATCGTTCTCAATACTTTCAAAAGTATTTAAATAATTAGGAGATACGGAGAACACACTGTACAAACTGTATGGATTCAGACTGAGACTGGCTTGTAGTTTTTTTCTTCTTAAAAAGTCACTTGTCAAAAGCACTACACACAAATCGTAAGACATCAGATCGTGTGAATTATAATATCTTCTTTCTTTTCTTAAAAAGACATTTGGCATAATGAATATAACTTAAAATTTGTTGTAAATAAAGACAAATTGCTTTACGATATGTTTAAGTGTGTTGCATGTAATTATTAGAAATTTTCACCTATTCTTTTACATCATCGTGCAATAAAAAGTATTTAAATAGTAATACCAAAAGAAAATTAAACTTTCCATTTGAAAATAGATAACATTTTGAAGTCAACTTAATGTGTTTTCCAGGTGATGAAAAAAAGAAGGAAGAAAATGTATTCAGTTATTTTAAATATTAGAAATAGTATATTTGGAAGAAAGAAAAATAATTTTCTTTTATTTATCCAGTTCTAAGTTTTCAATTGAAATGACATATTAATTATTTTAAATAAAATATCCTCTTATTCCCCTTTGAAATTGTCTTACGAACTTTCATATTATAAAAATGTATATACTATTGATGATAATTTATAAATATATATTCATGAAAAGTGTATTTCTTACAATAGCAGTTAGTTTTACTTTATTTATCTTTACTCGAAATCAACTAAAATCCTTTTGACTCTGAATTAAGGCTAGTCCAATGGCTTGATGGTCATTTAGTACCGTGTCACGTAAAGTATCTTTTAGGAAGACCATTCACTGACAGTAGCAATATTCACATGTCTCATGGGTATAAGCGCGGAAGACCCTGAAGTATCTATATCAAAAGACATGCATGTAGAAGGCGAAAACTCTACATCCATCTTTCGATGTTTAACAAAAGCTAGGATCGAACCTTTTGTTCTGAAGAGTGCTGACGACCTGACGCGAAGCCATAGATTTAGCTGAAACTTGTTATTGGAGAATTATTTCTGAATACATAAATTATACCAACTCGAAATTATTCAATCACTCCCGCTCTTATGTGGCAGAACTGGTAACCGAATGGTTAATACTCTGTTTTCCGTTCAGTAGTTTATGGGTTCAAATCCCACCTTGGATTTGGATGTTTATTGTGTTTCGGAATCCACTTAAACCGCGTGTCCTGATTTATTCAGGCATCATCTGTACAAAAAATGTTTGCTGAGTGTCAATCAAACAAAGTCATTGTTTTATTATCCTCTACAGCAGCAACAGTTTTTATTTATTAAAAGTGAGATATTTTTACTAATAAAAAATGATTTTAGTCATGAGAAAATATAGTTTCAAGTGCAAAAATAAAGCATTCTAATTTTTTAATCAATGTTTGATTGATCCAATAAGAATTGGATTCAATTTTTTCAATATATAATAAGTTTATCACATAATTGCTTAGTTGTATACTATCTTAATTTTGTTTGAATGAAATACAGTAGATTAAAGTTCTTTCATATCAAAACCGCATTCTATATTTATTTTAGTATTAAATGCTTTTTCATGAAATATTTTTCCATAATCAATACAATTTGTTCATTTATTTTTATGGTTTTAATTATTTGAAATTGTAGTCTTAAAGTGTTGTAATATTAATTTTAAAAAAATGGCAATCCTTTTATAGTTAGGAAACTGAATTTCATATTCTTAAAATATTTTAATAGGTTTTATTTTAAACAAAACAAAACAAGTTATTACACCTTGGAAACAGGTATAATGTTGATTTAAACGTCAAAAATAGTTTCTTCAGCAATTTTAGAATACATAGACAGAGCTGATTAATTTTTTGAATAGCAAATAATAATGGAGTATTCAATAATAAATATTCAATGTAGAAAAGGCATATTAAAAAAGATATTTTGTTTCGAAATATAAATTACTTAAAGTAAGTCATTCGACAACAAGGTATTACGTATTTAATATTTTTCCCAATAATGATTATTCTAGCTCTTTTGCTTTACTTATACTTGAAATAATTAAAATAGATTTTACACAAGCAACATATTTTCAATCAAATTTTTTAATAATTTTTCCTTTTACGAATGCGTCGCACTAAATATAAACAATTAAAAACGTAAGAAAGATTCTCTCGTATTTTTTATGTTAAATTTTCTAAATTAGAATTATTTATTTAAAGGTTGTTGTTTATCTCTGTACTTTTTAAGCTACTTATTTCCACAGAATAAAGCCGTTAATTCCTCCGAAATTTTAAATCGGGTGTTTTATTTAAAATTCTTAAAATTTATAACACATTTTCAAGATTTAGTTTAAATAGAAATAAACAATTTCCGTACAGAACAATAATTCCTTTATTCCATACCACTTATTTTACAAATGAACGTTCTAAAAACTATTTTAAAATATTCCTTTTATTCAAACGGAAGTAATTTTTTAATGTGCAGCCCCCAGTGAAATATTTTTCATAAATTCCTTTTTTGAAAAGTAACTCTTCAAAAATATGGCAAAAGTAGCAATTTGACCGTTGCTATGGTAACTCACAAACTTGATGACGTAATTTCGAAAGTCATATTTTTTAGCACAATCAGTAGAGTGATGGAATTTGATTTTCAGCAATTTGTTCCTATGTATGCAATGAATTGGAAGATTCCTACCCAATTGCTAGTTCTGAGTAAAATAGTCACGGTCTAAGAATATTATGATTCGTATGGAAAAAAAAAATAAGAAAAAAATTGGAAAAATCTGATGTTGATTTGAATGAACGATTCATAGAAAATAAAGTAAGTCAGAAAATTTAGATGCCTACGAAAATTGAGCAGGAATGGTCAGAAGAATTTTCTCGGTACCAATTGGAGTACGTCACGTGATTCCCTGCACACGGTACGCCATGTGAAAGGCGTCTTTAAATCATTGTTATGGCGTGAATTTAAGCGCAGTTCGGTAATTTATTCTACAAGATTATAGTTAAATACATGTTGGCATTATGGATTTCTTCTTTCTTCAAATTGATTCAATTTCTCTCCAATACAATAAAAAACATTTCTTTCCCTTTTTTGTTTATAAAGTTATTTTTTTATGATAGTTAATTACTTAAATACGGCAGTTTTACCTTACTTTGAGAAATTTTTTTACTGATTGTGGCTCCAAAAACCCATTCATAAAATTGGATTTCGACGCAAAAAATTTGAGTAAAGCTTCATGCTGAACTAGGAAATTCAAATCCTTCATAAAAATAAATAAAAATAAAATAATAAATAATTAAAAGAGAAAAAATGAAATCTGAAATTTTTCTTAATAATTAAGAATACGTGTGAATAATTATCATTCTTATCTTTCACATCTTGTTTTACAAAACGACTTTTAATCATTTTAATTCAAAATATCTTTTCTTTAGCTCAAAATTTCAGATATTTTCATTCCAAATTTTAGGAAGAATAATATTATATTTTTAAGTAGTGAAAATATCAAGTATAAAAAGACTCGATGTTTCCTTAGGCTATTCTTTAAAATAACACTTATACAAAATTTCCATTTCATTTATTTGAAATGTAGTTAAATAATGTTTATTTAATGTCTTGTACAACATATTATAGCAACAATGCGTTAGGGGCAGTAAATTTAACAAAGTGCAAAGCTATTTCATGTATAAATTATGTTTATCTTTTCTAAACTATTCTATAAAATTACTGTTCAAGTATTAAGATTATTTTATTGTAATCTTTTTTGACTATGAAATATTTATATAACCTGTTTCAATCTCATATTAAATATTTGACTTATTTTTATAGTGATTAAATTTTATCAATAGTTTTTAAAAAACGTAAAATACTTTTGAAATATTTATTGATTTAATTGATAATTACTTTAAATAATAGTTAAGCTTTGGTTCAATTAATATTTAGAATATCAAAAACAATTTCTCTTACATTTTGTTTATAGTTTTTGCTTAAATTGTTTAAATGATTCAAAGTTTCCAGTTTGGATTCCAAAATATTCTGTGGAATTTTTCTTATCTTTAATTTCATACTTCAAATAATATTAGATAAAGTTACAATGCAGATTTATACTAAAATTGCTTTTATGTTTACCTAAATACGTTAGGTTATATATAATAATTCTTAGTATTCAAACTGGAAAAATTATTGTCAAAAAAATTTTTTTAATGTTGGTTTAAAAGAGATAGTTTACAAATATTGCAATTACTAATTTAAAATTCTCTTAATTAATGAAATTTTTAAAAATTTAAATCGTTCTTGCCGATTCAAATTACCCATAAAGTGGATGTTTTGTCATGTCTTTTCCATTTTGGTTTTCCGGCCGTTTTATTGTCCATGTGTTAATGGCTTGAATCAATGGATAATTGCTTCTCAAACCAATGCTTTGCTCTTTATATGTTAATAAAGAAGTATTTTTATTAACGTAATGAACTTCTACAGTATTCTTGGATTATTCTACTTGGTCTTATTTGCTGCCGCTTGAAGGATGTGATATGAAGCCAGGCAGCAAATTCGTCGACAAGTCTGTCTTACAACGCCGTCTCAATGCAATGTGACGGGAAGGAAATGTTATCTGACGTCATGGATATTTTAAACCAATGAGAATTCTAATGAAATGGCGCACTCAGGATAAACATGAAGGTATAATTTCTTTATTTGTTTGCCTTTTATGAAAATCAAAATATTTTACGCTACATATTTGTTATGGTAATCATATAAATGTAATAAATCAATTTTAAAAGCCAGGAAACGTTTGGAACGGACAAATAAATAGTAAATGAAATGCACGATGAAAAGACATTGCTACATAGAATCAAGCAATAATAAGCAAGATATTCTTATCTCAATATCTTGGATCAGGACTTTGAGCTGAAGAAACGACAGACAGTGAGCAATTAGACTTGCCACTCATCAAGCACATGTCAAATTCATAGTATCCATTTCGTCCAAGTGTTAAATGTGATCTTTGAAGCCCCACAAACATTTCCCACAGAACTGCAGAACGGATAAGAAAATTCTAGAACAACTAATTGCCCATGCGCAGATGAGGGATCTTCTGGAGGTCTGGTTTTCTTTAGAATCTTATCAGATGGCTTGGGATGGGCAAAATCTTGACTAACGACGTGTGGCAGTGCTCCTTCGGCAAGGGATATATATTTAGTTTCTGAAGATAACTAAAATAAGATGAAATGAAAGACTAGCAATTTTGCTTGTAAATTCTTTTCCCTGAATATCTTTTATTTTGTTGTTGATATAGTGTGCAATGAATATGTCAAGAAAATGATGAAAGAAATCAAATACTTTTTATGAATATATTTATTTCACCTAAAGCATGCATTATTTTAATGTAAAAGCATGCATTATTTTAATGCATGCATTATTTTAATCTGATTATTCTAATTAAGCAAATTAATGTATAAAAATTTGACAAGTTTTTTTTTTTATTAAAAATCGATCATCAATTTTAGCTGAATTAGGTAGGCTTTTCAAGGCGTAATCAATTCAAATTATCTCAAGTTATTAGGTTTTTTAATATATAATTTTGATAACATTTATTTGTATAATCAGATAATTTTCTGTGGGTTATTATAAAAATATCTTTGTCTATTTATAATACAACTTGGTTTTAATATAACTAAATTTATTATAGGATTTGGTTAATATGATTTTTTCATTTTTATATTGGCTTTGATGCATTTGTCCCACCATTCCTTCAATTTTTTGTAAGATTTCTTGCAATTCTTAGCTATTTGTCTATTAAAAGTGCATAAGTTTTATTAATGTGATAATTTTTTTTAAAAAATGCGAATCACACATACGCATAATTGATTGCTCTAACAAAAATGTAGACAGTAATTCAGTTTTCAAATTATGTCAAAATTGTTTTCTTTTTTTTTCTCCCATTAAACCTAAAAATATAAGCATTAGAAAATTTCAGTTAAAAAATTTGGGTTTAACGTCATTTAATTATTATTTAAGAATGAATTATTATTAAAAATGTTAATATAATTGATATATAGCTTAAATTTTTCTCTATTTCTTCTCTAATTCTCTATTCATAGTTTCTCTATATATTTATGTTATTTGCTTTAAATCTTTCTCAAAGTTGAATCAACAATTCAACTTTGAGAAAGATTTAAAGCAACTTCTAAAATGAAATAAGCATGCACGTTGGAAATGGTGCTTCGTTTCAAATATTTCATTTCTCCATCTTTTAATTTATTGAAAAATTAAATATCTAAATTTTTTCATCTAGAAATTCTTGATTTTATTTTCTTAAATTTCTTTTCGGGAAGAAGTCTCTTTCAGAAAAATTTCTGATTCAATGAATTCTACTTAGAAATAGCCCGACAAAAGGAAATAGCTTCTCTTCTTAGAATAGAAAATTAATGAGCAGACGCTCACTTCAAGCACACACAGTAGAAAACTCTAAATTTCCCTGTTTTAATCAAAAAAAAAAAAAAAAAAAAAAAAAAAAATGGGAAAAAAAACCACAGTGCTTAGGCATACATTAGAAAGCAGAATAAGATAAACGTAAATTAGGCGGCAAATTACCTCAACGGAGTTTTCCGATTACGGTTACAGTTCAAGACCCGAAGATCAGTGGCCTACCCTCCCAGTGGTGATTTAGTTAGGGTCGAGATGAGGATCTCCACAGCGTGAAGAAGAAGTCTTTTTGTGGAGACTGGAAAAGAAAGGGTTACGAGAAAAAGAAAGAAGGCCATTGGATGTCATTGCCTGCCTTGGCGAACAAGGCAGTTGCAGGCCGGGAAGCCGGTTTGATAACGAACATGCAGATGGCACCACACCAAATAGCGAGAAAGAAGTGCATTCATTATGTTTTTACCTGTTCATCTTTATTCATGGGCACGCACAGAAGAACAAGTTACAAGGGTTGAAAGAGATTTCTTTTTTCCTTTTTAAATTGGAACGAACTTGTTTCGGGTACCTTTTTGGGTGGAAAAAGTAATTAAAAAGAGTTTTTACTTATTATTTAAATTTATTTCTTCGCCCAACTATTGGAGACGATCTGGATTTTTTATTTTCGCTTACCATTATTTTGAATAAGTATTCCGTAATTGTAGCACCCACGCCTGTCTTATTGGTGTTGCGCATGTAGCTTTACTGTGAAATGATCAGTATCCTGTTATGCTGGGGCAGACTCGACTGTAATTGAAAAGGTACGAGAGTCCACGTGAACTGTTGTACTCTTTACACGCCTTGATGTGTTCTCGGTGCGAAAAGTGAAAGGCAGCAGTTGGCGTGATTTAGTAGGTCAAAAGGCGTACTAATTTCCTAATTACTAATGACTGCAATGCAAAATTGAATAGATAATAATAAGGCACTTCAGTAGCTTTTCATTTGCCGACTAAATTGCCGAAATTTACAGAGCAATTCTCTGTGAATTGGATTCAGTAGTACATAACAATCCGAAAAGTGATTGTAATGAATAACTACTCATACAAAAAATTTTTTTTCGGATTCAAATCTACAGAGTTCCATTTAATGTAAAAGATTTTTTTGTCATTTTATTCGATCTCTTTTCCATTTAACTTAAAATGATATTTAATGCTTAATATGATTCCACAACTTCAACAGATAAGAGTAAGTAACTCAAATGCATTAGAAATAAAATAAATACTTTTTTTTATTTTAATTTCTAACTATAATATTATTCTGGGGCTGCACATTCACAGTTATTTCAAAAGATATTAAACTAATATATTACGTGTGTTTAATAGGATACATTTATACGAAATATTTTTGGATTTTAATTTTGGATTCGTCAGCAAACTGCCTTTTATAGACCATTATAATTGTATTATACTAGAAAAGAATTGTTAGAACTTCAAACTGCATTTGGATTTAAAAGATGATTATATAAATTAGATTTAAACGTTTTAGCTCAGAAGGATAGTTTATAATTAAACATTCGTCTTCTGGTACCACTTCGGTCATCAGAACTGGAGTCTGATTTGGTGCATTGAAAGTACTATTTGGTAGCACAATTTTTTGTAAAAGCTTATTCACAACATTTATATTTCAAGATTTCATAAACTCCTGTAAACATCATTTTAACAGATATGACAATGCTCTAGAAATCATTTTTTTTCTTTTATGAATTTCTTACCAAAACGGTTTATTAAAGTGTAATTTAAAATTAATGTGTAAATTTATTTTAATACTTTATTTCGATAATACATAATTGTAGAGTTATGATAATTTTTAGTGCAGTAATTTGATTCCTTATTCATGTAAATATAAAAGAATTTTAAATAGCAAGTGTTGAATAAAAACAAAAAATATTTTTTATCTGGTACTAAATCTTATATGAAAAAAAATAAAGCTTTCTTTGCTTTTTTCAAAATCTTCAACAATTTTGATTCTATGCTAGCTTTTGCTTAAATTCCTTCTTAATTTAATGGGGAATTCATTTTGAGTGTTTATTATAACATTATAGTCTTTTTTTTAATAAAATGCTAAATTTCTTTATATTATTATAATGCCTCGGTGCTAAGATCCTTTTTCCCAATTGCGGAAATGATGGCATTTTGTCTAGTGAGGAACAAATTAAGGTATATCATCTTGGATCCCGAAAGTCGGTGTACGTCCACTTAATTTAGAAGCAGGGACCAAGCAGATGACCCACAGACTTGCCTTCCACCCTCAGATGTGTCATTTCACTTGGAGGATTTTGCGACCACAACATATTTTCCGCGCCACTATTTGTGAGTTCGACTGATCTTCAATTTGGTCGGAATTTGAACTGACATCTTCAAGTAATGATGATGAGAATACTTTAGCCAACCAGGTCACCGCGGTTGTCATTTCATTATTTTTAGAGTCTGTAATTATTTAAACTGAATTCCACCATTCGAAAAACTACAACACTGAGCATTTAAAAGATACATTATAATGTTTGCAATGTTACATATTTATCATTTATTAATTTTTGTCATCACTCATTATAAAAAATTTGATTAATTAAAAATTTTGCTAATTTATTAAAATTGCTGTTGATTTTTATATCCATAATACAAAATATATTTTATATATGAATTACATAAAACGGTTACTATTTATAATCTAAGTATGTCTGTTTTTCAAATATAACGAGATTTCAGATCCCCCTTTAATTCAAGGCTTATAAAAAATGACCACAACTTGAATTAATTATTGATGAGTTCATTTAAATTGTTGAATAATATTTCTGTAGATTTAAGTCCCAAGGAACATTGACGGAACTCTTAAAATGCAAATTTTAACTATCCGAAACTGTAAATAGCATGGAAAACACGAGGAAAACAAATAAGAAACGGATGCCAAGAAAATGTGCCAAGTTCGGGATGTTGCCTTCATTTCTGGGATGTTGGCATGCGTTAAAATGAATTTACTCCGCTTTAAATCTGAATGGAAACTTGGCTGTGAAATGCCATTAAATACCCTCGTTTTTGAAACGTGAAAAACAAACCGAATTTAAAAACTGCTATTAAAAAAAATGTTTCTCAAGAAAATAACGAAATGTAAAAGAAATCTGGAGTAACAAAATCGATTTACATAAAAATGATATCTGATAACATAAACACTTTTTTTGCAAATATTTTGGTGTCATAAATTGTATTTTAGCAATATGATGTTCATTATGTTTATAATCTACTTTTCGGGACAAAGTCAATGGGATTTTTTGGAAATTGGAACTATGAAAACTGCATTTTATCTGAAATGAAATTGCTAATGGTAAGTAACTATAATGACTAATTGAAGAATATTAATTGAAATTTTGTGGATTGATTTATAACAATATAAAATTGCACAAAATGTAGACACCTGTTGACTGTAACAAGCTTCCGTTCTAAAGACATTTGTATCACTATGAAAACTGATTCGTAATTTTGTATCACTGACAAATTTTGCGATTCATTTCCAAATATAATTTGGGGAAGAACTAATAGAAGCAAAAAATTTCTTGTGCTCAGATAGACACCAGACATGGAAATCTTGGAATATATCTTTATCAGATTTTAGAAAACGAACTTTATCCTGTGGTTCTAAAGAATTTTAAGATTAATTTTATAAAGTGGCTCTCTACTTTACTGTAATGCATTACAGTTACTTCTAGCAGAAAATGAATATAAATTTGACAAGCACAAATATATCTCAGTATTTCCAATTAACAATCATTTCATTTTTCACTAGAACGTATTTTTTTTTCCCTTGAGAATCTGAAATAAACAATTTCAAAACAATCATTTTTATTCATCGGTGACACGCAGCGCCCCCTATACTTTATTTGAATCATTATATTTAACGCAATATATAAATAACATAAAGAATAGAAAAATTATTTTCAATATAAATTATTTCTCACTAATAAAATTAATGTCTCCCTTTCGAATTAATTATATACAATATTTTTAAACATAATTTTAACATTTTTGCTGTTGATTTTAAGAAAAATATCACGTTTCCTTAGATTTTCCTTATTTTGAAAAATTTATTTCGGAAAATTCGTGTTTATTTTTTCATGTCGCCGAATTTAATTTTTCGCCTGTCAGCTTGAAAAACGAGTGCTAATAAGAATCTTAATTTTCTATAATTACATTAAAAAAATCTTGGATGAGTAATATTAATGATGGCACTATCTGTTCGAATCTTTGTTATTTCCTCTTTTTTCCGTCATTTACTTTTTTAACGGATTATATAAAATATTTATATTATTCTTCCCCATTAAATATTCATTCTTGATAAATTGAAACATTTTTTATGAAAACTTGAAGAGACGAAATGAAAAGCCAGAAATAAAAATAACAATTTTCCTAAAATGCAAATATTATTATAATTAAGGCTCTAAATTACGATATTACTTTTTTATAGCATGCAATTATATGTAAATGTAGTTATAAATATAAAATATGTACTTAAGGAGGATCAATATTATAATAATTTATTTTTAGTTTAGAAAAATCTTGAAATTGAGTAATGGTCAAGATTGCATAGATAAATATTCTCTTGAACTTAATATAATTCATTATTTTAATGGTTTTTATTTTTTGTGTTTATATATAAATGTAAAAAGAATTTTTCTCAAACCACAAATGGTAAAAATATTAAAAATATTAAAAATTAGATTTATTTTAAAATTTTTTGGCAGTTTTTTTAATTTTTAGTATATACGTATAATATAAAAATTACATTATTTTTAGTGTTTTTCTAATTGACCAAAAGTTTCTTAAAAAACATCTGCAAACTATTACGACAATGACACACTTTTTTATACTTTTACAAAATATTTGCATACTTAAAAGCTAGTTTAAGTTCTACAAAATACAATAATATAATATTATGGATACAAAAAAATAGTAATAAATATAAAAATAACGATTGAAATCCCGAAAAATTAATAACATCAAGTGGTACAAATTCAAATTTTAATTTATTATTTACATCATTTCAAATTTTGAATGCAGTCTGCGTTTGTATTTAATACTTATATTATTGATTTTTTTCCTTTTTTTTTTTTTGAGTATATTTTTAAAAAACTTACAATACAGTTATAAATATAATTCAAAAATAGGGCACAGATGACGATTTTTGAATTATTTATATAGATATATATTTTTATTATTATTATTTTTTTTTATGAAAAAAATATTGCGAAGATGACGTATTGTGACGTGCGCGATGACGTAAATACTAGGGTTACCAAAATAGAATTTTCTGCATAATTTTGTAGGTCTCCATATCTACGACGTAATAAAAACCAAGTTGCTATATGCATAAGAAAAAATCTACCAAAAAGTCGCCAAACTCAGAATTCGGCATCCTGGATTATACGGCATCTGTGCCAAAAAGTCTTTGTCGTTGTTTTAATAAATAATATTATAAAATAATATTAAAATAGTCTTTGTCAAAACGTGATAAATATTATTAACAGATCATTTCATCCTTAAGTAAAATAAGTTTCTTATTGAAACATAAAAGGGATTTAATAAATTGCATATCAGTTGAAAACTTATTTGAAAGCAAGTATATTTTTGTTTGAATTCGAAATCACTATTATGTGTAGTTTGACAAAAACAGTTTTGGTAATCTGTACTTTCAAGAACTCTTGGGTCGTTTTGCAAAGACACTTCAAAATTCTCTCTAAATTAGTTTTTGAGCAAGATTCAATAACCCACTAGATAATGCCATCACTGTGGATCCAAAAACTTTAAAAGTACAATATTGACCAAATTTATTAATTCTTACGATAATATACATTTTGGATGAAATGACTCGATCATAAGAGATTAAATATTTGCCTTCTGATTACTAAAACGAAAAATAAATGTATCGAAACCGCCCATAGCTGTAGCCTGACAGTAAAAGGAACTCATTGAAGAGAAAATTTCAAAACCTCTGATTTAACAAAAATACTTATATATTTTTCTTAAGATTTTGCAAGTTGTGTTTTTTTCTAAGAGAGATATATAAATTGGACATGAAGTCAAAATCTAAAATAACGTCAAAAAACTATGCGTCTATTGTTAAATATTTTTGCAATAAAGGAATACAACAGATACGAATTTGGGTTCGGTGTAGAAGCTTATACCCTTTGTTTTGGCCAAAAATTAGACAATAAAATTTAATTTCTAGTATTCCTCGTACTTTCAGAGCTTTAACTAGCGTAGCATTAGGGTTTCTCGAAAAAAAAAAATGAAAATTTCAATGAATCTACGTTTTAAGAAATTTTTATAAATTTCTTCATTTTATTTATTTATTTTTAGCATTATATTTCAAAAGAAAATAATTCAATGTAAAATTTAAAAATCTGGTGAAAAGATAATAAAATTTCGAAAAAAATTGAATTAAAATACTGTCGAATATTTCTCAAAAGAAACTAACTTTTTTAAATTGTATTTTAAAATTCAAAACTACTTTGATTCATGAAACTTTTTGTAAAAAATTATTATGAAATATTCATACTAAATGTATTCAAAAATACTAAACCTCTTTAAAGAAAATTATATTGAATTATGAAATAATATTAATGACTTTCCTCATTTGTTTTGCCATGTGTTACGTTTGTTGCATTAACTATCTTTCCATCTAAGGTCATTAACTCTTTTGAAGCACACAACTTAGTGTATTCTTTTCTTGAATTGTTTCTTTTCCTGGGCGATGAAAATAGCCAACGAAAATAAATAATTCAAGAAAAGAGATGATGCTAGATATATTTTAACTATTCACTGAAAACCAATGTTCCTATTTTAGGGGTTTATTTTTATAGGTAAAGGGGATGGAATTTGTGGAACTCACTCTGATTTTAGAAAATAGGCTCTGTGCTTAGCCATAAAGACTCACCGAGAAGCGAATATTTACAACTTTTAGATCCCCCGCGGTCCTAAAGTAATAAACAAAGTGGAGAAAAAAAATTCGAAAAGAAAACACACGTATGTATTCAAGATGGGTAAAACCCACGTGGTTAGACAAATAGTACATGACATAACAAGCACAAATGTAGCAATTTAATTTCTAAGTTTAGCTCCTATTCCCTAACCTCCCCCCTATTTAGACAGATGAGACAGTTAGAAATTCTTTTGGCTCAGTTAAATTACGCTGTGTGTAACATTTACGTTTAAAAAATCCCAAAAGACCGTAATGGTGCATACAAAATATTATACGGTGTTTTCAATGAAGAGGTGAATCTCAAAAAATAAAAGAAGTCGAAAAAGCAGACGATTTTAATTTTTATTATTTTTCGCTTCACCACTCAACTAAACGTTTACGTGAATGGATCGGTGTTGCCATTCTTCAGGAATAAAAGATGATCCTTTGTAAACTTCAGCTAATCTATTTTTGTTCCTTGGCTGTTTCTATCGCTTTTCTGGCCAGGGTATTTCCATGCCTTTTTTTTTATGATCGCTTTGAAAAATGTTCTTTGCGCAGATATTTTAAACGCATCTCGGGCGTTTTCATCGTATAAAGTTTGTGCGAAGAATCTGGCTGAAGCAGACTTGTTTACGAAGAATTTATCTTCCTTAAAGAATGCATTAAAAGAAAGAAAAAAAAAGTGGTGAGGAGGTGTTATTTTACCCATTGTCTCTGTGTTGATCTTGAGATTTCAGAATATGTTTTTGTCCAGTTTGAGAAATAAAGACGCAAGCACAACTTAAAATAAATTGCTTTCGTATATTTTGAAAATTCAAGGTCATGATTACAATTTTTTATTCACATTTATTTTTTTTATAATAGTGGGTTCGTTCGCAAATGTATTCAACATATTTTTTTTAATAAACTGACATAGTAAAATCCTATTTTGGATGGAATCTTTTAATCTGGCACAAGAAGAGAGATATAGACCTTCATCATAATTTAAATCCATATAATGTTTTTCATATTTCATTTTCAATGAAGACCTTTTACTAAGCAAAATATATTTTTTACACAATATGTTGTGAAAGATGTTTTGAAATTTTTGGGTCCCTATTATTATGCATAATAATATTCTGTATTAAGCCAAATTCTTAAAGAATATTTGACGTTTTTTTACTCTAGATGTTATATATTGCAAATGGACTATTATAAGCTCCTACATTTTATCACAACACAAATCATAAATCGGTAATATATTGAAAATAGAAGCATAAATAATATTGAGATAAAAAGTGTTTCTTTTCTCAACCAGTCACGAACATGGTCTTGACCATATACTCATTTATAAGTTAATCCTTCATTGAATTCCGATTCCAGAAAATTATGCTTTACATAAATTTATTACAAATTATCAAGAAACTTGACATAATCTTATAAAAGGATAAAATTTAGATAAGAATTTTACAATTCATATTTAAATATTCAAATAACTGTACATAATATATATATTAAGTATGATGTGATGTTGAATATATATTAAGCCAAAATTTTAAAATATGTTCTCAACTTTCACTTTGGGAGTAATAGTGATCCTCATTAAGAAAAAAGCAATTTTTTCCATGCAGAAATTTTTTAAAAATTATATTATAAATTTATATTGTACCGCGCTTCGGAGTTCGTGTGGATTGAGAGTTGAAAAAAGCAGCCACTCAATGAACACAAGACTTTTATTCGTAAAAATTCCACTAGATATACCAGCTGTAACAATCACAATTATACAGATACAATTCGTCAGATACTATAAGTAACAGCTTCCAATCACAGGTCTCCAAATACCTCAGGCAAGGCAAAGAACAGCTTCTCTAGACTAGCAGTCACGACTAATCGTCTTCACTCACTGTCAATACAAAACTGCTTGCCTTCTATGTAGGGCTGCGGTATTTATACCTGACATGGCGGAGAAATCTATTTGTTTCGCCAAGTTTCTAGAAGCTTCTAGGCTATCTCGCTAAATATTGGTCCTAGAGCTTAGGTGATGGATTCTTGCAGAAACATCTATTTCTCGCCAAGTCGCTAAGAATCCCGTCAACTGTCGCCAAGTTTTTCCATCAAAGACACCAAATCATTAGAAAACCCGCTTTTAACGTATAACAGTCTAAATATCGCAATTTTTGCCCAAAATGTGAGTATTTACGATCTGTCTGAGATATTTTAAGACAAATACATTAATTATTTATAAATTTGTAACAATATATACATATATATATATATATATATATATATATATATATATATATATATATATATATATATATATATATATATATATATATATATATATACACTACTGGCCAGTTTGCTACACCAGGAAGAAATGCAGATAACAAAATGTTATTTATTGGACAAATATATTATACTAGAAATAACAAGTGATTAAATTTTCAAAAAATTTGGCTGGATATATAGATCCTGAGAAAACAGTACCCAGAGCAACCACCTCTGGCAGTAATAACAGCAGTTATACGCCTGGGCATTGAGTCAAACAGAGATTGGATTGCATGTACAGGTACAGATGCCCATGCAGCTTCAACTCGATGCCACAGTTCATCAACCGTAGTGACTGGCGTTTGGTGACGAGCCAGTCGCTCGGCAACCATTGACCAGACGTTTTCTATTGGTGAAAGATATGGAGAACGTGCTGGCCAGGCCAACAGCCGAACATGTTCCGTATCAAGGAAGGTCCGTACAATACCGGCAACATGCGGTCGGGCATTATCCTGCTGAAACGTAGGGTTTCGCAGGGCTCGAATAAAGGGTAGAGCCACGGGTCGTAACACACCAAAATGTAACGGGCAATGTTCAAAGCACCGTCAATGCGAACAAGAGGTGACCGAGACGTGTATCCAATGGCACCCCATACCATCATGTCAGGTGATGGGCCAGTATGACGATGACAAATGAACGCTGCCAGTGTGCGTTCACCATGATGCCGCCAAACACGGATGCGACCATCATGATGCTGTACACAGAACCTGGATTCATCTGAAAAGATGTCGTCTCGCCATTCGTGTGCCCAGGTTCGTCGTTGATCACACCATTGAAGGCGCTCTTGTCTATGACGCAGCGTCAAGGGAAGCCGCAGCCATGGTCTCCGAGCTGAGAGTCCATGCTGCTGCAAACGTCGTCGAACTGTTCGTGCAGACATTTGTTGTCTTCCAAACGACCCCGTTTCTTGACTCACGGCTCGTGACGTGGTTGCACCATCCATTACGGCCATGCGGATAATATGCCTGTCTTCTCGGCTGCTAGTGATAAGTGGCCGTTGAAATCCCGCATGGCGTTCCGTATTACCGTCCTGAACCCATCGATTCCATATTCTGCTAACAGTCATTGGATCTCGACCGACGCGAGCAGCAATACTGCGATAAGATAAACCGCAATCCCGGTGCGCTACAATTCGAACACTTTTTTTTTTTTTGCACCTTTGTTAAAAAAGTGTAATGCACTTTTTTTTTAGATTCATATAAACAATAGATTATATAAAATATTTTGTAATCAAGATTTTAGATATTATGATAATCCCTTTAGTTAGGAATTAAAATCATGAAAGCAATTGAAAATGGTGAAATTTTAATTTTACATGTGATGGTAAAAGATGACCAAAAACAGCAGTTCTAACTTCCTCCATTTATCAGTTTTCAGGATTTTGGCTGTTGAACATAGTGAGTTAAACATAAGAGAATTCACGTGTCATGATGACTGACTTATTTAATATGGTACGCAATACTGTATAGGAGTTAAGCATGGATCACATGAGGGATTTGTCTCAGTTAATTTTTTTATGCAGTAAAGTTCTACTTAGTATAAAATATGCCCAGATATTTCCGCAACTGAGCAAGAAACATAATAAGAGGAATGATTTCAGTTAAATACCTGCAGACATAGTTTAATAACAAGAGAAAGCTACTAATTATATCTGTCAGAGTTGCGATTATTCTGCATTTAGAAAAAACGTTTACCTCTATGTTATGTGAAAACAATTATAAAATCACTTTTCATATCACAAAACACTCATAGATTTTAAATGACGCTGTTTTTATAAGGATTAAAAATTTGCTTCTGTGTAAACTTTTAGGAATGGTTTCTTTCCACATAATTGCTTTTTCTGATAAATTTTTTGATAAAATATGTTACTTTGAAACAATTTAATATCACTTCAAATGACGTATGAAAATTTTTTGATTTACAGTAAAATTTCACGAACGTCGAATGTTATTTGTATGTTTTTAACTTTGAATTTACGTTAACAGATTATATGGAAGAAAATGAGACATATAGTAATACCATTTTGTAAATTTTAGTTATTTAAATTTTAACTATTGCTTAAAAGTAGTTGGTGATTTTTCGTGGTACACATTTAATAAATATCACACTACATAATGGATTGGATAGGGAAACGGCCTTCTGTCTGGAAAGGCGGGGATCGATTTCCATTGCCACCAAAGACCCACCGAGTACATACAATAACCTGCTTGTTAAATATGTGCAATCGAACGTCTTGTGGTCTCTCATCGAGCAGTTACAATGGGTGTAATGGTCTGGAGAAAATTTCCTCCCTCTTCAGATTAATGTCAAAATTGAGGGAGTGGATTCTCTAGTGGAGCCATCTATCGGAGGAGTTTAGAGCAAAATCACACTTCCACCTTCGAGGTGCTCTAGTTAAATGAAAGACTCAACCTACTGACTTAAATTCGCATTGCTAATGGCATAACGATCTTAGCTAGGTGTCTTAAGTAACAACAACACAATGAATGGCTTAACAACTGAAATTATGGATGCTCTTTTAGAAAATCCACCACGTTTTTGATTTTTGAGAGGACTTTTTAAGCAGACAAAGGCCATATATTTACATATTTCAAAAGAAAAAACGTAGAAAACACTCCAGCATGCACAGTGATAGATAGGAAAATAAAAGAAGCATTAATACACATTATATACTCACCTTATGTTTTTTCATTCTAAATATAGAATGAAATTCATCATAATTGACTGTAGATTGAAAAATGTAAGCAGTGCAATAAATTAGTCCTCAAAATACTACATAATTTTTATGGTCTGGTTTAACAAATCACTAGTAACGGAAAATAAGGAACGTCACATTAAGTTAATAAGTTCATATAATACCGGAGTTTTAATACAAATCAAGAAATTGGAAATACAATATTTGAAATACATTAAAAAGAAATTTAACAATGAAAGAAATAATATGGGCTATAGATATCTGTCGCACACAACGAATGAAAAAATTCTCATTCCGAATAAAAATAGTAATTTAAGGAAAAATATAAAAATATTTAAGAAGTAAATTTTCTTTTTCCTATGTTTTCACAGTAAAATGTCGCAAAAGGAGAATTGATGCGCTTAAGTTTCATATTTTATTATTAAATTAGAAATTAGATTAAAGTATTTTTATTTATGTAGATAATACACTGATAATACTAATAAAATTAGTATATTATTAAAATATCTGGTGAAAAATAATTTAAAGAACATAATTGTGTTTTCCTAAGTAGTTACTGTTACACTCCGATATGCCAAAATATTACTTTTTTTTTTCTATAAATATCCATTTTAACCCACGAAAATATAATTTGGTTTTACACACAAATAAAAAGAAAATCAATCAACTCAATACTTACATTTAATAACATTCACAGAAAAGATATATTTTTTCCAACGGTGGGCACTTGGGCGACGAACCATAAGCCACAACAAGGCCAGAAACTGCTACTCATTTGTCGTTACCCAGCGGGCACCTGTGAACCAAGTCACGGAGGAGAGTAGCGTTGCCCGCACCATACCACCACAAACCCGTTTATAGGATGGGCCACATTCATATATCATCACAGAAGAAATGACAAAGAAACACAGGGAGAACCGAGAAAGAAAGTAACATCAACGCCTGAACCGGGATTGGAACCCGCGACCCACAGCTCAGGAGTGCTAACCACTCAGCCGTCGGTTGGCTGCAGAAATGATATAATATTACTAAAAGAAATCAAAACAATCTAAATTATATTCCCCAGTATTAGGAATCATGATTTAAATTAAATTCCATAAATAATTTGATGTTGAAATAATTAAATTACATAGTTGGATTACCCTGCGTGTGTCTAAACAATCCCCACAATTATATTTTTAAAGTAAGTGAAAAGATTCTGATAGATCATATATATATATATATATATATATATATATATATATATATATATATATAGCTGTCAAAAATAAATTGTAGGAAGATTACAATCAAGACGGAGCATCAAAGGTAGGGTAGTACACTATATCAACAATTCATCCTGAATTCAAAAACAGAGGAATAATAATTCTTTAGAAATGTCAGTTTCAGTAAGATTAAGAGTTCATTTAGAGAATTATTTCTTTAGATTAATTAAGAACACAACTTCTAAGTTCTCCCTATATCAATGAAGGATATTCTTATCAAATAATAATAAAATATTAATATGGGCTATGTTAAAGGTCTCAGTATTTACATTTTTTGTAAGCCTCTAAATAATCTGAAAAGTTGGATGTTGATACGAGTCCACCCCCCCCCCCAAAAAAAAACGTTTTTTACGAAGTCACTTGAATAAAGTTTAAACAAAGTGAGTAATTTTATTGAAGAACAAAAAGGCAAATTCTGTCAGGATATCAAATTAATGGAGCATGAACGTTAAAGCTGTTAGAAAATAAATTTCATTAAAATTTCTTCTCAAAGAAGGGGACACAATACACTTGAAATTTATAGGACAGAAAGAAGACGTTATGAAGTGCAAATGATGCACTTTTCATTACATTCTTGTAAAAAAGGCAATGTTAGGGACTTCACAAAGCACTTAAATAAAGAAATTGTGCAATATATTTTTTATACATAAACTGCATTTGAAACTTTTGATTGGTGAAGTGTAATTGTGATGACTTGTGTAAGAACTAGAAATATTTATCAGCAGGTTTTTTAGAATAAAAGAGTCAATATGTAGACCTCCAGGGATATAGTACATATTCCAGAAAGGTCACAGCTTGAATTATTACAATATTGCCACTTCCAACGGTTAAGATTCCAACAGAATACGAATTCCAACAGAATCTCAGCAGCCCGCTGTCAACAACAGGCGAGAAGATGTACTAGATACCCGGAGCGATTTAATAAGTCGAAAAACCACATCATGAACTTTGATGTAAGAAATGGGGTGATTTGTAAGATATGTATCCCGACAAGTTAGCAAATAGTATGTATTGCTAGGTAGGCCACCACAGTTCCGGCTACTTTTCTGGCTACACCATAGACAGAGGATTCTTTAGTTATGTGATCAATGATAATAAACATGGTCTCAGGAATGGCGTGACATCGTGTTTTCAGATGCAATGTGGCTCTGTTTACACGATCATGGTTTCCACACTTGTGCATCCTTCATGGTGTTTGGTGACACCATGAAGGAAGCATATTGTCAGTAGGCATTCGACATCGTCATATGCTAGCCTATTACTAGAATTTTGATGTACCATCTGTAATATTTCTTGGTCACTTTTTGCTCACATTAACGAATCATTGTACAATGACCATCAGTTTTCTGTGATGTTAAAGCACATGCCTACAACTTTTATTAAAGTTTGTGAAACGTTTATAGCAAGCTAAGGTACGAATGCATATTGCCAGTATTGTATGGACATTATTTCTTTATATATATGTATATATATGCATAGAAAATGTTCGAATCCTATATTGGTTAACATATTTTTCAGATTTTTCACCATTAAGAAAGATTCGCTGAATAACTAGCTTTTCACCATACTCTTGTCTCTAAGGTTTCTAAGGTGCATCATGTTGAAAGTAAATGGGCAGCTGTACCTGTATATGTAACCAAATATTAGCCCAAGAGTATAATTGCTGATATTGCTGAAAGAATTGTTCTGATTACTACTGATTTCAGGGTCTGCGATTCCAGGTATCATGAAAATTTAATAATTTGTAATAATTAGTGTAATAATTTTGTTCAATGAGTAGCATTTCATTATTTTAATTTAATTGCCAATAAATTATGCATAATGGTAGAGGCTCTGAAGCTGTAACTTAGACCCGCGGTCTCCAAACTTTGTAACCTTTCATAAAAGAATGATTTTCTTCATAGATTTTCACATATTTTTTTTAATATATATAAAGCATGTAACATAATCATACTCTAATAATCGCACCTGAAACACTTAATGATAAATATTTGACTAAGATTATAGACAAAGAAGAGGTTCATTAGGTTTTATTATTTTTGTATTATTTTGTAGCATATTGTAAGTTTATTATCGAACCACCAGTAGATTCCAAGAATACTATAGACACTTCACAAGCATCTATTGATTTCTAAGAATCCTAACTAGATCCTGCTGCAAAAATCCTTATTTTAAAGGATAAATTTCATACCATGTAATTGGAAGTTTAACAGGAATTGCTTGTACCAGTTTATTCAACTAAATTGTTTAGTTTTCATTTTATTCAATTAAATTCAATGCTATTTTATTTCAATACTAGTATGTCATTACAAATAAAAAATTTAACTAATCATTTAATAAATTTAATCATTCATAATTTCATTCTGAAATTTTAGACGCAATTCATGAGATATTAAATTCAATTTGTGTGTATATTCATAGTTTTTAAGCACTAAATTTATTATATTAATTTGCAAATCGGATTATTTAATGAATCTTCTACGTGGTTCAAGAAGTCTTTGTAACAATTATTTTAATCATGTTTTTTCACTTATTACAATAAAAGGAACACTTTTATAATATTCTACTGAATTCGGTACCACCCTGACTGAATTAACAAAATAAAGTCATTAAGATAACAACATTATTGATGATAAAATATCTTATATATGAACATTATTGATGATAAAATATCTTATGTATGAACATTATTGATGATAAAATATCTTATGTATGAACATCATTGATGATAAAATATCTTATGTATGAACATTATTGATGACAAAATATCTTATGTATGAACATTATTGATGATAAAATATCTTATGTATGAACATTATTGATGATAAAATATCTTTAAAAATGTATATTTTTTAGCATTATAAATGACATTTTCTGCTGAGCATTAAATGGCGCTTCAGTATTAAAAACTGTTGATATTAGCTTTATTTTCCTTAAATAACGATATTTTTCTTTAAACGAAATGATGAAAAGCAGTAAAAACTTCACAAGAAACGCTTTCGATTAATATTGTCTGATTGTCATAGAATACATTTCTAGAAATATATTTCATATAACAAAATTAAAAGTTTAGGATTCTTGCTGCAAATATTGTTTCGCACTGAAAAATATTCCATCATTTAGTATTTTGAAAATGAATGCATGTGTATGACATCTTCGCTGATTAATTATCATATTTCATGTCACTTCTCCTTTTAGCATTTCTATTTACAGTTTATTGATCTGAAAATAGGTATATTTTGTAAAATTTCCATTCATTCGGTAGATTGAATGACCTTGGCATTTTAAATTAAGTGACTTTGGTAACACCATTTCCAACTGTGCTTTCCCACAACTTCAACATCTGAGATTCGAAACGAGGAATATCCTCCTCGCTGGCGTGACGCTCGTAATTAGCTTAATTATGCCCATTTCATAGCTGTGAGTAGCAGTACAAAATTATTTCAAAAGATTTATTTTAATTATCAGGCAGCTGGGCATATTTTTGTTTTAATTAATGAAGTGGAAAAAAAATAATTATAAAAACAGCCATTCATAACTTATTAGGGCAACCATAAAATTCAATGCATGTGGTCTCAATTAAAGCAGTAAAATTTGGTGTCCAGCTGGAAAATGTAATTTATAACGACTTTAGAACTAATTAATTTTCAATGATTATTCTTAAATCACATTTTTCACGCAATTAGAGATAAGTCAATGAAAAAAATTTCCTTCATTATGTTACTTTAGACTTTAGCATATTGCTTTTGGTGTCTGAATAGTGAATGTAGGTAGCGAAGGATTTATAGTGTATTTAGTTTTCCCTTAGTTTTAGTTCAATAACAATAGGTTTTTATTTTATTGCTATTATGAATTTAAGCAGAGCAATATTCATTTCTGAAATCATTAATTATGGCTTTATTTAATATAATAATGTATATATATATATATATATATATATATATATATATATATATATATATATATATATATATATATATATATATATATATATAATATATATATATATATATATATATATATATATATAATAGTACATTTTTATAAAATTAACCAAAAACCAAATTGAGAATAATATTCAAATACTAGATGGAGAAAATATATTTATAAAATTAATCAAAAATCAAATTGAGAATAGTAATCAAATATTAGATTGGGAATAATACATTGAAAATACGAAATATAGTAAGCAGATGGAAAAATGTTTAATATATATAGTTTAAAATTCCATATTTTGACTAATTTTATAAATATATTATTATTCCCCATTTGGTATTTTCAATGTATTTTTAAAGTATTATTCTCCATCTAATATTTGATTATTATTCTCACTTTGGTTTTTGATAAATTTTATAAAAATGTACCATTAAATATATTTTAGTAATTCTATTTTAGCTGCTTTTGGGCTGAATGTATTGCTAAATATATGTGTTATCTATTCTTGTTGTATTTTTTCTTTTTATATATATATATATATATATATATATATATATATATATATATATATATATATATATATATATATATATATATCCCGTTTTGGAATTCTGATAAATTTCATATTAGTGAAATATCAGTAAATGGCTTAGATTAACCAAACACAACTAATTTCAACGTTCTCAAAATAATAATTCACGAAAAACTTTATATAATCTTAACGCATATACCGTTTAATCAAATGTAGCAGAATGTGATCCTCAGTAAAATTATGAAATGGGTGGATGTTTTAAGAGAAAAGAGAAATAAAGTTATTAAAATGAAGGTAACCAAAAATGTTTTTGTATATACGTCTATTTCCTAGATTAAGGGCAAATTTCTTCTCTTATTAGATTTTTTGGTATCACATGACTATTTCAGATTTCATTTCAGTAATAACATTGCGTGCAAACACAGAGAAAAATGTGTTATTTTATTATCTTTATTAATTTTGTTATATTATCTTTATTGTGTTGTTATATTATCTTTATTTTGTTATTATATTATCTTTATTGCTTTATGCGAACCACTTATAAAAATCGTATGCATACTGTTGTCTTGAAAATTAAATTTTCCAAACTAAATATCATTAAAAGTAATATGACCAAATAAAGCTAGAAATACATATAAAATGTTACAATCAATTCAAAGTTTAAAAAAAATATAACAAAATTTTTAAAAAATGCTTAGTTATATGTATAATTTTTTCATCAATTTATTTGTGTTTGGGTGTCAATAATTTCCTCGTATATTTGTATTGTTATGGACAATAAAGTGGTAAAATATCTATATATTTATTGGCAATGAAGAAGTAAACCTATTCACAAAAGAAGAAACATCATTCAATTTTGTATAGGCAGAAGCATTTTTCTCACTATAAAATAATCTGTTCTCTTAACATTGGTATTGTTAGGGTGGCAATTATTGAACTATACGAAATAAAACGTAAATTTTTTTAATATGTAACGTCAATACAGATATTCAAATTTCACAGGTTACTCATTTATGTGTAACAGATCCTGAGAATATGGTAGCCTAGTAAATCACATTCCAATGGCCTCTAGATACCCCATATCCAGAAGACGCTCCCCAATGTGTTCCTCCAGGACATCAAATACTCTCTGGCTCTAATGGGATCGAGCTTCACCTTGCGTGAGCTTTAATTTGTTGAAATGATGGGCACTTTGGATAAAGGGAATGAAGTCATTTTCCAACACTTTCACGTATCATTCAACAGTCACCTTTCAGTTAAAGAATATCACATTGATTATTTCGCTACTGAATATTTCACTCTACGCAGTCTTCTCTAGTTGGGAGAAGAGAGTTTTCGATTGCGAAATGTGGATTCTGAATACATCAAATTTCGCCAATTTTGATTATTGATGAATTCCTCCAAATAAAAGTAGGCTTCGTTGCTAAACTGAACCCTATGCACATCAAATTTCTGTTTGTTTCTTCTCTCGACGATAGTGGAAACAACCACTGTTCAAAGACCTGAGACTTCATGGCTTAAGGGTTTAATTTTTCTATGGGAAGTGAAATAGGTCTTCAACTACAATTTATCACATAATTTCCTACTTGAGTTTTACTTGTTGTGCAACTCTACTGATCGATTTGCTTGGTCTAGTTTGAAACACAGCGTGTGTCTTCTCGATGTTTTCAAGCGTTTTCATACTTGTTTGAGACCGACATTGCAAACAAATTATCACAAACACTATTAGTCCTCTCAAACTTTAGAATGAAATTCTTATTCGTTAGCACATTTGGATTGATGGCCATCAGCTTGTACTCATTTGGAAACATTTTAAGATGCAATCAAGTTGCTATTGGCCTCATTTTCTTTTACAAATGGGCGATGACAACGAATTGCGTGCGCAAGCGTATACTAATTCCCATCATGTTTTACGGCTAACCACGAATCTTGAGGTTCATTACAAAAAACCGTCCAGTACTCATGATGGTTATACTTCAGATATTTCAATAATTGTCCATACTTCTCTGTACTTATAAGTACAATGGAAAACTCATTTTCCTGAAATGCCTATACTTTGAAAAGTCATTTATTGGACATTGTGACTTGAAAAAAACATAATTAAAATTATGTATGATAGTTTACGAATTGCAACTTTAAAATTTTCAAAGAATTAGACTTTTACAAAAATATATATATATATATATATATATGTATATAATTGGAATCTTGCTTATAAATTGTTAAATTTGTCATGATTTTATATATATATATATATATATATATATATATAAGCAGAGAGAAGTATAAATACATTTTTTTCTCTCTCTCTCTCTCTATATATATATATATAGAATATTATCTTCCTAAATTGGATAAGAATTTCTGGCATTTGATATAAAGCAATTGAGAACATTTAAAAAACTGCGTCTTTTCTCAACACTAAACTTATCTTTTAACCAAACATAAGAAAAGTAAAGTTGGAGCAATTTCTTCCGTCTCTTAAAATAAAATTCTGTCTTCGCTTAAAATTTTACTTTTTTAATTTGGTAATTAAGTACTTATCGTTAGATTACAGTTTAACTATTACAAAACAGACTTGGCACATAGCTTCAGGTTTAAGTTTTATCTGATAAGTAGTGAAGGAAGTAATGTAAGAGTGAAACTTTATGATTTTGATTTGGCAACTATACTGCTCTAAATATTTGCCAAAAAGTTATTTTTAGCCTAGCTTTATGAGAAAATTTAAAATAATTTTTAAAGAAGCGTAGCTTTTAAAGTTGTTATAAGAGAGCTTCGCAGTAGTTTCATAAGATGTTAAATGGTTGTTTTCTTGAGATTTAAGTCATATAAAAACGACCGACAATTTTTTTCAAATCAAAATCTTAATACAACTGATATCACAATAAAAAACTTGGGTACTTATTTTTATGAAAAAAAGTAATCAAATTATTTGAAAGAAATTATCTTTTTCAAATAATTGGTGTAGTATGATTGCTGTTTTAAAAACTAATTTTTTGAGTTTTAATGAAATGTTTCTCAAAATGTAGGTTGTTTAATTCCGTTATATTTCCTATCGCATTAGACATTACTTTCAGTTTAGTTTGTTTCGTGCTCTATTGTCATTTCTTGCCCTCAAAAATTACGACATCAATATTGTTTCCTTATGTAAATAGAGGTAGGTTCATATTTATGAAATGCTACTGAATAATAACTAATTAGATACTTTAATTAACTAATTTGATGTCTTTAATATTCCGAATTTTCATCATTTAATTTTTATGTCGTATAAATACCCAAATACAAGTAATTTATAATTGCTTATTTCTCTCATCTGGAAATCACTAAACATAGCTAAAGACACTTTTATTTTCAATCTTCATCAAGTGACAATATTAATATCTAATTTAATATCTTTTTTCTTCAATTCATGAATAAAGAGAAAATAGATGTGCAAGTTTTCCTGCAGAAGCTTTTTTATCATACCAATGTTTGTCTCCTCGAGAATTGAATTGAATGACTGTTTAATGTTATAAGCTTATCATGGCTTTTACCAAAGTTTTCTGAAGCCAATTAGTGTACTTTTAAGCAATTTCAAATCAATAATTTGCTTCACAATATTTTTGAAAGTAGAAAATATTGTCAATTTTTTAGAACAAAAATAAATTTCCATGTCTGTTATCCGAATTTTATTCGAGGTATTAAAATCCACTGATGGTATTTTAATGTCTCGATGTACTATCTGAGGAGATTTGAAGTGATGATCTAGCTGTTTTTTTCGATGATAACCTAAATTAATGCCAAGAGTTATTTTACACTACTGGCCGTTAAAATTGCTTCACCAGGAGGAAATGCAGATAACAAAATGATATTTATTGGACAAATGTATTATACTACAAATAACAAGTGATTAAATTTTCAAAAAATTTGGCTGGATAGATCCTGAGAAATCAGTACCCAGAACAACCACCTCTGGCAGTAATAACAGCAGTTATACGCCTGGGCATTGAGTCAAACAAAGATCGGAATGCATGTACAGGTACAGATGCCCATGCAGCTTCAACATGATGCCACAGTTCATCAACCGTAGTGACTGGCGTTTGGTGACGAGCCAGTCGCTCGGCAACCATTGATAAGACGTTTTCTATTGGTGAAAGATCTGCAGAACGTGCTTGCCAGGGCAACAGCCGAACATGTTCCGTATCAAGGAAGGCCCGTACAATACCGGCAACATGCGGTCTGACATTATCCTTCTGAAACGCAGGGTTTCGCAGGGCTCGAATAAAGGGTAGAGCCACGGTTCGTAACACACCAGAAATGTAACGTGCACTGTTCAAAGCACCGTCAATGTGAACAAGAGGTGACCGAGACGTATATCCAATGGCATCCCATACCATCACGCCAGGTGATGGGCCAGTATGACGATGACGAATGCACGCTGCCGCCAAACAAGGATGCGACCATCATGATGCTGTACACAGAACCTGGATTCATCTGAAAAGATGACGTCTTGCCATTCGTGTGCCCAGGTTCGTCGTTGATCACCTCAGTGAAGGCGCTCTTGTCTATGACGCAGCGTCAATCGAAGCCGCAGCCATGGTCTCCGAGCTGAGAGTGCATGCTGCTGCAAACGTCGTCGAACTGTTCGTGCAGACACTTGTTGTCTTCCAAACAACCCCGTTTCTTGTCTCACGGCTCGTGACGTGGTTGCACGATCCATTATGGTCATGCGGATAATATGCCTGTCTTCTCGGCTGCTAGTGATAGGTGGCCATTGAGATCCCACATGGCGTTCCGTATTACCGTTCTGAACCCATCGATTCCATATTCTGCTAACAGTCATTGGATCTCGACCGACGCGAGCAACAATACTGCGATAAGATAAACCGCAATCCCGGTACGCTACAATTCGACTTTCATCAAAGTCAGAAACGTGCTGGTACGAATTTCTCCTTCTTACACGAAGCATCACATTAACTTATCACCAGGCAACAACGTTCTAAAGCAATTTGTGTATGAGGAACCGGCTGAACAATTTCCTCATTTAAACACAATGTAGTTGTAGCTACTGGCGCCTGCTTTGTCTGAATGCGCTGAAAAGCTAATCATTTGCATATCACAGCACCTGCTTCCTTTCGTATAAATTTCACACGTCTGTAGCATGTCGCCTACTTGGTGTAGCAATTTTAATGGCCAGTAGTGTACTTAGGATTCTATCTTAACTAATTATCTTTAATCTAGTGCAGCATTAAACTATGAATAATAGTTATTAACAGTGCTTCCTTATATTGAAAAATGTTAATTTACAATAGTGTTTTTATATTTCTTGCTATATCCCAAGCTGATAATTTTATTGTTATTTTCAGTTGATAATTCAGCTTATTTGGGTGAAAGGAACATGATAAATTAGTTATTAAGTGATCAGTCTTCATGTTTATTATTTGTGAATTCTACTCTTGTTTCGGACGATGATGTTATGGTTCTATTAGAATTCAAATTGATTGTAGATCCTTTTCGAATAAATCCAAGCGAAATAACAATCTCAGAGTAGTAAACGAATGATTACATGACTTTGAAAAATAGTGTTTTTCGTTATTAATATATAACCATTTAGATTGCTTGTACTGTTCACATTAATTGCTGCAATTATATGAATTTCTCTTGAATATACGTATGTATAATGGATTCATATGCATGAAATCAATTTTTTCTTGATATCCATCTTTTTCTAAAACTGTTGCTTATCATCAAGGAAATGATTAATTTTTTATGTCTCATTATTCGTTGTTTCCCCTATTATTATCGTTTTCCAAAAGTAGCACTTTATTTGCTCCAATATGTATTATATATCAATGAAATCTATTGCTCGTTATTACCATTGGCAGACGTACATTTTACTATTCCATCATTAACTTTTGTTTAACAGATGTACTGTAGAAAGACTGTATAAAGTCACTGTATAGTAGAACTAATATTATCCAATTCACTTTCAGAGGTTTCAGAAAAATTTATTTTATTGAAGAAGAGAAGTAAAATGAGAAAAAGGAGGAAGATCAAGAAAATGAAATGTAAAAGAGGAGAGAGAGGCTAAAGATATAGGAGAAGGGATTATGAGTGAGACTTCAGATTTCAAATTGCAAATGATGATAAACTTATTTAAAATGTTGAGTAAGAAGATGACTTTAACTTTCAAGTTGAAGCAGACACGGAACCATCAAATAATCAAGCTTTTATTGACTTTTAATTAGCTATTAAGTGGATGGAACTTCAGCTCGAATATGACCACCTGCAAACTCTCTGTCAAGGGGATGCGCGATTTGACTGCCCGAATATGGATGAAGACAGTGAAATAGCTTAGGTGTCCGAGATTATCAGCAAACACAATGACATTCATTTACAGCATTGTACACACATGAATACAGTATGTATGTAATACACTTATAAGTACCTTAACATATAAAAATATTCCATCTTCATTTAATTGATTAAAAAAAAATTTCCTTTAAAAACATGTAGTTTTTCTCATATTTTCAAAGTCTAATAGTTAATTTTTTCCCGAAAAAAATCCAATCATCTGGTCCTATTTGATTCAGATAATTGAAGTTACATTATATTTTATTTATTCCATTATCTTTTAATCAAATACATTTTATTTATTATACATAACCTATTTGTTATTAGTCCTGATTGAGTTTATACATTTTATTTGTTCCATTATCTCATTTATCCAATATATTTTATTCGTTTCATATTTCTTCTATTCATTATAATTCTTCACCAAAGAAATACATTTATTTCTACCGTCTATTTTTCATCAATGTATTTTATTAATTCCTCATATTCTATTTATAAAATTCTATTTTATCCAAAAATTTCATATTTCTGATAGATCACTGTTCTTATTGTTGGTATAGATCAGTTTTTATTATTTTTTCATGTCATCAATGTGTTTATTATTTCAAGATTTTAATTTTTCACACCATTTCATTTTTTTTCACACCATGTGATATGTTTTACATGGATAAATATAAACCATTTGAAAAATATAATTTGCAATTAAAACTTAAAAAACTTTGAATTGTACATTCCTTTATATTTACATGGTTGGATGGCATAAATTTGCCAAAAAAAATTTTAAATTGAAGTCTCAGAAATAATTAATTTGTTTTTTAATCAAATATATTTTTATTTTTTGTTGAATCTAATAAAAGTTGTTATAAAACACTTAAAATGAAACCTTTAAATTTATATTTGCAGACAATTTGTACTTATACCAGATTACAAAAATGAATTAAATTAAAAACTTTGTTGCAATTATATTTTTGCAAAGAAAATAGTAAATTATGTACTCCAGTGATATTCACAAGTATTTTTTTCCAAATTTCCAGCTTGTCTAATGTAAATTTATATCTTTATAATGAACATTCAGTAACAAAACGTTTTGTAACAATGTACTAATTTTTTCAATTTATTTTTTCTTTTTATCTCTTGATTTTTTTCACTTTTATCTGAACAAACATTTTAACTCTGTTTTTGCTCCATTTAAGCGTGATAAAATGAGTCCCTATTTACATTTTTCCTGTAAAACTATGATAATACGACATAATTTGATTTTGAGAGTGACTTTTATTTTATTTACATAAAGAAACAGCATTAATATTTTTTCACAGTGATTGGAAAAAAGAATCAAGTTAAATTTCTTTGATTTCTGTGGTAAAAAGAATATCTTTTGTTAAACTAAGGTTTGTAGACAACTTATTGAATTTCACAAATTAAAGAAAATTAGAATTAAAAACTTTGCATAAACAATACAAAATCATAATTTCTATTTTTATATAAATGGATTCCTTAAAAATAGGAATATAGATAAAAAAAAATGAACGTAGTTTGTGATATCTTTCATTTTATGAACACATACTATATTTTTCACTTATTTCTTTTTAATTATTTTTGGAGAAGTTTTGTTATATTGTTAACTAATATTTCTTTGAATTAATGTTACTTTAATGATGATGCAAGTTTTTATTTAATGTTATATTGTTATTATTTGGAGCACTAAAAGGAATTTAACGATTTTAGAATCAATGAAACCGTTTTAATAGTGGTTATTGGTAAATTATAACGAGGTTTAACTAGATTACATAAAATTTAACGCATTTTTAAATAATATTCCGATTATTATTTTTTACATTATAGTTATCAATTTTATATTATTAATTATTAATTTTACACAATTAAATTATTAATTAAAATATTATTATAAGTTTTTTTTTATAATTTTGATTTATCTTTCTTTTAACTATCAGATGGCGAGCACATTTCATGTTATCATACATCAAACATTTTGAAGATAAATTTCGCAAAGATTACATAGAAGTCTTTCATGTTTATTTACTTGACTCTGATTGATAGACCCTTTTAAAAAGTTCATTGGAGATGGAAAACGCCTGCACCTGCATCGTTAATCCTGAGTGCTCCCAGATGAACTGAAGGCCACAGAAAATTTGCTTAATTAATCACTTGTTTCTACCATTATTCCTCAAACAATATTCGAAATTACGTCGTTCAATCTCCCTTGAAAACAAAATCGTTTGCAAAAATTATTAGACTGTGGCATCATTCTCAGTGAAACTGAAAAATACAACCCCGTATGGGCGGAGTCTGGTCAAATTCAGTGGCTTTCTTTTATTTATTATTACTTTTTTTTACTGCGCGGGATATGACCTTGAAACATGATTGAAACCTACCTCTTTTGACCTTATTCCAGGAGATCGTCATCATTTGAAGAAATGATACTTGTCGATCAAGAACAAGTTCCTGTAAGCAGCGTGGACAGAACAATTAGGAGCAGGAAAAGTGGAACATTGTGTTCAAAATGAAGCGATTTTATATGGAAGTTGACATCTGAGCGCCGTCAGAATGTCTATCGCCTCCCCCCTGCTGGGAATCTGATGGAACAAACAGGGAGGGATCTAGGGAGGTCAGAGATAGAAGCTTCACGATCTCTGCATGTCATAGAAATGAGATATTTGCTTTCAACAACTAATGTCATAATGGAAGTATGAGAAGTGTAAGAACTTAAGTGTTACAAACTTATTTCTATGTTTCCTATTCTATTCATAATTAATAAATTTTGAAACTGAACTCTAAGAAATTTCATTTTAATTTTTATTGATTTATTTTGAAGGTAATTGTAAGTTTATTTTAATTCAGATGTATAAATATTTATTTTTTTATTCATCATGAAATTTTTTATTAAATATTCTCGAATCTTGTAAAAAAAAAACTTGATTTGAAAAAGAGAATCTTTGGTTTCTCCAAGTTTAAATTCAAAATATAATGATTTTACTTGTACCTAACAGAATTTACAAAAATTATCCATTGACGTTTTAATAAAAATGGTTGAGCACAGATTCTGAATAATCCAGAATATCAAATTCTGATTTTTTTTTTTTTTTTTTTTTTTTTTTTGGGCGTTGAAGAAATGTTGCCAAGATTACGTATTATGACGTGCGTAATGACGTAAATACTAGGGTTGCCAAGATAAAATTTTCTGCATTCTTATAGGTCTCCATATCTATGCCGTAATACAAACCAGGTTATCAGATACATAAGAAAATCTGCCAAAAAATCACCAAAATCAGAATTTGTCATCCTAGATTAAATGGCATCTGTTGGAATCTCCAATGGTTGAATTTAAACATAATTTTCACTAAGCAGTTATGTTTATTTTGCAATCATTATCGAATATAGAGAATGGTAATGTTTACATAAGCCGCCATGCATATAAAAATACTTAACATACAGCGATTGCAAAAGGTACAGATTGTTTTTACAGATTACATCCGATGTATACCTAGTAACTTTCAAATATTGGGGTAGACTCCTGAGCTGTCAGTTTTTCAAATTACCCCAGCATGTAAGACATTTGGCAGAATTAATATTCAAAGTGCATGGCTTCTAAGCACTGAGATTTCTGATGAGGTCAAAAAAGATTAAATTAAATCGATTCATCGACAAATATTGTATGAAATACTGGGAAATAATAAAAAAAATTTTACCGCATATTTTTACCTTTTAAAAATTATTCACAGAAGATAAAGCAATTCATAGTTATTAAACATTGTTTCTCGTGCAATAACAACAAAGACCCAACGAAAATTCAAATTAATGCATTCTTATAGTCATCTAAAAGTTAGGCATTTGATTGTTAATTTCAAACTATATTGGATGTTAAGAATCTAAATATAATTTTAAACATTGATAAAAACAACTCAATGTTACACTTGCATTTTTTTTTTTACAATTACACTATTTTTTGTTTTTAAATGATTCCAGAATATTAAAGTAACTTGAAATTTTTATCCGTCTATAGATTGAAAGAGAAGTAATGACCATATTCCTAAAATTAGCACCGAATAAAACACATTATATTATAAGCATTTACAAGACTGCATTGTGATATCATTGCAAAATAATTTACTATTCACCGCTGTCATAGCTTTTAGATTACGAAATAAATTTACCTCAAAAAGAGGATGTTTGCGAAAACGTATTTCGAAAATTCGAATCAATTTTCTTTTTATCTCGAGTACAATCATACGTGTGTGTAATTGAAAAACCACTAAAATCTATTTTAAGCTACCTGAACATAGAAGATTTAGTTCTTAAATGAATAATAACAATAAGTATTTGAACGTAAATGAAAATTTTTCTGGTAGAAATTCAAGTTCGGAAATAATATTTCAATCTGGTCTTGAACGGATTAATTTTTAAGCATACGCAATTTTCTCTTTTTATTGAAGATACTGTGGTATTGAATTTCAAATAGCAGCTAACAAGAGAGCTCTAAATTCGTAATATGTTGATATCAAATGTTGAGAATAGAATATTATGTTAACAACTTATCTCTTTCATTTAAAAAAGAAAACTGTGTAAACTAACATTTTTGAGAAATATGCTGTTTTTTAATGATCATTTAAGTGACCACTTTTACAGTCAAAATATATGTTATTTTAAGTATCACTGCAGTAGGAATTTTTTTTTATTTTGTTCCATTAATAAGAAACATAAAATCTCCGCTAGAGGGCAAATGAAACAAAAAGTAGATGAATGGCGACCGTTAGTATTGGTCATAGAATGGTTAACTGCAATTTTCAATAATTTTTTTTTATATGCAGTCTTTTATTAAGATATCCTGACATAACTATATATGAAAATAACTGAATGATAAATATTTAAAGCGAAAGCATTTGCTAGAGAGAGCACATTTATTTTATTAATTTTACATAAATTGAAACAATAAAAACATTATTTTATTTCCTGTTTATTAATCTCAAATTAATTAACGCAAATCATCTGATTTTCACTGTTAAAAGTATAAAAGTTTATTTTCATAGAATGTGTTATTATAACATCAATGCGTATATATCTGTTATAGAAAAAGAATTTTAACACAAAAAAAAAACATTTATGGATAAATTTCTGAGAAACAAGATAAATGAGACAACAAATGACATTTATACCAGAAAAATCTGAAAAGAAGCAAAGCTAAGAAAGGAAAGAAAACGCAACTAAAACTGTCTGATTCAATGAAGACTTAGGATTTCAGCAACGCAAGAGACAAGTGGAAATACGCTTTCGTGTCTATTGGTGTTATTAGAATTGCAGGTAGTTATAAGTCATGTACATAATGTATATATTTAATAGCTTGTTTTCAGTAACAAATAACAGATCGAAAATCAATTAAATTATTGTCAAGTGAAATCTTACAATAAAACGAATTTCATATACTATGACATCTGACTTATCGAATCGAATCTGCGTGACTTCATAAAATTTGTTTCAATGTGTTAATTTATGTCTGTGGTCATACAAGAACTCAAAAACACTATTAAATTCATTTAAAACATAAAATCGATATTAGTTGTGTAATTTTTCAACAAAGGAAGGAAAATATTTTTTATAGTATTTTATCAATGATTTTAGAATACTTTTATGACTTTATGTAAAGTGTGAGATGATCCGAATGTGTGGAAATAAACTAAGGTGTATAAATTTCAGGAAAGATTTTGCTGTTGATCTCTAAATATTCAAATTCAAAACTGTTATGTCTATTTTTTATTTATTTATTTTTCAAAATTCCAAAAAGAATTAGGTTTTGGTCTTAACACTGTTCAATATTACATCCTTTATGATTTTCAAGATGCTATACCTTTCTCCCTAAATATTTTTCAAGACATTCACAATTTCAAAATGTTAACAAGATATCTATCAAAATATTAATCTAAATATCATAAACAAACAAAAGATTATTTATAGTTATTGTCTTCGCCCATGTAACAAACAATACCAAACTGAATGCTAATTTAATGCTATATTATTGTTATATTATATTATGACATCATAAAGAACTTCGGCACAGGTGCGGTATAGTCCATGATGCCAAATTCTGCTATTGGCGACTTTTTGGCGGATTTTCTTATGTATCTAGCAACCTTGTTTTTATTACGTCATACATGTGGAGACTTATAAGAATTATGCTGAAAATTCTATTTTGGTAACCATAGTATTTACGTCTTTGCGCGCGTCATGGTACGTCATCTTGGCAACATTTCTTCATCGCCAAAAAAATTCAGAATTTGGAATCATGGATTATATGGCACCTGTGTGGAACGTTTTTAATTTCATAAGAATACTTTTTAATTATTGATACAAAAACATGTTGCAGTTACACTAAATTTTTATTGTTACGCCATTTCGTTGTCTTCAAGTATATCAAAGCAAATTGAAAATTTTATCTGTTAGTAGATTGAGAGAGGAATAATATGTGATTCTTTAAATTAACACACCTACGAACCAAAGTATTTTAGAAATGTTTGCATGATGGCATCATCATATCATATCACATAACATGTTATGATTACATAACTTAGTAATTTGTCATTCCTTGTATCAAAATCTTTAGGGTTTCGATACAGAGTTTCATATACAATTGAACGTTTAAGAAACCATACTTCAAAAATTCAAATCATTTCTCTTTTTTCTCGAATTGAATCATATAAGTTTGTAATTGAAAAATCGTTAAAATTTATTTGAACTATTTTTCATTTGAAGAAGGATATAATTTTTGAAAGAAGTAATTTGAATGGAAAAGGAGCTTTCATTGATAAAAATACAATTTATCTATCATTATGTTTAAAAATATATATTATATTAAAAATATCTATTATTATGTTTAAAGATTAATTTTCTGTGATATCATAGAAGATAATTTATAAAATAATCGTGTATGACATCATAGAAGATTAATTTTTCAAATTCGATCACATTCTTTTTTATAGAAGAAATTGGTTTATATTTCTTCAACTATTAAATAGTAGAAGCTTTCTAAATTCGTAGAATTTTCATCTTAAATGTTGAGAAGAATCTTATGTTAAAAGTTTGCCGCTTTACAAAAAATCGCATAAGGAACAAAATCTTACTAAATTCGAAAAGAAGATAGTTTTTATATTTCTTTATTGATCACTTTTACTATTCAAAAACAAACACAACTTTAAATATCATAGCAGTAAATATTTTCCTTCCGTTCCACATTTATTTAATTAATTTTTTTGTTAATTTTACTTAAATTGAAAAAAAAACTAAAAGCATTAACCTATTTTCTGTTCGTTTATCATAGTCTGTTTGAACACATCTCATCTCATTTCCTGCACCAATGAAAAACATAATAGTTTACTTTTAAAAGCAAAAAATAATTGTTATAAGAACATCAACTATAAGTAAATTTTTTTCCAAAAAATAAGTTCTATTTCTAAAGATAAATAAAAAAATTGATAAATTATTTAAAAAAAAAAAAAAAAGATAAATGACACATCAAATGACATTCTTATAGGAAAAAAAACTTAAAGGAAACAAAAGGGAAATAAAGCAGAAAAGATCTGATTCAACGAGATCCGCGATTTCATCACTGTAAGAGCATGCGGAAATATTTGAAACCACATTAGACTCTTTTAAAATTTTTTTGCCTGGAATAATATGCATTGGAATAATATTTATCAATATTTGACATTGGGAGAATTACTAACAATACATGTCATATTTTATATATTTAATGTGGGTAAAAATAAAAATAAGAAAATGTATATTTACCATAAAATTTAATGTGATCATTAGGTCATCCTTAAAATACGGACTTTTATCATATCATTGAGTACTATAACCTTATGTTATACATAAATACAATATATCAAAACAATGCTGTAAATGAAAATCATTGCTTGCTGTATATCTCGGTCAGAATAAGCAGTTTTACAGCCACGATCCGTTTTCTGGCAGCCACGTCGCCCGTCCGCTTGACAATGAGAATTTGCATATGGTCTCACTCGGGCTGACACATTCAATCCACATTAAAGCAGTTTCAAAGATGGTAAATCTTTCACTAGAAGATGGTTCCTTGTCTGCTTCAACTCGAACATTAAGGTCGTCTTCAATTGACCACCGTGTACAATTTTAAATCTAGTGTTTGATCCCTAAGCCATTCTCCAATATCAATTTCTGAACATTTGAGAATTTTCAAAAGATTGTTTCTGAATACCTCAATCGATACGTATCACTCTCATCTACTCCCTTCTCCTCTACCTTTTCTTTTCTTGAGCTTTTTTCCTTTACGCATTTTTTTATTTCTTCTTCAGTTTATTCTTTGAAATTATGAAAGCAATTCGGATAGTTGGATTTCTAATTTACTTAAAACGCATGCTTTTTTACTGCCACCCATCATTCCTTTAGGTATCAGTATGATGGGGCCTTCGTTCATTTAATCGCTTCAAGCAATCATTTGAATGCAACATCTGACCATCAATGGATTGGACATGGTGGTCTAGTGGATTAGTCTGCTTGATCAACAGAGCTATTACGTTTAAATTATTTTTTTCTGGGGCCATGTAAATTTCTCGTTTAAAAAATTCTTGATACACAAACAAGGAACACACAACATTCCTGTTCTGAGATGTCCAAGACATTCCTGGAATGTTTGAACTCTGAACATTCCAGGAATGTCTTCTTTTGCACTCCCTCTGCAGCTAAGATTTTAGCACATGAGAATGAATCAGCACACGTGGAGACAACTTCCTTAACACTTTTTTTTGTTGTGAACTGTACTTCATTTTTTCCCTTGTGTTTTTAAATTTTATAAGCATATCGAATAATCTCAATATCTCTTTTACCTTCTATTTTCTGTCCTTTCTTTTCATATATTTTATACCTACAGCAACACAACCTTTTCTCTTGCGTTAGCATAAAATCGATCTTACAATCTCCGTGTCCGCTTGAGAAATAAAGATTCGATAGAAAACAACCACCATTATTTAATTCCCGGCTGCTTCAGGAAGATATTTCCGACTTATCCTATTACGAGATTTAATACTGACCAAGTGTCACTTACTCTGCACTCACCACCTATACAAAAGTGGTATCTGTACACATGTCGACTCATCATTTAATTTTGGCTTAAAGTATGTGGTAATGATATTATGCGCCTAGTTTTGGGATTGTCTAACAAATTGCATATTTACATGTTTAAAATATGTACATTCAAATATAAAATCAATATACAAAATATTTTACAAAAAAAAAAAAAAAAAACCAATACACTTAAATATAATAATAAGTTATATTAACAATCATAGTGGATATATAAAAATAGTAATAGTATAATAAGTAACAAAATACAGTTGAACATCATCTGAAAAATCATCATTTTTTTAAATTTTGTGACTTATATTTGGAGTGAATTTAAGCCTAATTCCTTACAACAATGAATTAGCATTTTTTTTTCCAATTTTTCTCTTCCTTTGTAGTTTTTTAGTGATACTGAAATAAAAGCTAATGTTGCTGGTGAATCTCTAGAATTAATAATATCTTTTAAAATTTTTCTCATGGAGATAGTGTAATATGGCATGAGTTCTAAAAATTAAATAAGAAAAAAAAAGTTAAATCGCTTAAATTTTCATACGCTTCTTTAACATTTATTGATGTTTTCTAGAAATTTTCTAGAATTTCTCGGTCATTTCATAAAATTTGCAACAAAAATAATGCCTCATTGTCTGTAAATGAGATCATTGAAATATTCAAACATAATAAATAACAAATTTATAATTTTATAATATTAAATATATAATTTTCCGAGAACTACAGAACCAAAAAATATTAATTTAAAAGCAAAATTTACTTTTTACACTGTATTGATTTCAGTAATCTAAATGATAAACTCCAAATGTTGAAATAATTTAAATAATTTATTTTTGTAAATAATAATTAATTAATTTAAGAATTTAAATAATGAATACATAATTTTCCGAGAACTAAAGAACAAAAAATATTAATTTAAAAGCAAAATTTACTTTTTACACTGTATTGATTTCAGTAATCTAAATAATAAACTCCAAATGTGGAAAGAATTTAAATAATTTATTTTTGTAATTAATAATTAATTAATTTAAGAATTTAAATAATTAATATATATTTTTCCGAGAACTAAAGAACAAAAAATATTAATTTAAAAGCAAAATTTACTGTATTGATTTCAGTAATCTAAATGATAAACTCTAAATGTGGAAAGAATTTAAATAATTTATTTTTGCATTCGATAATCATTAATTTCTGAAAATGTTACTAACAGCTTCTAATGGTATAATATATTCTTTCAAAACTTGAGAGTATTGTGGATTTCAAGAATAATTTTATTATTATCTTTAATATTAAATATATTATCTCCTTCAAATTTAATATTACCTTCGTTTTGTGAAATTCGTCAACAGATAAAGACAACCATTTTACCTATAAGAAGTACTGGAAAAATATATTTTGTCCAGATTATTGTAATAATAGAAAAGATATGAGTTCTCTTTTTATTCTGAAAAAAATTCTTAAAGTAAAATAGAAATTTGATTCTTCCATTTTTTGCGGTGTTGATTCTTCCCTTTTCTGCAAATCTGATTTTCTTAGATGTTACCAAAGGACAATATCCTTACTTTACATATTGTTTTCTCAAATAATTAAATGACCAACTCCTTTAATTTCGCTTTATGATAATATAAAGCTAATGAGTTCTGTTTGTTATCTATGTGTCAGTATTTATTTTTAAAAAATATTCGGTGTATTTACATTTACAAGCTTTAGTGGGATATAATGATAATAATTCAGACATCAGAATATAGTTTAACATTTCTTTTTAATCCTGCAGAATACAAGCCATTCGGCTTAGAATAGGTAATTTATTTACTGATAAATTTTCTCTTTTTCAGTATTTTTGTTTTGAAATGCTAGTAATAAATTGGGCTATAAATAATAAATTGGATTATAGCCGTGTCATATTTAATAAGGAACATGTTTCCTTACGCTTCTATTTATTGGAAACTAAAACCATGATCATCTAGTGATGTCACAGAAACCGCTTTACCAATATTGGATATGACACTCGTTTTAGGTTTCCTATCGTAAGCATAACCAGAAAAGTTTCTGTTCACAAAAATTGTTATATATATATATATATATATATATATCATAATGTGGCGGAATACATGTAGTTTTAGGTTTGCTATCGTAAGCATAGACAGAAAAGTTTCTGTTCACAAAAATTGTTGTATATATCATAATTTGGCGAAATATATATAGTCTTAGGTTTGCTATTTTAAGTTTGCTATCGTAAGCATAACCTGAAAAGTTTCTGTTCACAAAAATTGTTATATATGTATATATATATCATAATGTGGCGGAATACATGTAGTTTTAAGTTTGCTATCGTAAGCATAGACAGAAAAGTTTCTGTTCACAAAAATTGTAATACATATCATAATTTGGCAAAATATATATAAATGAAAAGACATAAATTTATAAGAAACATATAAAAAAAGAAGTAAGATGCATAATTTAGGATTAGCATCATAGTTTATTTATTAAAATTAAATCTTTTTCAATATTTTTTTTTTTTTTTTTTTTTTGCATCCAGAAAATAATAATTAAGAATATTTTGCACTTTTATTCAGTCAAAAAGAATATTTTTTTCTCATGAAAAAAAATGTAGAATAAAAACTATATATAATAAATAAAGTTTTTATTCTACATTTTTGAAAAAGAAAATTTATGACAAAAAAAATTCTTCATTCAAATAAATTGAAGAAATTTTCACTGTTTTTCTTTTATGTAAACACACACACACACACACATTTTATCATCATAATAAGTATCGCTTTATTTCCAAATTCCATAGTTTTCAAAATAGTAGAATTTCATTTTATTGTATAATGGGCATTTTAAGGGAATCATAGTCATTACTTGAAAAATAACAATTTTGACTTAGTTATGAAATCCGAGAGAATCTTAAATATTTTTGAAATATATAATTAATATATATATAATATCAAATTATAATCCGTGCATTATATTATAATTACAATATGGAAAATAGAAAAACTGATTTAATTTTAGGAAATAAAAAAAATAATCCCATTGAACAAAGTATTGTCAAGTAGATGCGAATATATATTTATATATTATAATCATGTTTTTTTTTATTACAAAATTTAACAGTTTTGAATTTTTAAAAGCAAATTACCAAAGAATTTAATGCATTTCAAATTTTTTTTATAAATTTAATTAAATCTATATTATTTCACGTAAGTTTTTATTTTTAATTTCAGAAGCGAAATAATTATTACTCGAAGATTATATATCTAAACATGATTCCTTATATATATATATATATATATATATATATATATATATATATATATATATATATATATATATATATATATATATATATATATGAGTGTGTGTGTAAATTTTTATTTTAAATTTCAGAAGTGAAATAATTATTACTCGAAGAGATTATATATTATATATAAGGAATTATGGTTAGATTTCATTTTCCCTTTTCAACAATTTACAAGTAAAATTTATTTTCCCGCTTAAAAAGTGAAATATAATTATAAAATTTAAGAGGACTTACGAAAACATAGATATTTTCTGTAGTTGAAACATTTATTGAAAACATTTTACTATCAAATAATTTTCTTTTCCAATAAATTCACTTTTTCAATAAATTCTATTATTGTATCATTTATTTGAGTAGCCATGCTTATATGCTAAGGTTGATATTCTTTCTTGAAGCAGCAAACCATATAAAAAAGGCTCAAGATTCCTTGGATTAGAACAGGAAATTTCTGCGAAAAATCAATATAATGTTGCCTTTCATTTCTGGGAGGATTCAAAAGTAACTCAACAAATCATCATTTTGTGTTCAAAAAGAAAATTCTAAGGAAAACGCGGGGAACATTTTGATTAATACATAAGGCGGGATTATTACATAGTACAAAAGCATTGATGAACTATATGACCACCTATAGTAACAATATTTTGTACAAGAAATATCTCGGAACTAAAGAAAGTTCATCATCATTTATATACTTTTCAGTTATATAAATAAAATAATATCCTTTGTAATGCAGTTAATAATCATTAAATGGTTTCGAAAGCAAACAAAATCAAAACTAAACTTAAATTGCTTTTGTGTAGGAAAAGATATGTTTAATTGGTATTTATTTAGTATGTATTTTTCAAGGACCATAAATACCACAGTGGTTCGTTGCTAGTTCCCCTCAGATTACTGAAGCCAATCAAAACCATTTACAGATAATATATTAGATGTACATCTATATTACGCCAATCTCAGCCAACAGAATAAGAGGAACTTATCCAGCTATTTATTACTGGCCCTAATCAAAGAATAGATAGCAACCAAGCGTGATATGAAATGAAGAATCTACTTAAGCTGAAACTTGACTGTCATTAATAATTACGAGTTAATTGACATTAGTAGGACCTGAACTGTAAACTAATTGGTATTGTACGATTTCAATCTCGTATAAATGCATTCTTTACCTCTGTGATTTTGTGAGGTTTATTGGTGTCCAATATTGGGCATTTCTGCCTTATTGACAAAACTAGTTTATCATTCTTTGATTTCAATGGGTCTCAAAACATGATGGCATTGATTTATATAAAATGGTATTGAAATAATGAAAATCATGAATTTAAATACTTATACCGTATTTTGATGAAATACGTGATTTTGTAAATTTTTTGTGTAAAATAAATATACATTATTTTAAACATACTTTGGAAAAAAATTTATAATTCCTTAATTTTTTTTACTTTTAAAGACATAATATTGATACGGAATTAAGAAACTAAATGCAGATTTGCCTTCAAATATGTAGGGCCAATATATATTATAGACATAACTAAATTCTGTCAGCTGCAATAAGCCAAACCCAAGTAAAATTTTCTATTTTATTTATTTATTTTTTAAAATTTCCATTCGATTTAACATTTAACCAGAGAGGTTGCTTTCGGACAAGGTGGAGAGCAGTTCACGAGCGTGCTATAAAGCCGCAAATTTTCCACGCACTGAAAAACGATATAAAACCTGATAACACATATTACTATCCATCAAATCAGGTATAGGCTTCCTGGAGTCCGGAACAAATCGCTCGGGCAACACGCCCGTTGCCTCATCTAATTGCTGGATTTAAGAAGGATTTTTTAAAGGCCGTAAATAACAATATTTTCTTGGAGGATTTGGAGCTGCCTTTTCCATCCTCGGGGTGTATGCCTTCGGATTTGTTTATTGTTGCTGTTTTATTTCGTTGTCCCCGGCGCGTGGCAGGAGTAATACACTCTTAATGCTATGTAATCTGGGTACAAGAGTCGTCTCCCAGTAATGACCGTCATTACGTTCGGATAATGCTTTTCTGTGCTCTGGATAGAGTATATCTGCCTCCGAGGACACGAAAGTCTAGGGTGTGTCAATTTTTTTTATGATGTGTCTTATAAAAATAGTCATTCATTGGCAAAAAATGGAAAAAAGGATTGATCACGTATAAAAACAGGGAATTGGATTGCCGGTGTCTAGTTATTTCCAGGTCTTTGTGTTTGGCGTGATTATTGACTTCCACTGTAGCTCAGATATGTTCGTAAATATCGATTATTAAAAGTCGGTCTGGGATATCGATTATAGCTCCGAGGAAAAACCGATATAATACCCAGATTACTTTATGATAGCAATAATATAATTCTAACTTCAGGCATATATATTTAAACATTCAATTACAGGCTTATCAATTTATAAGATAAATCTGCCCGTTGTATATTCAATATTCTGTTTTAAATTTGATGATGGAAAATAAATATAAATTTGTGCCCATGGATTTTATTGGCCTTTTAAATAACCTTTCGATTTATTAGTTTCTTTTAGCTGATAAGTACACTTATTTTTTAAATATTAAGGACACTATAATTATATAGTAAAATAATATTCGTTTATGCTTTGTCTATACTTTCAAAATGTATTGCTCAAAAATTTAAACATATTTTCAAATATAGAAATATTAAACAGTTTAAAACCATCCCTAACATTGGCAGAAGTTTTAACTTAGTAATTGAAATTTAATCTTAGGACACAAAGTCCCAGTTTCAATCCCAGCTATTGTTGAACAAAGAAAAGTGAGAGCTGCATTTCCTGCTTTCTAAGTGTACTTTTGTTGGGGTAAATGCTAGGGAGTTTACTATGGATCTTTTTTTTTTTTGTGATGCTTGAATACTGTTCACCTTCATGTAACAATTTTTTTTTCTTTTCTTTTCAAAAATCAATAATCTTTGTTGATGTTAAAAAATCTTACAATTGTCGGAGTTAGCATGTCAAAATACTGAGAAAAGATCATATTATGGTTCAAAGAAAAGCTAAATACTCTTCAGAGTGGAAGATACAAGGTTAGATCCCAGCCACTAGTGACCAACGAGAGATGGATATTGTGCTTCTGCATATACATCTATAGAGAAGATTATGTGTAGCTTTTTCGTGTTGTTTTTTCCTTACAATATATAGAAAAATTTTATTAGAAACTGTTGCTCGGAAAATTCTTCCGCCGCTTGCACTTCTATCTAAGTACGAGTTATAGAAATGCAAATAGTATACAGCAGATTATATCAATTTAATCCTGTTGCATACCATTAACATTTCTATCTCCTAAATGGTAAGGAAGGATAGGAATTCCGAAACCTGAATCATCTTCGATGTGAATGCAAACCTGTATCTAAAATACTTATCGAATACATGAGAAACCTCAATTAATAATAATTATAAGAACTTAAGCAAACTATTTGTTTAATATAAAAATGTTCTTCGGTGAAATAGTAAGTATTTTAATAACTTGACATTATAACTTGGTTTTTAATTATAATGTCCCTGAAAAAAAAATTTTCGAAAAAATTCCGGAATTCCATTTTAAATTCTGAACAGAAAGTGGCTCTTAAAGTTTCTATTATTGTAGGTGTGATTCACTTTTAGAAAATTAATAAGAAGTAAAGTAAAAATAAGCATTTAGAAAATTATACTTTCTAAATGCTTATTTTTACTTTACTTCTTATTAATTTTTGTATTTTAAATTCAATAATAAGTTGCATATTTATCAACACAATGGCAACATTTGGCCTCGTGAGCAAAATATTACTAGATACAGTGGAGTTTTAAATTTTATCTTGAAACAAATCGAAATTTCCTCATGTGCTTGATAGTTCTCTGTGAGTTGAGTTTTTAAGTATAGCAGGGTTGTTCCATTTCAAAAGAACTTTACTTCCATAAAATAAAGCACTGTCAAAGTGCAGCATAAATGTCAATCACCCATTGGTTAAACAGGTCTTCGATATTTGCTTAGATCTAAAATACTTATCGAATACATGAGAAATTTATTTTAGGATGCCATTCTCAAAAGTTAAAATATCCTATGATTTGTTCCAAAATTGGATTACGCCATTTGTACAAATTGCAATTAATATTGACTTGAATTCACTGTAAAGTTGCTAATTTTGCGCTATAATTAATTTAAACGTATTCGATAAGTAACACCCTATCAGAGCTAAGTGATAGGGTGTTACTTTTCGTAATAAAAACTTAAGTTGGCAGATGAATTATTAGCGGTCTTCAATTAAAACGTTCATCGATTCGATTCCTATGTCCAGCATAGATGTTTTTAGTAATTTGAAATCCACTTAAAACTGTAAGTTCTGATCATATTGGGTCTGGAGTAAGGGCTTATAGATTGATAAACGAAAAGGAAAGGAGAGAGAGAGTGTGTGTGTGTGAAAGGTTTTTAAATTGACCTCAATCGGTGTTAAATAACCGTTGATGGGTGTTGTTGCATTTCTACTTCTCCTACAGTTACATGTCTAGATAGATACTTGAGACTTTTATGGGTTTTTCCACTGCAACTCGTGAATAGTTCGCACGACTTGTGAAAAGTAAGACAACAGCAACAACAGTCTCTGGCTATTAGACTATCCGCTTCTCTACGTCAATTAGTTTTGATTGATTTTGGCTTGTTTATCTATTATAGCTATATTGGATTTCAATTGATAAATAACAATATATATATATATATATATATATATATATATATATATGATTTTAATAATATAAATTAAAGTATACGAACGTCACAGTGTTACGAAACGCGGTTGCGCCAATTATTGTTTTTCTCAGATCAAAATTTGAAAAAGTAGTTGAAAAAATTTGAATGAATAAGGTAAATATATATATAAATACACAGATATGTGTGTGTAATTATGTTCCATAGTAAAATGCACAAAAAATATTTGTATTTTTGTTATATTGTTTTAAGACAGTAATGAGTCACCTTTTCAATGTGTCACCTTTAAAGACCTAAATGTTCATAATTTTTTTTTTTTAAAAAAAGCACTAATTTGATTTTTTTTTGATTAAATAAGTATTATTCTAATAAAGTGATCCTGTGGTATTTAAAACATAATAAATAAATTTTTGCATGTTTTTTACAATAATTATTTTTTTGTTTTTAATAGTATAATCACTTATAAATAACAGAATATAAATTTACAAATAACTATAAAAATTTTGCTGCTGCAAGTCGTTATTGATTAAACTGCTCATAGCTATTTCCAATTAATACAGGAAATCAAAATTTCATTAGAAGAATATATTGCTTAAAAAAATTATGAATAATTTCAGACGAGATAGTGTTGCTGCCAATTATAGACTTGCCATATAGTAATAAAAATAAGAGGTGAATATGGATAAAAACACTGTCCTATAAAGCTGTTATTTTTATTATCAGTTTATAAGTTGTAGCGTAGCTCCTTAATTGCTATCACTAAACTTGCAGCATGTAACGATCCAATTTCTAACACATCTGAATTGTTATGACTTCAGAGAAAATATGGATTATTCTTTTATCCACATTTTTATGAGCTGCAAGCTGGCCTTCACCAGCTAATTAAAAATGTTTTCTATTTCGGTGTGAATTTTACGCATGTGGCCATAAAATATTTCTATCCCTCCAATTTTAATCAAAGACCGTCCATAAAACTTTTCATAAATGAATTAAGAAGCGCACTTTTGGAATCATTAAAAAGGGTTAACAAGGAAAACATGTTGTTATTGTTATGTCAGGTGTTAGATAATCCCTCGTCGAACAAGAGACCTTCGAATATCAATGTTTTCAAGAAAGGAAACAAACAAATGAAGGTGACATTAACAAAAACTCCTGCACTCGACATCCTTTGCAAATTTTAAGTGGGCAGTTGTCTGACAACTTTATTAACGAGGTATCAAACCAGCAGGAACCGGTTTCCGATCCTCTTATTGTCGAAAATTATCCAATTCTTTTTTTTTTATTTTATATATATATCATTATTCAACAGAGATTTATTTATAAATCAAAATATGAATGACTCTTCTTTCATTTTGCGTGATAAAAATTCATTGTTATGAGAAAGATTAGTTTCTTTTTTGAAAATACACCACAATGAAAAAAATCGTTTGCGTTCACTTTTTAGTTCCATTTTGTAGGCATCGGTTCGGCTTCTATTGAATGGAGTGACGTAACTTTTTGACCACGAAATCGTACCCTCCGGTATTTTGGAAGAAAATAAGTCCGGTTTGATAAAACTATATATATAAAAAATTTGCTAATGGGTATTAAGAAACGTGACTAAAATATAATGAGTAACTTTTCGCAAAGATTAGATCTCTAAGGCTTGTGGGAAGAGGGGATGTCTTTTATATGTTCTTTTTTATTCCTATTATACCTGCATTTCCATTAAAAGAACTCAATTTTTTTCTATTCTAACATTGAAACAGGTCTCGGACCGGATACTAACTTTGTCATCAATGCTGTTTCGAAAATATAAAAGTAAGAAAAATGACATTGTGAAAGCGAATGCGATTATTCGCATTCAATATCAATATGCTATCTCATTAGCATCACAAAAAATAACACTTTAAAATATGATAAAGTTGATAATAACTCAAAGATGACAACAAGTTTTACATTTTTTACACAGATATATTTTTTTCTGGTGATATATCTTGGCGATGTTTTCAGAATGGATATGATGATATAATACATTTGAGCATTTTCCTCTAGTACCTCATGTTTTCGATTTTTATTTCGAATTGAAAACAGTCCATTTTAGATAACTCAGTCAGAAGTATAATAAAATAATGATTATAAATTGAATCTAAATATAATCCTCACTTCTGCATATTAACTATATAACATTTCAGTATACGATGTTTTTATTTCTCTAATAATGTATGTATAACAATTATTAATATTTTTAGCTTACTCTGGCGGAAAGTGTAATTTAAGAAAAGTAATGTTAAAATTCTTAAAGTTTAGGCATAATACTGTATAAGTTAAATATCTCATTTATTTATGCTTATGCTAAGCTGCATTATTTGCAACATCTACTTGGAACATCTTTCACGAACTAATACAATCTAAAGTCTAATGCAGAAAAATACATTGTAATTTGAATTAATTTTGAGTCCAAGTCAAGTCTTAGAAATAAAGGAGTATTGTTCAAAAAAGTATTATGTTATTAATGACATTCGTTATTTCGTGTAAACTTTATAGTAGCTTAGAAAAATATTTTGAAAGTGCTATTTTGTATTGAGTTTTCCTTATATAGAGAATGATAAGGGGTTGTTCAAAAATTTTAAGAGCTTGTTGATACTTTTGTTTATAGGTCATCAATTGACTTACGTGCACGAGAAAAAATGAGCGTGGCAATACTGTAACCCCGCCTTAGTCATTTCGGCTCCCTGGAATAGTAAAATGTGGTTCCTTTGTTAAATGTGGTTGTGTGCTTTTATATCAGTTCATACCGAAAACGGCAAGTTCTCAGAGTAGATGTTACAAAACTACGCCTGATAAATTTTGTAGCATTCGTGGAAGTGGTGCATATGTTTTATATTAAAATCACGACCCTGATATTAATCACAAAAGTGAAAAAAGCTTATTTTTCGTATTTCGGGTGCAAAGTTGGTGATTTAGATCAAAAGTTAGGTTCCTCACGTGTGCTCTGTAAGTATTAATGTGGCTCTTGTTCAGTGAATGAAAGGCAACAGAAACTCATTGCCATTTGCTGTCCCAATGGTGTGGAGGCAACCTTCAAATCATTTTGATGACTGCTATTTCTGTCAAACAAACGCAGAAGGATATTCTAAAAAGCAAATATATGAAATTGAATATCCTAATATACCACCTGCACTTCGACCTGTTCCTCATGGCTTACCAATACCAACTCCACCACTGAATTAGAAAGATATTGACATTCAAGAGATGAGTGACACTGAAGACGCATCCAAAACAGATATAGGGTTGAATCCTAGCAGAACCCACACCTTTGGTCCAAATGACTTTGGTTGGCGATAATTGTGGTTTCCGCCAATCTTGGTAAACTATTTCGAAACACTAGATATGATAAACCTAACTATTTCTGGAATTTCGTTCTGGTTTGGCACAATTATTTAGTCGCTAAGGATGTGGCCTCCTGTATGATTTTACTCAGATATAGAAGACAATTTTGACCCTAGCTTTGACCTGAGACTTCGAGCAAACCCCATTTTATTCGTTAAAATGAACTCACTGAATTGGTACGAGATCTGGGCCTATCGAAACAAAAGGCGGAACTTGGTCCTAAACTGCAAGAGTGAAATCTGTTGGCAGCCGGAACAAGTGTTACATATTTTCGAAAACGAAATGCAGTTTGCTCAGAGTTTTATAGAACGGAAAGTTCAGTTCGGAAAGTTCAGTTTGTGTTTGCTTTAATAAAGATGGATTGATGAAGGAACTAGATATCGAGCATGAACCATCAGAATGGCACCTTTTTATAGATTCTTCTATATATAACTACAAAGTTGTATTGCTGCATAATGGAAACAAGAAGCCATCCATACCAGTTGCTTATTCATCTTTGATGAAAGAGAAACTTTGCAATTATTAAAAACATTGCAATTATTCTGATTGCAATTGTGTTTAAGCAATTGAATTGGCAAATTTGGAGAGATTTAAAGATTCATAGCCATATTAATGGGTCTTCAGGGTGGGTTTACAAAATATTGCTGCTTTTTATGTTCGTGGGATAGCTGTGCAACAGAACATCATATATATATATATATATATATATATATATATATATATATATATATATATATATATAAAAGGCACAACAGAACATTTTTTCAACGTGGAACTAGCAACGTTAAGTATACTCCCCTTATTGAAAAAATTCTTCTTCCTCCACTTCACATTAAATTAGGACTTTTGAACAATTTTGTGAAGGCTATGGACAAAGGAGGTGAGGAATTTAAATATTTAAAAAGACTTTTTCCCCGATTATGTGAAGCTAAGCTTGAAGAAGGTATTTTTACTGCACCTCAAATCAGAAAAGTGATTTGCAACCGAACCGGTTGATTAGCAGCTTGGAAATCATTTGCGAAATGGTATAAGGTTTTTTATTAAACAAGAAGGACAAAAGTTATAAAATCTTGATGGAGGAGCTTTTTAAGTCTTGCCAAGCCATAAGGTGTTGAATGTCACTCACAAAATTCACTATTTACATTCACATTGGATTTTATTTTTCCAGAAAATCTTGGCATGGTTAGTGACGAACAAGGGGAAAGATTCCATTAGGATATTAGGACTCTAGAAACTCGATATCAGTCATAGGGAACCAGCAATGATGACTGATTTCTAAAAAGAGAAGTTTTACGTCACATCAAAGAAAGTGATATCTTTTCATCGTATTAAATTAATGTTTAATTATTTGGTCTTCTACTTTGTTTTAAATATGAATATCATCTCAAGTACAATAGCTTTGTATGATAAATTAATGAAGTTAATTATAAAAACAAGTGTGTTTAAATGCTTTTTCAGTACTGTAAAGATAGATAGTCATAACGAAAAAAAAAACTGCACATGTTACAACTTTAATACTCATATTTTTAACTTTTACACTGCAAAATTAGTTATAGACAGCTAATTCCATTTTTATTAGGAAAGAAAAGTAAATTTTTGTAGACTAATGTAATCATTACAGTGGATGTTTAAGGTTAGTTAGTCAGTGAGTAAAGTTTAAAAAAAGAGAGAGACTATTTTTATCAATATTATTTCACAAATTACATCAAAAATAATAACTATAATGTTAATTTATAGTAAAAAGTTTCCTATAAATTATTATTTTTTTTCAAAACGTGAACTCCATTTTTTATAGAATCAGCTTATTTATTTTATAATAAAAGTTAGAATTCAAACATTAAAAATTCATGCAGAATTATATAAATCACCAAACTGATAGCAATGGAACACATAAGTATAAATAATTTCCAAATTTCCAAAAGCATACATTTTTTCGATTAAAATACCGTGATATCTATATGAAATATTTACCACGAAATGTTGTGGGTGCTATAATTAAGGACATAAGACTTTCCTTGAGGTAATCTCTGAAACTTGTAAGTAATATCACATTTATACCCAACATGGTTTAGAATGCTGTTAATTTATGAAAAATTATATCTATTTTATGAATACATAATGAGAAATATTGTTTTAGAAGCTGTTATCATGTTTTAGTCAAGTTAAAGAATGAAACTCAATTTCAATGATTAGGAAGTAATACATTTTCAATTACTGTAACAATTCATACAAAAATTAATAAATAAATAAGTTATACATCATGCGCCATCTTGTAATTCCGTCTACGCTCATACTGACTCAATATTAATGAACACCATGCACGAAATTGCATGCCTTCTTGAGTAGCCCGTTGTTTTTGATTTGGGTTAAAAATTTATCGCCAAATCTTCCTCGGAATACAAAATTAACTTCGTGTTTGAAATGCTAATAGAAAGTCACAGAAGCGGACCATGTGTCAAATAGTTGCTGCGGAAAGAATCCAATTTTTGCCGCAGGTGTTGCAACTAATTTTTAACTCTATTCTGAAAGAACAGCAATCAACACTTTCAGAATATGTGATGCTTATTATGTACATATGATATTTGTCACCTGATGAGAATATTCTAAATCACAATGCCATTTACTGAGAGAACTCAGTTATAAATATTGAAATTATTGGCTCTGAATAACTTTTTTTTAGATTTATTGAGCAAATATTTTGAAAAGAAACGGAAAATGTAATTATGAGGTAAATTTAAGGAAATGTACGCAATATATTAATAATAATTAGTGATAAAAATGGGAAACTAAATAAATAAAAAACGATATCGTTTTCAAATAAAATAAAAAAAATTTGTGTGGCATCATTGCAAATGCGGCCACCAAATATATCGACAAGACTTGTTTATTTGACACAAAACTTAAAAGTCTCATTTTGTGCCTGCAGGATATAAATAGTCAACCCTAAATTTGCAGATTTCGAAATTTAGGGTTAACAAAGGCTTCTTCAATGGGACTCAGAAATAGCCCTTTCTTTAGAAATTTATATGTAAACGAAAATCGAATTCTTTATGCCCATAGTAAAATTGTGTTGTCAACACTTTCTAATACCTGTTTTAAAAAAAACTAAATTCCTCTCAGCTGTACAATTTTGAAACCTTTTTAAAATCAGGAGAAACTGTGGTAAAATAATATTACAATTTTTAATCATGTATTCTGAAAAAAGAACCTTTTAAGACATCAGTATAAAAATGTATCAAAATGATTGAAAAATAAAAATTAATTAATGTTTTTAATTATTTCGCTCACCAGAAGTTAAATTTAAATGTTAAGTAATAGAAAACCATAACTTTAATGTTTTTATTTTCCGGTAAGATTAGTTGTTAAGAATAAAACATAAATTAATTAAACATAACAGTTATTTAGAAAATAACTGTAAATAAATTTATTACATTGTTTTTCCTTATTTTCTTAACTTAATACTATATTTCATTTAAAGTTATTGCATTTAATCTAGTAAAAATTTATTATATTTTTACTATTTTAAATTAAAATCGTAATTTTAATATAAAATTGCATGATTACATATTACATAGCATTTTACGTGATACTAATCTGTTAAAAATACAATATTCTAATAAATCGGCAACCCTTCGTATATTATATTTCTCCTTTATGTTATCACATTACCTATTAAGGATTAAAAAATGTTTTTAACCATATTTCTTAAACAAAACAATTATACAATTCTTTGATAGTTAAATCGCTTGACAATCCATGTATTTTATGACACACAATTAGATGATATAAAAATAATGTCCATTACAGAGTCAGGTTCCATTACCTATTTCGGATACGTGGGTAGATATTTATATACTTAGAGACTAATATTTTAATGCACCTGCTAGGGGGCATTGGTCGAAATATTGCTTTTGATACCCATTGCCAGACTCAAGAAATAAGATGATTCTGATAATGTTTTCCTATCTACCTTCACAACGTATAATATTATAAAATGTAGGTAAAAATCATAACTTATTGTTTATGATCTATAATAACAATTTTGTCGAAATTTTGCTTGAAGAATGTTGGACAGCATTTTTGATAATTTTGCATCTAAAATTAAAAAAAAATGTGTGTCTAAGAAGAAATTTAGATATAATTTTCCTTAAAATTAAGAAATTTACTAAGTAGATGAATTACACTATTTCCGTTTAAATTTTTTAAATAAAGTTGGTAAATAGGATCCAAATTAACGAATTTTTTATATTTAAAAATTTTAATAAATTATAATGTACATAGAAAATTTTAATAATAGGAAATGAATATTAGGGTAATTAATTTATCAAATCAATTGAATTTTTAGTCTAGCAAGCAAGCAACTTTTATAATAGATAATATATGATATTTAATCACACTTTATGTATTTAATTTTTAATCTTATTAAGCACTCAAAGTTTATCTATAAGAACTCCTATATGAGAAAAAGAAAACTACATAAAAATATGCAAAAAGATAACAATTCAAACTAGAATGAAAGATATATGCATACAGGCATTTAAATAAAAATTAAATCCCAGTAAAGTATAAATCTAAATCATAATTTTACAAAACCCTTAAAGACCTGTCAAATATTTACTATGATTTACTTAATTTTTTAATACTGGAACTTAAACGAGAAATATTATATTATTTATGAAATTATAAATGTATATTTATTGTAAGTACGTACATGTGTGATTTTTAATATTTAAAAATAAACGCAGTAATGATTTTCTGGAAATCAAATTTCATAAAGAAACTTAATTAATTATCATGCACTGTCAGAATGATAAATTATTAATTTTTCTTTAACTTTTGCGTGATTACGTTGGTAGCATTACGCTTTAATGAAGTGCCGATTGGTTACATTAGAAGGGACAAGTCTTGACGTCATGGAAGACGTTATCCGGCATTCTACTCTCAGCATGGAATGTGTCTTTCCTTCTCAAGGTTAATGAATTAAAAATAATTTCCGATCAAGGTAATTTGGAAGTAAATTTTTAATGGGATGAAATGTTAGTTTTTATTTTCGTTTTTAGTTCATTGTTCATTCAGTATAGATAGAACAGTTTCATTTTTCAGAAAATAATCACCTAAATATTACATAGACTAAATAATTATATTAGAATAAGTCAAATTAAAATTTCCGTCCATGATTACAGTTTTGAATGTAATTGTCTCATCTTAGATAAACATATTATTTATACTCGTGATCAATATACTTGCATTAATACTCGTGATTGATAAAGTACTCGTGACTTCTCAAGAGTACGATATCTGTTATCAATACTAGTATTTGAGACTTATATTGGTACTTGAATTATTAAAAAGATTGACAGAATTCCTTGATCGATAGAAGAATAGGTATAGAATACTAACTCGTTAGACAGATAATTATATGATAGTTAAGAAAGTTAAATTCTAATTATCTGTTATCTAACTATCTGTTTAATTATCTGTTATCTAATTATCTATTTCACTAGTGCGATGGGAAAATAACGTCTGATTTTTATTATTTGACATTGGTTCACAATTATAAAATTCTTCTTAAAACATTTTAAGATGATCGTTTGTAAACAGAGAGATAAATTTATTCATGTTGTTTATTAAATCATTTATCTACTCCTCATCTAGTTCTTACCATTAATTAATTTTAATTTTATCTTTTATAAGCAAATTGCTCGAAAGTAATGTTTCAGCAGATTTTGCTTCCCTATGAGAAAGAATAATATCCATGCTAAATTATAAATATGATTCAAGCAGAATCAGTTTCTTGTGAATTGGATACAAAATATCCAATCAACAAACAGCACATTTAAAACTATTTTTAAATGTTTTCTGTATATACAAGCGCTTCTACTTGGTTCAATCACATTCTTACAAATATATATGATATTTTAAACTGTATCAACTGATTGGGGTTATATAATCAACTTAAATATGACAAAAATATCCAAAGTTATTAACTAGAAGATTGTGGCCTATAATGTCAACAGTATTTTTATAATCTACATTTCGCTATTGTGGGCAATAAAAACACACTTTTCATTATTGTTTTCATATGGTTAATATCTGGGTTAAGCAGAAGTTCCGGTTAACAGAGTTCACATAATTGCGAATTTTCTGCAAACATTGTGCATTGAATCAAATACAGATAGAGCTACGAAGAATGTTTTCACAAATTTTGTGATAACATCTAGTTCCAATTATTGGATATTTGGGTATATCCAATTATTTACTTGTTGGTATTTATTGTTTGTAACAGCTGGATTTTAGTTCGAATACCAGTAAAATAACATATATAATGACCAATATCACACTTTACGAAGAATGTCTAACAATATTTTTAAATGTGGTTTTAGATATTCGGCATTAGTATAGTTATCAAGCGAATCTCGTGGGGCGTTACTGTACAAATTAAAATGTTTGGTTCTAAATTATAGTAAAATAAAAAAAAAACATTGAAATGAAAAATATAAATAAAAACCATAAGCAATTCAAAAATTAAAAATTTTTGACTGGAACTTATAGATTATACACCGAGAAATCCCAGATGAGAAATTATCCCTTTAAAAATGATTTTTGCAATTATGAGTAGCGATTAACTCAAATAATTTATGGATCCCCTTTAGTTTCAAACAAAATTAATAGTAGAAACTAGTTATATAATTAATTACACAACAACTAGTTGTATTGTTAATTATTGCTTATTATAAATCCCACTTATGCACAAAAGTTGTTATTCGGTGATCATAAAAATAACAAATAACGAACTATTTTATCTATAACTGACACAATAATAACGTGAGTTATAATTTATATAGTACACTTTTAAAAAGTAACAAATTTAAAACTGTCATGAAAAGGTGATAAATTATCTTTGTGCCGGGCTAAGCTTGTAGCGAAAACAGTTATGAATCATGGAAATGACACGGACACCTTAGACAATAGATTAAATAAATTCCTGACTGTCAGGTTATCGAAAACAAATATGAGATCACCTTCAAAATAAATTCAATAATGTAGATTAAAGCTGTTGCTAAGGGTTCTTTCCAGGTAAACGCTTGGTAGCAGCCTGATTCTCACAGCTTAAAAAAATAATAAATACCATGTCAAATTGTTGAATAAAGTTAAAAAATTTTAAAAAACAGTATAAAATTATTGTTGTGAATTAGAAATTTGTATTTTTGTTAAGAACATGTTATTTAAATTGGAATCGAACATCAGGCTGAACCGATAATAAAAATTAAGAAAAGAAAATCAATTTATATCCAATACCTCATCACTACTTAGAAATATCATCGAAGTGGTCGGATTAAGAGGTCACAGATTTGATTCTAATCATTGTTGAGCAACAATAAACCAATGCCTCATGTCTTTTTACTGTATGTAAATCCGTAGAAGTGATTGCTTATGAATTTTACTGTATTCTTCACTTGAGACATAGGTTTAATGCTGTGGCACTGCAAAGAAGCCTTAAAACTAGCTAGAGCTGTAAAGTTCTTTATTGTATGATACAGAAAACTATGTGCTTGAAATGCATAAAATAGTTAATGATTTTGTAAAATAATAAGATTGCTCTGGGTTCAGTTGAGTTAAGTTTCTGACAGCATTTGTTTGCAAAATTAAAGATGCTAGAAATCGAGCAAAACACCTATTGATTTAAATACGCAAATGGTGAGGATGACACTTCCTTTGGCATATTTTCTTTGAAACTTAACTTTCGACTGATAGATATAAAACCTTACACTTCAATGTGTTACAAGTGAACATTAGCACAATGATTAATATCTTTTATATTATAGAACTTATATTTCTTTTCGGCCACAGGAAATAAATGTTTCCCTTAATCAACCTTCTGTATCTAATAAAATGTTAAATTATTTAAAGGATAAAATAAACAATTAATTAGAAAATATGAAATATGTATAAAATCTTTTTAATGATTTTTTTTAGAGTCTAGAAGATTTTTTAAAATCGTTATAACCATAAAATATTTATGTTCTATGAATAAAAAAAACCCTTTAATTTTTAAATTTAAATTCAGAACCAGAATACAAATGTTTCCGAATTTTTCCCTTTTTTTTGTCAAAATAACTCAATAATTAATAATCAATAATAAACGACACAATATTTTCAAATATTCCTGGAAGAAGATAAAATTTAGAATTTAACTTGATACTTTTAAAAGAATTTCTATTTTGTTAACATAATGTTAGAGGCGAAATAATTTTATTTTTAATTTTAATTAAATTTTACAAAAGTAAAAAGAATCTTAAGATAAAAGCAGTTGTTTATTAATCATACGAAAGATATCGTTTACATCGATTTTTATTTAATTTAAAAATGAGAAGAACAAATATCCGAAAAAAACTAATTTAAGTGCTTTGAAATACAGTGAATAGAATTTTTATTGGAAAATAATTTTCCCAATATGTGAGAGATTGTTTCCAAATAAACGATAAAAACAGAAACAAGATTTCTCTGTTTATCGATTTTCATATAAGAAAAAAGAGAGCTTTGTTATTGGTGAGCAATAATTAAAATACATATTGTTTTCAGCAGATAAGAGAAATAAGCAAATACAAAAAAGGCTGTATGGCTGCTTTTTATTTGGTATTCCTGCTCATTAAACGAAACTCATAATTCAAAGACCTAGAAAAGCGGGAAAAATCGTTTGAGTTAAATTTATCGTTTTTTTTTTTTTTTTTTTTAATAAATAAATATTTTCATAAAATAGATTAAGGATATTCATGCTAAGATACAAATATTGTTTCGAAAGAAAAATTTAATCGGATTTATGTGGTATGTACCTGATATTTTAAATTTCTGTGAGATGGAATTACACTAATAGGGTAATATTTTGTTATTCTGTATGTTCAGTTTTTAAGAACTGGTTCTTAAAAGAGGAGTTATTAAAATCTATTATAAAAATCTAGGATACTCAAACAAATATCATATTGTGAAAATAAATACTTATAACATATTTCAAAATTACACGTGTTCTGTAAATTATAATTTTAGGTTTATGAAAACTTTAATTTATTTTCCAAATATATAAAAGAAATTATGCAAATATTTATAGTTATTTCACTATATATAATAGGATTTTAAAGTAGTTTTCATGAGAAAATTTAAATTGGCCTCACTTCTTTTAACGAAAAAGGAATGAAATTTATTTTGAAACAATTATATATGATATTAATATCTTTTGTGTGCAATATGGTATTATTTTACAATAATTTCGATTTCTTCTATTGCTCATTCATACATATTATTGATGGAAAAAAAATTCTTCAACTATAATAATACACATGTAATATATATATATATATATATATATATATATATATATATATATATATATATATATATATATATATATATATATATATATATATATATATATATATATATATATATAAAATTAAAAAATAAATTACACATAGCATTTCTTAAGTAAAATATTATTACAATAGTAGAATATAGATAAGAAATTATATTTGTATAATCTATATATATATATATATATATATATATATATATATATATATATATATATATATATATATATATATATATATATATATATATATATATAGATTATACAAATATAATTTCTTATCTATATTCTACTATTGTAATAATATTTTACTTAAGAAATGCTATGTGTAATTTATTTTTTAATTTTTATTTTTTACTTAGGACGAAAAAGAAAAACTTGTTTGACCCTACTCACAGTATAAAACTAGTATTTTTTTTAAAAAATCTATTACTTGTGACAGAATTAGCTTGAAGTTGTGATCCTATTTGATATAGTGTTATGAAACCAATTGCTTTAATATATAATAGACGGCGATAAATCCAGTAACAATTATTTCTCTTATACGACTCAAATCCATTATTAAGTAATTGACGCCAACCATTTTACCAGACGACCTAAAAACGATTTACAAAAACAAAAAGAACAATGATTCTTAGAAATCAATTTCCAAACGATCATTAACCAAAATTAATAGTAACCAATTTCACATAGGGCTTTTTCCAACAAAAAATAATAATAATAAAAATAAAACTGCAAAGATTCCCCTTTTTTACTTGCTTCTGCTCAAATCACGACACATTTAAAAAAAAAAAAAATTACGAAAACCTAATCTGTTGGGTTCAAAAAGCCCACGAACGTGACAAAAATCATAATAACTCGCCTCCTTCGTATCAGGAAAAATATTCTTTTTTAGGTTGATGTTATTAAAGGTTGTGTATGTGAGTGAAATTAATTGTATAATTATTCATATGTTCGTTAAAAGCTTATCGGAGCGTTGTAGAATTAGCTGTTGAAACAGAGTTCGCGAGTTATGTATCATCAGTTAAAAGAAACTGAGAAAGCGCAACCAAAGTCATCGTTAGAAATTAATAATTGATGTTGCTTCATTTTAAGTATCTATATGTTATGACGCGCTTAAATTTAAGATCTTCAAATAAAATTTTCATTACCACTATTGTAATTATTTACATTATCTTTACGCATACATAATGAAATAGAAGAATCGGGATTGTACAAACTGGCACATGAATTAAGTTCGTTTTTTACTTGACATCTTTTAATTTTGAATCACAGACAAATGAGAGGACATTTCAATTATCAGTGTCCTCTCATTTCAAGGAGTAAATGGCGATAATTATATTTATCCTATCGTAACACCATGTACTATGCTTATATGTTCAAAATAAATCGAGTCTCGGCAGTTCAGATTATTACGTCGCTCATGCAAGGTGGTGGGGGATTGTCTCCACTTCGTGCTGTCTTGTACCAGGACCTCGGATGAAAGGAGCAAGCTGGTGTATGAAAGCGATAGCTTGAGTACCATCCTGGTACGGCGCAATTGGTCTATCTTGAAGAGGATAATGTCCATTGTGTCGGACGACATTCCAATGATGGAATACCAGCGTGTCACCGACGATGGTCTGATCGAGAACTGGGACATAGAGGAATAGTACAGGATTTGATGGTTCGGTAAGGTGACATACACAAATCTTCTACGAGGTGTACTGTGTGATTGCCAGTTTAAGAGAGTGGGTGCCGGCGATATTTCTCGCCTCATCAAGCTATGATTCTGTGGTTCATCTACCCAGGCAGGTGGCGGCTGTTGGACAGTAGATTCGAGTTTACCATCTTCAAGTTGAAAGGTATCAAAATTAGTTATAGAAGCCTCAGCTTCTGGCACTAAGCCTTGCAAACTCGATTCCCTTCTGCCCCATCATACAAATAATATAATGATAAGTGGTTTATCTTTTTAAGTACCTCTTACATTTAGTGCTACTTGTTACTAGTATCTGATGGGAACCAGTGATCCTAATTTTAATTTGCTTTAATACATTCAATGTCTGCCTTTGTAAATACTGCATTATTTCTGCTTCCAATTAAGTAGTTGTTTAATGAAACAATTTATTTGTATTCTGTTTTTGCAGGGAATTATTGCCCTGATAGATCTTGAATGTAACATTAAAAAAAGTATCTTTAGATTTGATGTAAATCCCTTTGGTGGTTAAGTATAACAATAATCTAATTTTAACTAATGATCCGAAAGGCTGAAAATTTTGAGTCCGTTAAATATTTATAGTATAAAGCTTTTAAAATTATCTCTGTTTGTATTTCACCGTGTTTGTAAAGTTTCAGCTACTTATACAAATATAAAATTTCTTGGACAGTCAAGCCAGTTGATCTATTAGGTGTGGATTTTCATACTTTTTGCTTTAATTTTGTTGATTAAAATTCATTAATTCAAACTTGCACTTTAAATTTTTTCTAAAGAATTAAGTTTAATGTTAACATACAAACCTGATAAAATTCACATTCTTGGATCTAGTGAAAAGATAAAGATTCCTTGATTTATGCTATATTTTCTCCCTCTACAACTGTAAACATTAGAATAGTTCTAAACGTGAGAAGAATGGAATTACCTCATTGAATAATTATCACAACTAAAGGTGCTTGATAATGACAATTAAAATTCAATTCTTTGGTTTCTGTCACATAACGAAGTCATTTTTCTTTTATTGGTATATTCAGTTTCAAAAATTTAAAATGGTCGTAACATTGTTGATGAAAGCATATACGCCAAGTATTCAAGTCCTAGTAAAATTAAATAGAAATGGAAGATTTGAATCATGGTAATGAAAGATCTAATTAATGGTAATGGAAGACTTAAGTCTTGGTCTAATCGAAGACCATGAGATAATCTGGTGGTAATGGAGACCAGTGAAATAAGAGTCTATAAAGATATGAAAAGAATTAAAGGAATTAGGTATGTTATTCCACTTTTCGGATTATGAGATGGAAGTTGTTGTATAATCAAATTAAATCGTTGAAAATCATCTTTTTTGGTTACCATCTTTTAGCTGCATTCGAACCATTAAATGCTTGTTACAGTAGTAGAAAAGGTATCGACATATTAAAAAAGCATTTTTTGAAAAACAAAATCGTTTCATTTAATAAATTAAGAAAATATATTTTAATGATTTTTAGAATTAAATCCAAGATTGTCACTGAAGTTCAGTTTGTAACTGTAGTACGAATTGAATATCAATGAAGCAACAGTTACTTTTACCTCATATCTGTTATTATAGTTATCTTTGACATAATATTTCTCATAATCATTTTTTGTATATGTTAATATAATACTTTTAACTAAATATTCTCCTAAATTTTTTGTAAAATTTACTTTTTTTAAAATTTAAACATTCCTGTTATGTATTTAAATACTTTTAGAATATAATATTAGAATATCATTTCTGTATAAATGTGTGTTACGTGCTTTCATATATTGAAATCTGTTGTGGACCAAATTTTTAAGTTTGTGTAATGTTAAAATTTACAAAATATATTTGGGAATTTTTCTTTGCTTTGTGCATCTTATAAATTGATAAATAAAAGAAAAATGAATAGCATAAGTTTGGAAAAGTATATATCGAACCATATATTTTGCTGATAAGAGCTGCTAATTAGAAATTTACAAAAAATTTGTTAGAAAATTTTCCATTCTAATATTATTTTTAGTTATGAATAGCATATATACCTAATATACATGCATACATAAGAGATAAGAGTGAACATCGTTCTGTACCAATCGGTTATCGGGTTTAGTTCAATCATCACCATCGTGAGCAAGCAGCACCTTCCAGGGGCCAGAAGATAGTCCCCTAGCTGTGCCGTCACCCAGCATGCTGTTGAGAATGAATTTACAATGGTGGGGACTTAAAGCCTTGTATTGGATCTCGCAATGTTTAATGCATTATAGTTCTGTATCAGACAGGGATGACAGCATAAGGATGAATGACTAAAATTTTAAAAAAAAATATTTAAATGGAATTTTAAAAGGTATAAGTAAATAAGACAATGAAAAGTTATATACAAATGGAGAATGAAATTATTGTGTGGCTGCAAAGTCCTTGATTTTGTGATTGATAGGGAAAATTCAGTCATTTCAGTTATGAAGTCCCTAACTAAAAGTTCAAGTTTGTTTAAACATAAGAGGTTAAAAGTCTGAGTTTGATGAATTGTCTGGAGAGCTGATAGAAAGAGAATTCCTGTCCTTGCACAGATCGAGATCTTTTTCTGTGAGGAGCTTGGCGATTAGTGTTAATTTTTTTCTTGTGGGAAGCTGAACGAAGACAGAATCGAAGAAAATCGGTGTAGTTAAGGTTTTGAGGGCATTTGAGATGATGCTGTGCCGTGTAGGTTCATTCTGTAATGTAATGCAAAGGATTGCTTTCTTTGCCACAGAAAGATGAAGACGTTTCTATTTATTTTTTTCAGTAAGTTGGGAAAAGACCATGTTCTGTTTCGAAGTAATTTACATACGGGTTATCTAGTAGGTGTGGCTTGTAGACTTTAGGAATTATTTTGTTAGTTGTTCTTCCTTGGTGGGGGCTATTGTCCATGCGGTTTGCCATGAGGCTAATTTTTGAGATTTAAGGTTGTGTTTTATGGAGGCTTGGGACCATGCGATTGGAAGTTTGATTGAATCTTTCGCAGTTGCGTCAACATGTCCTTGAATTCCTATGTGAGCTCTAGTCCAGATGAGGGTGAATTTGCATGAATTTGCTGCATCGGTTATCAGTGATTGAATTAGTTGAATAAGGGGGAGCGGTGTAAGGGATTGTTGATGGCTAGAAGGGTAGATTGGCTGTCTGACCAGATTGTTGATTTTGGGTATTTGGAGTTTAAGGCGTGCTTTATGGCTTCAAGAATGGCAAGAGCCTCAGCTTGGAATACCATATTCCTTGGATTTAGTAATAATTTACTTGTCGTTATGAATCTGTCATTGATTTGTAAAACAAAAGCTATTCCAGTTGGTTCATCTATTTTTGACCCGTCTGTATGTAGTTGGGGTGGTTGGGAGTAGGCTGTAAGGTTGAATTTTTGTTGTTTATCACTTTGATTCCTATATAACGTTTACCTGGATAAATCAGATCTTTATGAGCCTTGGTCTGGATGAGAATTTCTCCATCAATGTTCACTGGTTCGATAAGTTGGAGGATTGATGTCTTTAAAGCTTCGAATTTAAGTTGGAGGTGGAGTGAAGGAGTCCCAGAGAGGATGGTGACGCTGATGGATGGCGTGGTTCAGTATGTCCTTGTGATTCGGAGAGTGAAAGAGGCTTTGCAGACTGGAGAGTAGTTTTATCTTTCGTGTTGTTAGAGAGAACGCCCAGAATGAGGCTGCATAAAGGAAGATTCGTTGAATAATGGTGGTGTAAATGATTTTGAGGAGTTTGCCTCGAAGACCCCAGTCTCGGCCCATCATACATCCTATTCTTTGGGAGATGGGGAGGACTTTTGTCTTTAAGTTTCGGATGTGTTATAAGAAGAATAGTCTATAAGTCTAAAATAAACATACATAATAACAAAAAATATTTTAGTCTTGAAGAATATGATGAGTTCCCTCATATGATGAGCAATTATTTTAAATTTTTTAAATTTTTATGCGTATTATATTAAAAATAATAATAGTTAAAAAAGAAATATGTGTACAGTATAAATATAGTAATAGTTAAATAAGCTATAATACAGGTTATCCTTTATGCAATTACAATATGATATAAAATATCAATAAAATATACTGGTTATTTCTTGAAGATTCATCCATTTTATTTGTTAATAATAAATATACTTTAGGTATATTTAAATATCATATTGATCTTTTACTATACTAGTGAAAATATTTATAATCGTTTGCTGCCGCACTTAAAAATATATTTTGATTTTCGCACACAACCTCCACTATAAGATCTCAGTTTTTCGAAGAAACCATGTTAATAAACCTATAAGTTGGGAAAATGTGCAACTGATATTTAATTTCTTACATTTCCTACCACTAAATGGACTCATTTCAATAAACCTCATTTTTTTTTCCTTTAAGAGAACGATTTCTCTTGACTAAAGAAATATTTTAAGCGAGAAACTTTTTAACAATTCAAATAAGCGTTATTTTTTTTTTAATTGTGAATACAGGATTCAATTTTTGTTTACCAAATCGTGGTGATATTTCATTTCACGTGGATTAAATTTTTGGTATGTGTCAAATAGTTGTGGTTTCAGAAAACTCTTCCCTTCCTCCCCACAAAATCGGCGATTCATGGGATAAATCTGCTAATTGTTAATCCCCCCCTCAAATATTAATTTTCTTACAATTTGCAGCTGCTTTGTCTTTTTGTTTTTCTGTTTCAGAAGATATTTACTTTTGTACTTAAAATTTTAATTTTACGGAGTACTTTAAAAAAAAATTAAAAGCTGCTAATAGCAGATGGAATGAATTCTTGTTGTGTTCAAGATAAAGACATGTGTAAATGAGAATAAAGTTCGTATATGTTATGTTGTTATTACTTATGACAAGCCAAGTATGAAGTGTGTGACTTGGACAAGCCAAGCTCACTGTATCTTGGCTATGCGAATTTAAGTCACTAGGGTGCGTCTTTCGTTTAAAAAAAAAACACAGCACACGAGAGCACGTCTTTACTCTTTTTAAATCCTCCGATAGATGGCAACACCAGAGGATCTACTCCCTCAATTTTGGCATTGATCTGAAGGGAAAGGAAATTTTCTCAAGACCATTGCATCCACGGTAACTGTTCAACGATCGACCACAGGACTTTCGATTCCACAGATTTAATGAGCACGTATATTGCATGTACTCGGTTGGTTTTTGTCGGCATTGGGATTCGAACCCCATCTTTCCGGGGGGAAGGTCGATGCCCTAACCACAAGGCTACCACAGCTCAAGTTCGTATATATTATATTATATAATACACACATTCACACACACATATATCTATATCACTATGTAGAATAAATAATTTGGTTGAATAATGCAATTTTTTCGATATAATTACAATTAAATTTGATGAATAATTCCTACAGAAGCAAGGAAAATTGCAATTTATTTATGTTTTGCGAAATATACATATGTATGTATATAATGACACAATATTTAAGGTCATGATATACAATTGGGAGTAATAGTTTTTCGTTTGTGGCAATGACCCTATGCCATCAATTACATTTAGACTATCCTGCCGCAGTTTTTATTGGATTTCGATTGTTTCGTAACATTACAGACGACGTTACCTCTTCAGCTGTTTTTAAATTGCCAATATCGTAAATATATATAAAGCCGACAATCAAAAGAAACGATTGTCGTTACTATAATTTTTTTTTTTTTTTTTTTTTTTTTGAATCTGAAAACGTCCCAGTTATTGATCATGTATATGGATGTATTTTCGTCTTTATTATATGTTTTCTCTCAAATACGGCATTGTTTCTTTGAAAATCCGGTTCCAAAAGTTCGTAAATCAGTACGTTACCTGAATCCCAGTCACGTTAGTGATGGTTTTTTTTTTTTTATGCAATTTCGTTTAGAATTTATCAAAAATTGCATTAGTTTATATAAATTAAGTAAACGAAAACGCTGGCTACCGTTATATCGGTGTTATGAAATTTGCATTTATCGTCTATTTTTAACTAAAAAAGTTCTTTATTCTATTTTTGAACACTGTTATGCTATACACGAAAAAAGAAATTTTTAAATGTTTATATTAAAGTAGGAAATTTAAATTTAACTGTGAAGTATTTAAAGAAAACAAATATTTAATTGATTGTTACATTTTAATCGAAAAGTTAATAGTCTTGGGAAGAAATAAAAAAAAATGCAGATATTTAATTATGTACTAATTTTAATAAAAAAAAAATTCTTTTGAGAGCAAATTAGAAAACAATATTTTCGAAGCATTATTTCGCAGTCAAATAATATTTTGCGTGAATCTCTTTTATTAATACATAATATTGAATAAAATAAGAAATTTTAAATTAAATTTTATTTCAAAAATTAAAAACAAGTTGATATAATAAAATTTAAAATTTTAGAACGAAAATGAGAAAGAGTAAATTCATCTTTTAATTAATTTCATTTGAAAACTTGAAAAATATTATTTTAATTTCTTAAAAATATTTTGAAATGGAATTTTAGCATTGGTGCTTCTTTTACCAAATATTAGTGTTAGAATTCAGAAAATTAAAAAGACGTAAAAATAATCTTTTGGAGGAAATCTTTAATTATTTTGTATTAATATTCATTAAAACAGTCATCATATAAGCGATTTCGAAGTTAGTTTGATTTAAAATTTATCGTAAGCGATTTTAAAGTATTTGCAATTTTTGATCTTAATCAGTGATTCATATTTGATATTTCTTTCCCCTTTTTCTATATCTTTGAATGATTTCGTTGCTTGTGCTCTCCCAGCTATAAAGCAATTCAAAAATATCAATATACAATAGGAATAAAAGCCAAATAAACATAAACGAAAACATTAATATCTGCTTTATTTCCTAACTAAAGATTATTACTCAAAGTCTGTCAAAAATTAAGATGACAGCTGTTTGATATGCTTCGATAGTTGATTTATCATCTGCAGGAGATTAGAATTTCGATTGTCTTTTTCGCGGCATAGGCATGCTCATTGAAGAGAAACCGAATTCTCAGTGTAAAATTAATTTTTTGATCTGTGTAAGTGTTTTCAAATCAGATACATGCCCCCTTAAAATTGATGTTAGCTTAAAATTTTTTCTAATTATTATTTCATTAAAGATTTTGAAAGATTTTCTATTCATACTAAAAAAATCTGCTTACCTATAAAAGGCAGTAATTTTTATAACTATAAATACACTGAACGTGTTTTAAATCGTTTGCTCAAATATGTTTTAAATGTTAAATAAAATTGATTCTTTTCCTAATTTTAAAAACTTTTCATTTTTTTTTCTTTTACGATAACATATTTTCTTTGCATTACTTTTCCGACTGCTTATTTTTATGAACTTGAAATCATTGAGTTTATTATATGAATTAAAACTTGATAATGATCTAATTTATTTATTGAAAGACTTCAATACCCTTTGAAAGAGCAATACTAACAAGATATAAGCCCTGAATGTATTTTAACTTCGATCTATTGATGAAATAGATACACTAGATATTCGTTCTCACGATCCTCTAATTTACGAACACTCACAATTTTACGAACTATTTATCGATGCCTAACATGATGCCATAGACGCAATAATGATTTTAATTCCCATTTACGAAAAAATATTTTGAAAATTTGAAAAAAAGTTTTTCCGAATTATTTTCAACAACTTTTTGTTTGTAATTAATTTTTGTCGTCTGATTTTTTTTCTTTATTTACCGGTTTAGAAACTTGGATTTACTTTTTTACTGGAGAATCGTAAATTATTCGAATTATCGATAACTAACTGCACAACTGTTGTTAAAAAAATACCTGATTTTTTTTAAATTTATTTTTACCATAAAGTGGGTGGTTGCTTCTTTGGTACCAGTTGAGATCATGATTATATCACATCAGATAACATTTCATCAACGTCATCTCCTATTGAGACAGAGTCGTAAATCATACTGGTCAACGAATTGGCTGCATGTCTTCAAATTGTATTCTCCGAGAGAGGCAGCAAGGAATTAGTAGGATATATCCCCCCATTGGTAACCTTTGCAACTTTTTTTCGTCACCAAGCAATTCTAACGCTGTTGCCGCATAAAATAATTCGTATATATCACAAATATGACTTAAAACACGAGGAAAAACCATCTAAAAAAGCAAAAAAAAAAAATCAAGAAAAGCAACAAGAACTCAAATCGGCAACCCCAAAGGGAAAACCGGATACACTATAATAAAAACAAAGAACGGCAAATATGGTGAGAAATTTCTTGGGAGGTTATATCATACTTACAACGGCAGCAAATAAGGCGAAGTTCACCATCGAATGTGTGAGTGCTGTCGGCGATAAGAAGACCCATTCATGATTTTTACTAGTAGTAAAGAAGTATTTTTTAGTTGTAATTTTTTCCAATTGTAGAAGTTTTAAGATCATGAAAATTATTTGCTGTTCCAAATAATTAGTTTTCAAATTTTCAAATCCTTAGCGATATTGCTTCTAAAACTGAACTCGTTGAAAATAGAACAGAAGGAAAACAAAATGATAAAGGCAAAACATGGCACAGGTGCCGTATAATCCATGATGCCAAATTCTGAGAGTGGTGATTTTTGGCGGCTTTTTTTTATATAATTGGCAAGCTCGTTTTATTGCGTCATGCACATGGAGACCTATAAGAATTATGCAGAAAATTCTATTTTGGTAACCCTAGTATTTACGTCATCGCGCAGTCACGATACATCATTTTGGCAACATTTCTTTATCGCCAAAAAAATTCAGAATTTGGAATTAGGGATTATACGGCACCCGTGCCCAAAACATCTATTTTATGGTTACTTTGAATTAGCAGTGATAATTTAAATCTTTAAAAATTTTATTAATCAATACAATTCTAAATTAATAATTGTAATATTTGTAAACTATCTCTTTTAAATCTTAAGATTTATGCCTTGAAGTCTCTTTTTTTTTAAGCAATTTGTATGAAATTTTCCAGCTTAATCTAACACCTGTCTTACATACCACACATCACAGTACAAATAGCAGCTTCAAATACAAATATCCTGAGATATTTTTGCAAGGGATAATCATGGCTTAGAATCGTTTTATGAAATTGACATTCTTGTCGCTATGCACTTGTAAATCGTCATTTTGAAACGCAGGTCTCTATAAACCATCGTAACTGAAAGCAGTCAAGTATTTTTACATAAGAAATTAAATGAAGATAACTTGAGCTTCGACCAAGAAATCATCTGCTGTTCAAAATAGTTTTTTTATTTATGAACTTTTTCAGGTGTAATTTATACTTAAAGAATAAATATCGGATCATTAAATGATTGCAAACATAATGAATGGAATAATACTTCTTAAAAATTTAGTTTCGAAGAAGTGTAAAATAAGCGATCACTTTGATTTTTTATCAATAAAATGAAAGTAAGAATTGTTTTTAAATATGAATATTATTTTGCTTATGTTTCTTATATAATGCATACTCAATAATTCTTTCTAATAGTTTTTATTTAAAAAGAGAGCAGGTTATTAAAAGAATTAGTTTTAAAATTTAACAATATTTTTTTATTTTACGAACTTTTCATTTTAAGAGCCATTTTATTGATTCTTACGAGTTCGTAAATATGAACATCAACTATATATAATCTGGTATACAGATCTCCTTCGTTTAAGAGCATTTACTTCCGATATATTTCCATTTATTATCTTTTTTAATTTTAATTCAATATACTTTTCCTAATTTTAATTTTAAATAATAGCTTTTATATACAATGCGCATAAATCCTTTCATCACTACCATTCTTCCAGTGAACCAAATATAGCTCATTATTCATCAAAATCCATCGAAATTCCCCAAGTTAATTTTATAATATAACGAACGGAGATACTTATGTGTCTTACTATACTTATTACTTTTGTCACTCAGCAAATTTAACTTGAAACTATTTCCAATAAAAGTTTTATATCCATTATACAAAATGTTGTTTATTGTTTGTTTTCATTATATTTATTTCCAGTGATTTTCAACAATGATTTTGAAAGGTGATCATCACTAGACACTTGAATTGATATATCATTCCGAATTTCGCAAACTGCTAAGCTTAACTAGCGCAAGGACATCAGTTCTAACGGAAGTTTAAAGTGTATAAGCCTCCTCAGAAATACAGTTTCCGGTTTCACCAGATATATACAGTTTTATCTTCAGGTTGCTTACAATTGAATACATACTTCATTTTCAAAACTGCAAAGAAAATTACAGTAAGACCACTGTATGCCTTCTGTTTTCCAACATGATCCTTCATGCAGTTCAGTTAATTTATGCATCGAATTTTACAAACATTTTTATCTGTAGCGTTAACTTTTCATATTAGTGCTTTTCCTCTAAAAAAAATCAGCCTTTAGTAATAGAAGACCTATGACTGCTTTACACCATTCACAATGTCTGTCCGTAAAATCTATAGCTTCTTCTTACAGATGTGTATATACCTAAACGCCGCTCGTTACGGATTCACTTTTTATAAATATAAAGCTTTCATATAAGGCCATTTTTAGTGACTGACTCAGAATAAATAGACATTTTTGATAATCAAGAATTGATGAATTATACCCTACTAATCGTCTTCCATACATCTTGGTGAAGTCCCTAAAAAAAATTAAATATGACATCGATTGATTAAATACTTTTTGCATATGACTCGTAACTTGTTGGTTGTCGCCATTCTTTTCTAGACAATGGTATTTAAATACATAGTGATTTCGTACTGTACCAACTGATTTGCACTGTAAGTTTCATTCTTATCAACTACCTTATAGTTTTGCAATTGCAGTAGATTCCAACTGCATGGGATTCCTGGACTGGAAGATGTTTTTGTCGAAGAAAGGTTCAAAGGCCATTAGAGACCTTTGAATATAATTTCCTTACATTCAGTAAAATTACTGATTAAGAAAAGACGTGCTGCTAAGATAAAACAGAAGGTATTGTGTGATTCTGACATTAAGCCTTGGAACTTTCCTGATCAAGGGGTTAAAAATCATTTCTGACTTTCCTAGAAGTGCAAGTGTGGCACTTTTTCAACTATATACAGGCCCTGTCTGCTTATAACAGTATTTGTATCGATTTAAAACTTAATTTCTCACTCATGTCTTTTGTGTAAACTAGATAAAATATTTTTGACGCTAACCATCTTGAATCGTGTCCTGCACTTGTATTTTTAATAAGTATTGTTTAGAGACATTGGGAGGTCAGAGAATTACTGGCATCATAGACAAATTTCCAGATGTTTGTAGTAAAAAAAAATAATAATTTAAGGTTTTGGTGCTTAATTTGACACTTTCCTCTTCCCACCAGCAGAAAAAACCTGTAGATTGATAGAGTTTGAGTGATGGTCGACCATTACTAATCTTCCGAATTTTACTGCCATTGGAAATAATCTCCAGGATCATAAAACAATTCTGTGAATGACTTTGATATTCTCAGCCACACTAAATTGTATTGATATCCCACTGACCACATCATTTGATTTCAGTAACTCGATATTAATGAAACTACAGCACACCACGAAAGGCAAGTTTGGCTCGTACAACGAGTCATCCCTGATATCAAGCAGATAGTCCTGGAATATCCCTTGCTTTTGATTGCGATAGATATGTTCAGACAACACTTTCCTGATTCTTCAGTAGACACTTGAAAGGACTTACATTCGGGAAAGGTCTCAAGTTGCACCCGAATCGTCCTAAATGTCAAAATGAACCGGCATCAACGGCACATATCCTTAAGTGCTTGGTGTTGTCTCTTCAGGACCTATATGGGTCTCCTACGCTTGTTTTCGAATTTCTGAAAGTAAATGGACTCGTGGACCTCGTCTAATGAATTCCTAGACACGGATATTAGAAAGAAGACTGCACACCACATTCAATTGCTGCTACTGAATTATTATGTATACACCACTTACAATTCCCATGTAATTCCTCCGTCATGATGTCATTATGCGCATGTCCTAATACCTCATCCGTCTCCAATACACCTTCTGACAAATCCTTTGATTCGATCTACTTTTTACCACTATTTAATGTAAATTTCTATGTTTTTGTCTTCAATTTCTGTCCACATAAAAAATAAAATGCAGTTATTGAGATGTACTATTCTTCAAAGGAGTGATTAATGAAACATTATGGACGATGGATTTGTCCAGTTATTCAGGAATTTATGTTTGTGTGTTGGGGCTGTTCTGCATGCTCTAATACATCTTATAAATTTGTATGGGAAGCAAATATGAAAATACTCCTAAATCGTGAACTGATTTATATATAAAAATTACATAAAACTGGCAGCTGCATTTCGTTCTGACTGCGGAAGTACAAATCGTTTATTTTTCTCTATGTACCTGGGACAAAAGTTTTGAGCATTATGTTTATATTTTGTAAATTAATGCGATCTATTCCTTTGGCTCTACTCTTATGTTTTGTTTTATGTTTATCATTTTGTTATTGATCAAAGCAGTCACCGCTACTTTAATATAAAGTAGTAGGCGATCTTTTTGTCTGAATATCACGGATGTACTTATTGTCTTTTGAGTATCAGGACATAAAGTGTAGGTTATATTCACCTGTTACAAAGGAGGATATACTGAAAACTACCAAGCACTCACCCGATAGACATATGTGCTGAAAGAAAAGATGCAATGTTCATCACTTGTTGTTCAACAGTAGTTTTAATTTTAAAATTTTTTTTTAATTCTTAACCGAAGATTTCTATGATACCACTAGATCATAGTAAATTTAATCAAAAAATTAAATTAAGCATAAGACCAAATAATTTTTTCAACATACTTTTGTGGAATTTACTTTTGAAAAAACGCTCTGAAAAAAATTTCCTACATTTTACTGTAATTCTTACTTTTCCCTTTAGTTAACATGTACTAAATTCCTTTATAAAATAAAACAAAAATGTATGAAAATTTTTCTTTTCTTTATAACTATGATATATATATATATATATATATATATATATATATATATATATATATATATATATATATATATATATATATTTTTTGTATTATTTATGGTATTGAAGTAGTGTAAGTTTATGGGGAATAATATAATTCATTTCAATGTGTATGTGAAGAGATTTCGAGGAATATTGTATTCCAAGAAAAAAACAACATTTGATAAGTGAACATGAATTTCGATTATGTAATATTATACTTATATTTATAAAATAATAAAAAGTTTACTTTTTTAATATTAAGCTTAATATCTTTGAAGAATGTAAAATCACAAAATTCAAATTTTATTTTAATCTATTTTTTTCAGACGAAATCCAAAAAATGTTTCTGTTGAAAACAACTTGTTGCTGCGCAGGTAATATAAACACTGCATGTTTTATTAATGTTGTCTTAAGAGCGCACACACAAAAAAAGGCGATTAAAAACAAAGCGCTTTTATGGACATTTAAATCGTTTGGCGTTGTAGCTCTGCTTTCGTCTCTATTTTTCTCTCTGTTTCCCCGAAATAGCGAGCAGACTTAGAGGCTGGTTAAGCAACTGGACAAATAAAGCTGGAAATTTTTTTCTTTTATGTTCTATGACAATTCCTCATTGAATACACCATTATAGCAATCTAAAAATAGCAGAAGAAATGACACATAGACACTTGACCTGCTCTCAAATAGTCTATTTCTTTTTTAAAAGAAATTGATCACTATTTTTTCTAAATACACACTTCCCGATGAATTAACGAAAAGAACAATGCTGCATTATAAAATATTTTTTATACTAACATTAATTTTTTTTATTATTTACTTATTTACTGAGACACAAATCTTTCGTATCATCTTTTAGTCTTTAGAGTAATTGAAATTCTTATATTTCAAAATTGCTTTTATAAGAGTTGTAATATAAAAAATTCAATATACTTGACTAAAAACATTTCTAAACTGTTATATTTATTATTTGTTTAAACAAACATCAAATAATCATAAATAAATTGCTACCTTTAGTCTGCATCAAATTGTGTTAATAAATAATTTATTATCATCTTTAAATATAAGAAATTTTTAATTTATAAGGAATTTATATCTTGTATTTTAAATACATTCACTCTTTTTATAATAATATTTTTTTAAAGTATCACACTTCATGCACATTTTAGATAAGAAAAATTAATATAGTAGGCTATTTTCCATTTAATAATCCCAAATTCAGTGAAATAATCATATAGGTTTTAATTTTAAAATAAAATTCCTAATTAATATCTAAATATTATTAAGTACATATCAATAAAAACGGAAAGACCATTCGAAGATGTTGCACATGGTTTGTATTAATCTAAAAATGAGCTGTAAAAAAATATTAATGCTGCTAATAACATTAAAATTTGCTTTTTTTATACCTTTAGCCTTGAGATTCATATGATTATTGCAAGTTGAAGACTGAAAACTACAAAATGAATTATTAAAGAAAAGACGAAAAAGTCTATAAATTGTTCTTTTCAAGGCTGCAATTTTAAAGAAATATTTAATGCAATTATCAATAAATTTCAATTACATTTATGATTTATGTTAAGTTTTAAGATATTATTGTTTTCTTAGGGTTATCTTAAAAAATAAAAAAATATTCCTAATGGTTGCGCTATTATGAATAAATTTTATTTGATTTGATTTAGAATATATTCAAGAATAAAACAAAATGTTTCATTAATTTTAGTGTAATATATAAATTCGAGTTTTTTTAAATAGCAGCCCATTCTTTGAGTATTTTATTCAAACACATTTGAAAGTCAATTTTTAATTTTTGAAACTCATAAATATAGAAGAGTTTTTAAAGAGATATTGAATATGAATATAAAGGATTATTTTTAATGGAAAGAATCAAACATGTTTTATCATTAAAAATCATTAACAAATGTAAATAGTATATTCTCTCAATAATTAAACCTACGATACATAACTTTCTTCTGATGGAGGAATTTAAGTAATGCTTTGTTTTCATTGTGTCATTGATTTCATTTGATTAATTGATGTTTTTATTCTAGATTATATACTTACACTAATTTTAATTAATTGATAGTATTGATATTTGAATGTAGTATTTAATTGTTCAAAAATATTTTTTAGACTGAATTTTTATGCATCGTGAAAAAAATGTAATTATTTCAAAAATGTATGTTTCTTTAAAATGCAAGCAAGCGGGTGAACTACTTAATATATGATTTATTTTCATATTTCAAGAAGTTGAAAATAAATGTAAACATAGAAACAAAAGCAAAATTAAGTCTGTGAATATATATATATATATAGTCCACAATATTATGAAAATATTTGAGTGATGGTTTTCTTTGTGTTCCAAAAGTTACTAACGGAAAAATTTCTCTTGCCTCTGTCTTGCTTCAATAAACCAAATTATGCTAAAATTCAATAAAGAATTCGAAGGTTTTGTTACTAATTATTTCTTAACAAGCGCGATTAAGTAACAACAGACAATTTTTACTAGTTTTATCTAAGGGAAAAAAAACTTTTCGGCTACAATGTAATTATTTCATAAATTTTTTCCATGCAAATTCATTTCCCGTTGTGCGACGTACAACAGGTGCTAAAAAAAGACACGTAGAGATGGCCCCGTACTTTTGTCTCAAACACTCGCAGACGACATTTGTCTCAAAATTTTTATTTTTTCTTCGTCGTCTGGATTTTTGTGTAACGTTGCAGTGCAATCAGCTGGAAAATTTTCTCAGACAATCTAATAACGGTTCCTAAACAAACTAAACATGTTTTGTCTGAAGAACAAGAAAGCTAGACAATGATTCATTTTATTTATTATTATTTTCTGAATGGCATCATTTTTTTTTCACATTTTAAAAACATCATAAGTAGGTGATAAGAGCAAATAACAAAAAATGAGAAGATAAAAAGTAACATCTGAGTAAATCAACATAATTGCATAAATTTTATTAAAATCAGAATTTAAAAAAAAAATATTATTCGAAATTGTTCTACCACCTTATGAATTTTAAAAATAAATAAATAAATAAATAAAACTAATTATATGTACTTAAAATTGGGACATTTAAAATAATTTTGAAGAAATTATATATTAAAATAATTATAAATTAAGAGAAAAATAATAGATATTTTTAAAATTATTTAAGACAAAATAAATGTTTGATTGAAAACTTAAATTAATCTTCTTAAATAGTTATCTCTTAAACAATATTGTTCTTAAATTATTGTGTGCTTTCAGAATAATCAGAAGTACTATTAATTTTAAATTAATGATAGATAATATAGATAATTTATGTAAAAATAAAGTTAATTATGATGTTCCTTATTTTATCAATTAATTCACTATTTATTTTTAAATTATAATATCTTCAGTTTTGTTAATCAAATCATTCGGATCATACTTTAGATGCATATAAACTACTAACGTATTTGAATGTTGTTGTTGTTCTCGTGTGCCAGCTAAGCTGGCAAATTGGGGTGCGCTGCTCCACTTTTCTAACTGAACCGTATGTGGTGTGAAGTCCGATTTCTTCAGCTAACATACATGCCATAGGGACCCGTTTATAGGGTAGGCAACCATCCACACCTCATTCACACTCAAGAAAAGGACAAAGAAATGATAGAGAGAGAGAAAGTACATCCATGCCTGAACCGGGATTCGAGCCCAGGACTTCCCTATCCGTAGTCGGGTACGCTGACCACTAGACTAGTTGGCCGGCAACGCATTCGAATAAAAGTGCTATTTCAAGCCATTTATGAGTGTTAAAATTGAAAATCATTAAAATTAAATTGAAAAAACATTCACAAGCACAACATTTCTCACTGATATAAGCTATTTGTGATCGAAGCTTTTTTATATTTAATGAATCTTTATATTTATCTTAAATTTCCAGATGTTTACTGGTATTAAATTTTAAATACAAAATTAAAAGGCACAGGTGCCGTATAATCCAGGATGCCAAATTCTGAGATTGGCGATTTTTTGGCGAATTATCTTATGCACCTGGCAACGTTTTTTATTGCGTTATACAGATGTAGACCTATAAGAATGATGCAGAGAATTCTTTTAAGTAACCCGATCACTTATGTCATCGCGCACGTCACGACAAGTCATCTTAGCAACATTTCTTCGTCGCCAAAAAAATTCAGAATTTGAAATCATGGATTATACTGCACCTGTGTCAATTATAATCTCTTTGACGCTTTCATAATAAAGAATACAATCAAAAGAAAATAAAATAAGTAACTAATTGAAAAATGATAAATTATAAAACAGTATAAATTATTACAAGATCAAAATATTATTGTAAATTTAAAAAAAATTAAAATTAAAGAACAGCAGAAAAAGAAAAATGAAAAAGACATGACAAAACATTCCTTTTATGGTTATTTTAAATCATCGCAAGGACGATTTAAATTTTAAAAAAATTTTCTAATTATTACAATTCTTGTTGTTGTTGTCTTATGCCTGATAGGCTGGCGATATGGGGTGCTCTGCTCCACTTTTCCAACTGAACCCTATTTAGGTGTGGAGTCCGACTTCTTCATTACACACATGCCATAGGGACTCTTTTATAGGGTAGGCAACCATTCACACCTTATTCATACAAGGAAAGGACAAATACAGGATAGATAGTGAGAGAAAGTACATCCATGCCCTTAACTGGGATTCGAACCCAGGAACACCCCATCAGCAGTCAGACACGCTGACCACTAGACAAGTTAGGCGGCTAATAGAATTCTAAATTAACCATTGCAATATTTGTAAGTAACCTCTTTCGAATCTTAAGACTATTGCCTTGCTTACGTCAATATTAAAATTTTTCTTTTAATTAATATTGCTGAAATAATAAAAAGTAGATTTGTAATACATGGACTCAAAAAATTCTTTTAAATTTTTACATTCGTTTTAAAGTTACTATTGAACTAATTTTAATGTTTTTTTTTCCACGAGAATGAAAATGTAACTTTATACTACTTTAACTTATAAAACAAACTAGAATCAGCCCTCATCCCACAAGGGAAATGATTTTAACGGCAGTGAAGCCACGATTACAGCTATATTAATTTATAAGATAAACTGGAGCATTTAATTCCCTTTAAAATATCATACCTCAATGTGTATTAAAATAACGTATTCTAGCTATAGATTGATAACAAGAATTGATAAAATAATTTCTTATAAAATTATTTAAATTTTACTTTAAGCGAATCCAAATGACAATTGGTTACGATTTATTTCATATCATTTATCAGTTTATATTTTTGGAGTGTCTATTTTGATTTATTGAAACCGTAAAATGGTCTTCCAGAAAAGATACGAATATTATATATATAATTTAAACTTTATTATAGTAACATATTTTTATAAATATTAATTTTGTTAATTACTTTATAATTAAGTAGTTTTTTATTTGTATCACATTCAGTGACTGGTAGCAAGTTATTTTAGAATTTCAAGAATTCTTTTTGAAATGTTTTAACTGAAACTTCAGCCAACTGACAACTGATTAGGCAAAGGGTTGCTTAGCCTTATTTGCCCTGATCCTTAATCTATTTAAAACCACAGGTCCCTTTAGAATTAAGTTTTAAGCACAAAAAAATCACTTTATGTGGCAACATAATTGTACAATTAATTACTTTAGTATCGGAATTTTAAACACTCTCTCTTATTACAAAAGCAAGTTATTTAAATACATGTTTTCTTGTTCTAACTTTGTCAATAGTATTATTTCATATTAATTAAATAAATATAGCCAAAAGCATACGTAAGATTCTTTAAAATATCAAAAATTACTTTCATTATATAAAGTTTAATTCATCTAATATCATAACATTAAAAAGAACTTCTGCTGATATTTAAAATTCCGATGCTTGCTTAAAAACTTTAAATTATAAAATAAATTAAAATTTAGTTATACGCTTTACTCCAAACTAATTAGTTACAAAATTAAATTCATCTGGGATAAAAGATTATTTTTATTTACATTACGTGATCGGTTAATGAACTGAGTTTCTTTAGTTTGACTTTCCGAACACGTACGATGATTAAGAATTCTAATTTCCCAACTCAGTTTTATTAAATTTATACTATGACAAAATAAAGAATAAATCGTTTGCCACAGTGTGATGCCACATGGAAAAGAAATATTTTAGAAAAAAATTGTAAGTAGTAATATATCTATGCTGTGCTTTGTGATAAAAAGAGAAGATAGCGCGAAAGTAAATTTATCTTATTAAATTAATTCCAAAGAAACTTCATTCAAACTTTAAATGCCTAACTCACAATGGGATTAAAAAAAAGAACTCTGCTAGTTATCGTAACGATCGAAGAAAAGAATTAAGATAAATTTGTATGGAAATAATTTAAGCTCAGAGTGCCCGGTGTTCTTTTTTGGTAAAGACAAATATAATTGGCGGTTAGGTTGGTGACATTGGCCATAACTCGCGTGACGAATGCATACCATAAATTATTTTGTATTTCAGAAAAAGATTATCAAAGAAATCATTTTGCATACTAATAGCTAACAAATATAGGACTTTCTTTTAATCTATTGTGCTAAAAATAATTATGAGCGTTAAACTAACTTTAAGAATATCTTAACTTATTTTTACTGTAGTTGGTGATAAAAAAATAGAATCATTAGTCAAAAGATAATTTTATATTTGCTAAGAAATTTAAATAGGTAGACCTTAATGTTTTAATAGATGATAATTGCAATTAAAGTGTCTTTCTCAAAGGTATGTTAAAACTAAACAATAGTTAAAATGATTTGGAAGTTATAAGAAGAACAATGGTCATTCTAGCAATAAATTGCATTGTGAATTTTTGTTAAATACATGAATTTGAGTCTAACAAGCTTGAAATCTCAGTGGAGCAGCCCTTCATAATTCAACCTCATGATGATGCCTTGTTCCTCAAGGAAAAAAAAGGCCCAAACAGAGTATTAAATTAGTTTTTATTGTAAATTTATGCACATAATTAATAATATTTCTTAAAAGAAGAGATTTCTTGAAAAATATTTTATCAATGCCATTTATAATTTACACTATATTAATATGATCCCATAATGATAATGTTAATAAGATTTGATTTCTGTTTAAGCAAATAAACCGAAAATCTGACGTAAAATATATCCGAACTATAACATAAATAGGAATATATTATTTATATAATAAATAAAATATATCCGAATGATATAATATTTCGGATATATTCTGCGTAATAAAATAAAACAGTACGTAGTTTCATAATCTTTGATAATCTTTATATAATCCTTGATCACACTCTTCACTTTTAAGGGTAAATTCTGCCTGAATCTGTTATTTAAAGTGGGTCCACTGGCCACATTTTTGTCAAAGATGCGAATCTATAAAAAGATAAGAGATACAAATAAGGATAAGCGCATTTAGTTTCCAACTCGATTCAATAATAGCATGTAAAAGAAAATTTTGTGCAGTGTAGAAATAAGCTATAATGTAATGAAAGAATATATTCTACAATGAAAAATTAAATAAATTAAAAAAAAAACCCATTCTATATTTCATATTTACAGCAAATTGGAAGGTGCTAAAGATATCGAATGCTTGTCAAAAGAGGTTATTGCACCAGCATAATTCCCAATCTCTAGCCCAGGGTTGGACTCCTGCTAGTAAAATCAGCCACGTGCGAGATTTCTAATTTAGAAACTGGAATCAAGCAAAAAGCCCCCAAATATTTGGATTTGCCCATCCAAAAACCTTATTTCACTTGAACGGCACTGCGGTCATAACTCATTTAATGTGCTCCAGCCACTTTTCAAGTGAACTCAATTAATCATCGGTTAAGCCGAGATTCGAACTCACACTACCCTCCAAAGATGAGAACAACGTCCTAACCAACCAAGCCACTGCGGCTTTTTGCCAAAAGAAATGGTAAACTTAATAATAAAAATGCATTCCCATTTTCGATTGAAAAATGTTGACACTTACGCGATTTTTTTCCAAATTGACTAATTCATGCAGCGCATTAAATGATTCATCAAATATTGAGTTTTATCTAATATCCTTCAGATATTTAAAGAAAAAAATTTACTCTCGCAAACGATAATTCAATCTTAAATGAGAATCTCCTTATTGAACTTCGATTGTAATCAGATGTTATTCGAAATGGAAGCGGTTTGAAGTACTAAAACAGTTAAGATTCCAATGCAAATTACGTTTTGTGGAACACACTTTAGAAAGCTGAAGGGATGTTCGCTACTGAACAAAGAGTAACCCCGTATGCATAACGAATCAGGCGATATCAAAATAAAATAAATAAAGCAGAAAATATATTTTATTAATAACACCAGGCGGCATATCTTATTTCTGTGCCTACCGAATATTCTAGTGCCTCGCGCACAATGCAAAATAGAACGAAATCTATTCATGTTTTAGGGTGAGATCGTGACATCTCCACACCTGCAGGGCGTGACTCCTTATTCTTGCAGCAGACGATCTTTTCAGAAGCTGGCACATGGTATGCAGGTGCTTAAGTATATGCCTGTTTTACAGATGCATGCATTAAAATTAAAAGGGTTAGTCACTAATTATTAGTGATGTGCATATTTTCTTATCTTTTGTACTGGACACCTCTTTTATTCGAAGGGGAATATCTCTATCCCTTTAAAAACATTACAATATGATATTTGAAACATAAATAAGAGACTCCACATTCTTTTAAATAACGATTATATTCCCGAATTCGGTTAAAGTATGAAAAATATACTAATTAGTATGACCACAAAGATATTTATTTAAGTTTCAAAAATATGAATTAAACAATTATTAAATTTCTAATAAAAATTTAAAAAAATATTAATCAGATATTAAAATATCTAAGTTGTTTTAAAGGAAATATTTTAACATTAATATTTGTAGATTTTATATTAATAATTTATGATTTTTATCGTTGATATGAAAAAATATTCAGAATTTAAAGAGAAAATACAAAGTTTTGTAAATTATTCACACGTTACGTACGTGCGTTATATGGTTCTGTTGAAATTTTTTTCAGCAGTTGAAGTCGTCTTCATATGGCACTAATGGATTATCAAACTTTTTCTTTGCGAAAAGACACTTTTTTTTTAATTCTAAAGTTGTTGCTCTAAATCCTTTTAGTGGTCGTAGAATTACTTAAAGAACAAATTTCTTTGAAAAGTTTGATCACGTAATTTTTAAGCATTAAAAATACTTTTTTTCTGAGCATTTTGAGCTTTCTTATATATCTTTTGAGTGTACTGCTTCCAAATTTAATTAACCATTAAATTCTAAATATTTTTTTCAAAATATTTTAGAATGCTTACAGAAATGTGTTACTACAACAATATTTAATAAACTTCTTCAAACCAACATCTTTATTTTAACAGTTTAAACTAGTTTGAATTGAATAATAAAAAAAACAAGTATAAAAAATTTATGACCAAACGATTTTCTCCGAAGTTCAAGATTAAATCTTTCAGGACATTTTTTTTAATCTGTAGTAATAAATCAATGCATAAACTCTCTAACACTGTTCATTGAAGAAACAAGTCCGCCATTTTGCTAGTTATACCCTTCAGAAAGAATGTATGCATAGATCATTCAAGTCACGTAATAAAAGTTGTAGTTTCTTCGCTCCAAAACTGACAATAATTTATCTAACAATAGTTAATTTAAGAGATCGATTTTTGTAGTTATCGTTTGCTCTCTTTCACCGACTTTTATTTTATTTATTTATTTATTTTATTTTTTTTTTTACTCTTCAACTTTTGGGAATCAGCATCATTCACTGGGTCAAGCCCGATTTTTTACGTGTTTATTTTTAAAATGATATTTAACGAAGCAAATTAGAAGTTATTTGTGTGAAAATTTTTTAGCTTTAGTTATCGTTAAAGTAGGTCACACGTGTTATGGCTAGTTTTTATATGGTAAAGTATTGGATTTTAATTATATGAGCAATACAAATATTCAGACACAGAAGATTAGTTTAATAAGTAGTTACTTGCCTAAAATCTAGCATTTATTTTTATAGGTCAAATGGAAGTAATTTTATGAATTAAAACTAATATTTTCTTATTTTCACGATTCTTAACTAGATTTTAACTTAAGCATTTTTAGTAAATTTAATAGCAAGATGTTGAAAACACCAATAAATCAGAATTAGTTTTGCTACAGAAATTTTTATGAATATATTATTTACAATTATGAATCTTAAGTTAAATAATTAAGTTACATAAATAAATGTTATTCCCTGATTAAATATGATGGAACTAATTAGTTGTTATTCATTAAAGTTTCTTCCTATTTAAAGTTATTCTAAATAAAATATTTTTTAAATTAAGAAAATATGGGCTCTTTTTCAAAAAATTAATTGAGTATAAAAAAAAAAAAAGAATAGACATAATTTATTTATTTTTTTTTTAAAAAATTGATCCAGAAACTATTTTTTTTTACATTATAACTATAATCTGTGTATAGAAAAGCTATTAATTAAAACTAAGTAATTATTTATAACTCCTAATAGCGTAAAAAATTGAGAAAAATTCAGGAATAATATTTTTTTTATTTTATTTATTTATTATTATTAAAAAAAACTTTTAGAAAAATGTTTTCTTTAATATTTCAAAAATACGAGTTAAGTATATAAGAAGTATTTTAAGAATAATTGGTTTCTAAATAAATTATAGAATATTTAAAATATTTTTTTTTTGAATTCAAATTAATTAAAATAAATTTAATAAAAAATATGCAATTCCATTGTTTTTAATGTCATTATTCCAATTTTAATTAAAATATTTAATTCTTTAATATTTTTATTAATTTCCTAGCGCTGGAATACTACAATTACTATTTTAAATTTTCAAGATAATATTTCTTTTGAATGAAATTTTCGAAGGTATGTATGATTTAATCTAATAGATAATATTATATTATTCGTAATTTAATAATCATTGATAAAGATATTAAATACGATATTAATAATTTGTTTTCCTTGCGACAGTTTTAATTGTTCTTTTAGCTGAATATTTCATTAAAATCCTTGTAAATTATTAATTCCACCCTTATAAAGTAGTTAGGTAAGCTGCATACCAACAGCATATGAACTATCACTTCTTAAATCGTGTACCCGTAGGTTTCTTTTTCTTATTATATTATTCGTATTTAATTTTAATTTTTTTCTTATTAATATTCTTAATATCCATTTACCTTATCCGGATCTTCTTTCTTTTCATCTTTCTTTTTCTCTTTTAATTACAAGCTAGTAAAATATATTTGAAGATCACCATATTTAATGGCCTTATGATTTCTTATTGCCTTTCGATTGCTGTGATGTGGAAACTTGACGAGGGAGATGCCAGCACAGGCATCAACCTCTCCATTTGAGCAGGAAATTAAGTTACAAGGTTGTTTTCTGGGCTTAATTGATTTCGTTAGCAAAAATATAAGAATGTTCTGTCGAAAATGTAATGCAATAACCCCTACTCTTAATTCTTATACATTTTTTCTTCATTTGATAATGTAGCACTTTTGTTTATTTCAAACGTGGTCTTATTTTTTTAACATTTTACGACACATATGTATACTGAACTCTGTAAGAATAATTTTGGGATTTTTTCAGAATATTTTCTTTTAGTATGGTATTTTATAAATTTGATAATTTTGAATAAAAAAGACAAAAAAGTTTGTATATATCAGTTAGAATGATAAAATAGTTGGTTTCAGGGTGCATGTAAATATACATTCCAGTAAATAACGATTACTGGATAAAACAGTTACCGTAAATAACAGTTATCTTTAACAATTAAAATCTAATATACATATTATAGGTCTTGTGAATAAAAGCAGGAAATAGTTATGAGCATTTACATTTCATGTAATCTTTTAACGTATATTTCCTCAATTAATGTCACTATAGTGTTATTATAATTAAGGTTACGTTAAGCTGCAATTGTTATCTATTCATTATGAAAATGCTACAAAACTCCACTTAGAGTTATTGGTAAGAATACATTAAGAAGTATACTAACTTATATATTTGAAGTTATAAGTTAGTATAAACTAACTTATAACTTCAAATATATGAATCATGATCATATATTTGATCACATATCATGATCATATATATGAATCATGATCATATATTGGAATCATTATCATGATTCATTTGTCCTGGGAATGTTTATTTAAATTATTATGCAAAAATATACATTCTTGCTATAGATCGAAGTGGAATAGAAGATTTAGAACCCACTTTGAATTTAAAATAAGAATTTTATTTAGCAAAAAAAAAAAAAAACTGCTTTTAATTTAGAATAGGTTTTATGTTTTCCCCCCATGTAATTGTATGTTTTTTTCCATGTTTATATTCTAAATTTATTGTTTTTATTTGAAAATTGTATTTTGAAAAAATAGAAATCGTAAGGACTAAAAAGTCCAAGCTTTAGACTATAAATAACTATATTAAAAATCTTACTCAAATAAATTCCATGTAAGAATTAAAGTTCTTAATAATTATTCTCCTTTTTTCGTGAAAGATGTAGTAAAGAAATGAAGGATTATTTTCTCATCATTGCACTCATTCACATAATATCATCTATTAGTTATTCAATAATTATATCAAGAAACGCTTGTTCCCGAACAAATACCCTCTTAAGACAAGGTACATTTTATATTTTGTTGAAAATTTACACAACCCCTTCCCAACCAAGGTTCACCACCGGTGAGGAGTGTTTCGAAATTCATTGACAAAAGTTATTCCTAACCTTTCTTAACACTCACTCTATTTAAATTATAGTGACAACATATGCAAGAACCAGTGTCAAAATTCAGTCAAATAGATCAACACCCAAGGAGCAGTAAATTATTAAGTTGAGACAGTGAAAAAAATAAAATAATAATAACTGCCTTTCCTCTATCCGGGAGGGAAGCCGCGAGATGCCAAAATATCGTCTGCAGTTCACCCGACTCCGAGTTAGGTCGGTAGCTTTCCAAGAAACTGTTGCAAAATCTGAAACAGTTTAAACTCTTTGACGTCAGTACTTTACGGAAACTGAAAAAAAAAATATAAAATAAAATAAACTGTTAGTGAATGGGTATTTTCAAAAAGGGGAAACATTAACTTGGATCAAAGACTTATATGCGCTAAGCCTAACTTCAGAAAAGTCGAGATCTTATATGGAAGATGATACAAATAACATTTTGCTTGCCTCTAATTTTTAGTGATATCAAAATATGCATTAAAAATAGAATAATACATATTCAATTTGGCAGCATATTTATTTATCTAATAATAGGCAGTATTAAGAAGAATTAATAAAATTCATTTGTAATGTATTCCTATAAAAAAAATCAAATTATATAAGCATTGATTTCTTTGTATGAATATTCTTATTATTATTTTTAAAAATCAATTACATTTATTTGGCGGTATGAAATATCTAGAGTTGAAGGTTCATGAGTGGGATTAGGGATATAAATTTATTTTAATGAATCGTATAAATATCTAACAATAATAAAATAATCAGTTATTAAATTGATTTGATAATCAATAAAATTAAAAATTTAATACTGTCTTAATATAGACATATATAAAAAATCAAAAAATATATTAGCCTTATATTTGTTTTGCAATAAGTAATACATTTAATAATTAACTGCATAGGAGTAAATTGATTTTGAAAACAAATACCCAAGGGAGATGACTCATATATATGTAAAAATTAAGAGATTTTTTGTCGTTAATTTATTGCTAAGATTTTTTTTTTCGTGCTTTAATTTCTTAAACAAAAAATCTGTTTTTGACTGCTTGGCAAAATTTCACTGAGCTGTTTCGTCTAATAAGAAATGAAGTAATGGAATAATTAATATGCTGTAATATTTGTTGCACTAAAAACATTAAGTATTTAAAACAATGTTCAAAAAAATGCATATTTTATGATATTACAAATAAAAAGATATTGCAATTCTTTTTATTTGTAATATCAAATAAAAAGAATTGTATTGCCAGACTTTTACTAATTTTAAAACATTTTTGAGCTCAATTAAGTTATATGAAGTTTCTTAGAAAGAAAATAAATCCAAAGCCAAGTAATTTAATCTTTTAATCTCTTTCAATTTTTATTTAAAAAATTATTTATTTTGTTTTATACAATTTACTAAAGATTTAAGAAGAATTAAGAAACTGTAAAAAATTTATATTCGTAAGTATGGCAGAAATATATTGAATGATTTTTATTATTTTTATTAGAGTATAAATCACTTCAATGTAAATTTTTTTCAATTAGAAATAAGAAAATGGTCAAGTAAAGTATTTATGAATTTTCCTAAAAAAAATTTTAAGCAACTGAAATTATGCAAGTCCAATTAGTTTTACGTCCAATCAATTTTGGGAAATTAATTGTTGTAAGTGCTCTCTAAAGAATAATTTCTTGAGCCTTCTTAAATTAAGCATTTATGAAATAGCAATGAAAATAACTCATAAAAAAATTTATTGAGGTACGTAAAAGTTCTATTTACGCACGTAAAATCTTCTTTCATAGATTTCATTAGATTAAACACACTGATATCCAAACCTCCCAATTAAGAAAAGCAGAAAATAATGCTATAAAATTTACATTATCAATCATTCAATAGGAATTCAAATTTCACTTAATAGAATTATCCTCAATATTAGGCATAACTAAATCTTTAATTTCATAAATTATATCCAATTAAGGAAATCATTGATTTCCTAAGTTGTAAAAAGAAACTGCAAATTTAATTTCACTTCAAATCAATATTCAATATCTTTAGTAAATATATTTAAAAAGAAATAGACGAAAGCAACTTGTAATTGAACTACCTTCTTCGACTAAGAATACGGTCTGTTTCTTATCTAAAAGTTGTCCTATATGATTGATTGATTGATATAACCACAGTCATTATTTTGTCACAAAAAGAAAATTATTTGAAAGGTAACAAAAAATTAAAGACAGAGAGCTAGATTTTATTATATGTTGAAGCAAAGAACTTGCAAAAATAAAGAAACAAAATAATTCCATTTTTTATGATACCATATAGATTTTAAAAATTATTATACAAAAAATCCAATAGATTTCGGTTTGAATAAATTTACTTCGCAATGCAGATTTATTTATAAAAAAGTTAATCGATGATTTTCCCTAAACAATCAAGTTATTTAATATTTTTCAACGTTTAAATTAAGATTCCAATTTTGATCATATTCTAACGTTAAAATAGACCATTGAGGCATATAATACATCACTACTGTCCTTCTGATTAGTTCGCAAAACTTCAACTGTTCTTAACAATTTGTGAATGGTTAATCAATTATTTTGACGACAAACACTATCAATCTTTTCAAATGTTAGTCTGTTTGTCATATTTTCATCTTCTTTAAATACATCACAATTAACTAATCTACATAACTCGCAACAATTAGAGCAACCCATTATGTCAGCGATGTAATGCACTTGTTTATTGGAGTGAGTAAAAAAAAAAAAATCAAGAAAAAAATAGTTCTGAATGCAAATTAGAATTTTCAGAGCTGGCTTTGAAAAATAAATTAAAGGATTGAAATGAGCCCTTTTAACCTGTTATGTCAAATGGAACTTTTTTTAAATTTTTTGAGTGACAAAAAGTAGTTTTTTAATGTTGTAACAAGTTTAAATTTAATCCTCAATCTCGATCGAGAATCGATAGGTTGAAAGTCGGATGAATACACAGAAGAATATCAAATAATGCATGCCATCTGCCAGATATTACAAAAAAGAAATTAATGAAGGTCGTGGTAAAGCAATTGATAATAATTTATAGATTTAAATTGTCGTCTGAACAGAAATCAAATATCTGTTAATAGTTAGTTAATATAAACATATCCACCCAATAATATAAAGTTAATTTCTTTAAGGAGATTTCTTTGTGCCTAAGCCATTGGGAAATTTTACATATAAACAAAGACATTTTATGGTCAGGTGAAAATGGTTGATTGTTCTTTTGGTTTGATGGTACGGAATCAACATATGTTCATGATTAAATGTATTAAATGAAAAACGAGTAAATTCAAATGGACTTGATAAGAAAATAAGTCTGGAAAATGCTACAAAATTGATGGACTGCAAAGACGCATGTGGAGTAATACTTCATTTGAAATATTTGCTCGATGTTGAGAATTATTTATTGAGCTGAATACTCATGGACACTTCGTGGGGTTTTTTAGAGAATAAAAAGCCAATGTTCGGCTTGTTTCTTTCTGTATACACAGTGTCTGAACTAAAGGTGAACCTGCACGAGTAATGCGTGCGAATTTTAATGAACTTTTTTCAAGCCCTTTATTCGTCAATCCCACGTGATGTGCAAGATATCATTCAGGTCAAAGGTAGCCCAACCTCTTACTAATTAAAAATTTTCATTTTTTTTCACAGATGTTTCTATTATTTATCTTATACCTATGTATTGTGCATTAATTTACAAGGAAGTCTCATTTTGGTAATTAAAAATAATTTTACATGTTTTTCACTTGACATTTTTTCCAAATCGTTATTGGCATTATCCATGAAACAGATATTAAGTTTTTCTTGAGTGATTCTTTTTTCATACATATAGGTACAGGTGACGTTTAAGACTGTACCTTTAGGTTATATTACTGATTTTGATTACTCAACCATCACCAATTGCCTCTTAACTTTGAACTTTTGTCAGGTGACGAGGTCACACCTGAGTTGGTACCCTTCACTCCACACCCATGCCACACGAAAGGAAGGACTTTGGATGTCACATATTAATATGGACACGTCCTTAACCAACGGAGCTCCAGCGACCAAGGGAAAGAGTGTCTCTTCCCACTCACTGACCGCTGCAAATTATGCGGCTTATTTCATTTTCTCCAGAGGCATTCGGGCAATTTTCAATTGTTTGTATGTTCAGACAATTATTGTAATTTTATTTAGTAGCTTGACAAAAAAATTAGTATGTGGTTAAATTAAACCGTACAAACAATGTTTTTAAATGATTGAGAAAGGGGTCTCAAGAACTTGAAAATATCAAATTGGAAAACTAAGGCATGAGACAGACTGCTTTGGAGTGGAATTGTTAAGGGACCGTGATCCAACATGGACTGTAGTACGCGAGAGTTGATTTCGATCCATTTGGGGGAAAGTTGCTTTCCTTCACGTGATGTATTTAAACTAATGTTTAAAGTATTGCTATTTTAAATCACCAAAGAGAACAATTTCAGGAAATTGGATTTGCTTTTGCTTCGACTACCTTTTGCTCTCAAGTTCTAATTCTACCGAGACGAACAACTCAGAACTCCAGTCCCAACAAGAATCAAAGTGGCTCTTGAACTACGAATAATTGAATATATAAGACCATAAAACACTTATCAACTTCTAAAGACAGGAATAAAATAACAGGGAATCGATATACATTCAATTATTCTATCTGTAATGTTTTCCATTCATTAACCAAGTTGTTGGTTGATTTGGATTATTTTTCGCATATGGTTTGTGATAAATTAAGTTGGTTTATCATTCTAAAAGTATATATACACAAAGTCTATAAATGCAAGAGCTATTTGACCAAGTCCTACGATTTGAAGTGGATATCCGAACCATTAGAATCATATTTGATATGGAAATAGTATCCTCTAATTGTTGGAATAAAGTTGAGAGTATTAGCCATTCAAATGCTGATGTGGAAAAATTATCTATTTTGACAAAATTATTAAATAATCTGACTTTGTAAAGTTTGTTTAGAGTTCACACTATGGGGAATAATGGCAATATATTTAAGAAAAAATTATTCAATGAATCAAAATATTCAATTATAAAAAAAATATGTGAAACTCAGGTTAATTTGACTGAACGAATAAAAAAGTATTTCACTTTTGAACGAAATTCACAATGTCATAGGTATCATTTAGTAACAAGCAATTGCCTCATAAAAATGTGTGTGTGTGTGTGTGTGTGTGTGTGTGTGTGTGTGTGTGTGTGTGAGTTTGTGTGTGTGTGTGTGTGTGTGTGTGTGTGTGTGTGTGTGTGTGTGTGTGTGTGTGTGTGTGTGTGTGTGTTTGTAACTAAAAGAAGTAATATTATATTAACCTTTAAAAATAGAAATTTTCTTCCAGTTTCAATTAATATTAATGAGAGACTTGTCATTTCAATAAAACACAGCGGAAACTATTATTATTTAAAATACCCTGATATGAATGTCAAAGCTAATGCTCATATATATATATATATATATATATATATATATATATATATATATATATATATATATATATATATATATATATATATATATATATATATATATATCACGTATGACGCAGTTATTTCTTTGCCTTTGTGAAATTGTTTTTAAGAAATATTATTAAAGAGGCAAATTTTCAAAAGTACATTTTATTATTGCAGAAACAATTTTTCATGGATGTGAAGACCAACCATGACATCTGTCGCAGATCTGCTCGGTAGGAGAGCTCAATCAAAAAATCCCAGAGAAAACTTATAACCCTTTCAAAAAATGTACAATATACTGGCCATTCCTACCATCGAGAATGGTAGTGCGAGACAACATCATTGGTCAGTTTGAAATTCCATAATCATATTTGTTCATAGTGTCAGAAAAATTTTGGAATTCCGCAACAGGATTTGTGGTATAGCTCATACATTTGTTAAAAGGAGTTATATATTTATGTATACGATAAGTACATACATATAATATGGATGAATGTTTCATTTTCCAAATTAATTCCATGGATCAAAAAGTTGGTAAAAGTGATTAATAAAATAGAATATTTTACATTTATGTATGGTTTTGGTAGAGTGAATATTTATGAGAGAATTCTGAATATATAGTTATATATTACGTAAATATTTGATATTAAAATTTATTAAATTCAGAAAGTGATGTTAATCGATTTGGAAAGAGAAGCATTCATAAATATGTAAATTAAAGTATAAAAATAGAGATTCATTAAATGTAAGCCTAATCAAGAAAAAGTATGTGAAGACAATGAATATGAGTTGACACACAAACTTACTAGATTGTGTTTCCTCGTATTTCTTAAGAGAATAAATGATAATATGAGGAATAATGAAAGAATGATCTAACAAGGAATATTGATGTTTTATTTTGAACTTCAGTGTTTTTAGCATGCACTTTTATGCAATTGAAAGAATAGAATTATGCGTGTTTTTTTATTAAAATAATAGACAATATGAAGAATGAGAGCTTAAAAAATTACCAGCCAATTTTCAAAGATAAAAATTACGAATCATTCAAGGAGAAGTTAAATAATAGCAAAATCACAAAAAAGTTTGAGATCAGGCAAAACTAAAAAAGTACTTTTTTTTTCAAATTTTCTGGTCTTTATTAAGAATTTAATAACGAAATTTCAAACGCAAACATTTTTAAGAATAAAACTGGAAACAAAAACTGAAATAAATAAGAATTTAGAAAATAACGATTCGACAGAAATTATGAAAATCAAATCATTCTAAAAATTCAATTATTCCACTCTCAAGACATCAGTAAATTACATAATTTCAAATGAAAATGATTCCTAACATATGCCATAAATTTAACTAACTATTTACATAAATGAATTTTTAAATTAAAACAGATGAAATTTGGGCATCTACAGTTTCTAATCTATGCTGATATCCAATACATGCAAAATACTTTTGAAAATAGGTTTGATTAAAAAAAAATTATTTTTTGGTCATTGGTATCAGAATAATTTCTTCAACCAAAAATAACGCTATCTTCAACCAAAACTAAAATTCAATAGTTTTTAAGATGTAGTAAAGTATAAAATTAAAAAAAAAAATAAGTGAAGAGCTCAAAATATTAGATTTGGGGATGAGTTCGTAGCGTTTTTATCAAAGACTTTTATTTAAACAAAATAATTATATCAAGATGCTAATCAACTATATATTCGCCGTTGCTGTTTACAACCTCTTCCCACCTTTCGACAAATTTGTTGATGGCATTCCGCCAAAAATCGCCTGGTCTGGTGTCAAAGAAGTTGTTGAGCAAGTTTTTAAGGACCTCTTGGTGCACTGGGAAATATTCGAAAAGAATACTACAGTCAACAAGGAGTTCTACATTGTCCAGCTACACCTCGTAAATGAGACTATTCAACTAAAAAGACCTGTCGACATGGTCAAATCATACTCCTTCACAACAACACCAGGTCCCATGTTACACAAGTCGTCAAAGCCGCACTACAAGAGCTCGAATGGGAGGTCCTTCGGCATCCGTCGTATTCTCCGGAACTTGCACCGAACAATTACCATCTTTTCTGTTCTTTGCCAAACTATATGAAGGGCGTTACCTTCGATAACAAAGAGATCCTTAAAAATTGGCTCAACAACTACTTTGACACCAGGCGATTTTTTGGCGGAACGGCAACAACAAATTGGTCAAGAGGTAGGAAGCGGTTGTAAACAGCGACGGCGAATGTATAATTGATTAACATATTGATATAATTATTGTCTTTTGTTTAAATAAAAGTCTTTGGTAAAAACGCGATCAACTTATTCCCCAACCTAATATAATTTCGTAAGATTACTTAAAATTACTTCAAACGTAAATCTTTAAAATATTGTCTATTTATCAACAAATGGAGCGCAAATACTTAATTTGCCAACTTCAAACACGGGAAAATATAAATATAAGCCAAATATATTTAAATATACCGATATATAAATCTATTATATAATTATTGATTATCACATATATATATAGTTCTATAGGTTCAGATAAAATATTTATCTAAGCCCATAGTGTGTGTGTGTGTGATAGTCAAAAAAATCTAAAGTGAAGTAAATCTTTGCAATTAGCATATAAATAAGCACTAAACAACTTTTGAAGATAATTTATTTAAATATCCATTTAAAATATTTTTATCAGAAAGTTTGTTTATTCTGGCATAATTACATTCAAACAAGTATTATTTACACAATCGATAATTTTAATTTTAAAAGGTTTTTCGTACATTTTAAGAATTTCAATTTAATAAGACAATTTACAAAAAATATAAGTTTTAAGTGCATTTATCATTAATTTTGTTTGTCTTGATTTTGTCATTTGCACAATTAGTTTTATAAGTAGTTACTGTTTTATCCAGTAATATAAATGATGTAAATGGGTTTTAACTCTGCAAAATTTTACAGAGATAGAAAGAAGTTATAAGATAATATATATTTGATTTTCATTTAAGGAATGCATTTGTGTGTAGTACTTGTTTTATCTATTTTGTTGAAAGATCTCAACATTTTTTTTCAAAATTACTTAGTTTTTATTATTTTTAAAAGTTCAAATACCCAGTTTAAAAACTTCTATATCTCTAAATTATATTTAATATTCAATTTACATAGGAGTTTTTAAAATTAAAACTCAGAAATCGAAAAGATGGTTAAGAAAATCTGAATAAGGTTTCATATAGAGAGAGAGAAATGTTGCAGAGAAAGCACCAGCGTGATTTGGGTAGAATGGCAAATATCAGTGTGTTGCTGGCTTCGATCTTCAATCCTTTCAAATATTCTAAACTGTGTTCATTTGCGTTTTCAAAACAATACAAATCAAAATGTTGAAATTCCATTCCATTTGTTTTTGTTGTTTATTATTCACTTAGTACACAGAACGATCTATTTTAAGGGTCAATGTCGTCATTATGAAAACACGGTTGGGTTGGGTCAGATATAAAACCTGCTACCTTCCGATCACCAGAACGACGTTTATCTTTATTAGACCACAGGGATTTCTAACAATATATAAAATACTTAAAAAGTTAAAAGCAAAATCTTCAAATTGACAATATACTGAATAAAAGTTTACGATAAACTAAATAAAGCGACAGTTTCATCATTATTATTATGTACACATGACAAAACAATAAAGCCAACTATATAAATATGAACAAGTATGATATTATGCTGTATATGCAACGAAAAGGGTTTCGAAATTGCCCATTAGGTCAGATAAATATTCCGAGAAATATCAAGTGATGAATAATGGGCATAATATAAGAATATTGGGTCTGCAACTAACCGTTTTATGGCAACATAAAGCGGGGGAGTTAGGGAATGCTAGTTATAGATTATTTTTATATCGAGAAATAGTTAACTATAAAAAACATCGTTATTTTTTTTCAAGGCTAAGAATATAATTATTTCTTATTTAAAAATATGTGATTGGTAATTATTTGTCCACATTTGGTATCCAACATAGATTTTTTTTTTCTTGTAATAAACGTCACATTTTGTTACAGCATCCATTTTAATATTACGCTAAGACATTTTGGGGAGGGATTATCATGAAAAATATTTTGTTTACAATATTCTGAATTGCGTACACATTTTCGCGTATTTAAAGTATGGTTTCGACATTGCACTAAATAAGTATGACTCAGAATACATTTCGGTTTGTGTATTTTTAAAATATGGTTTAGTTTTATTAGGATTTACATACTGATTGTGAGTTATTGTATAACCATTAATCTATTATCCCTTTTATATATTTTCTGAATTTATGCAACAATTTTGAGTTAGATTTAAAGAAAAATAACTTTTTAATAAAAAATAATTTTTATGATTAAAATTGCTGTTAAGTTAAAAAAAAATCCATTTATTTTTATATGATTTTCTAAAATCGAAATAATATAACTTAATTATTTTTTTTTTAATTTTTTTATAAATTTCTCATGCAAAAAAAATATTTGAAATTTATTTTTCCTTATAAAGTAAGTAAAAAATTTTCATTAGATCGATATATCAATGTATATATCTTTTTATTTTTTATTACTTTTTTTATTAACATGCCCGTACATTTGCTTTTTACTGATGTATCCTAAGTTACAAAAAAAATATTAACACAATCGTATATTTCAAATATGTTTAATTATTTATATTTTAATAATCCAATAACAGAAAGAAGTTATGCAGTTAATATCATAGCCAAATCTCATTAAAAGAAACAATGACAAATGTATACTCATGGCTACAATAAACTAATCTCTAAATGTCTCGACAAAATTACTTTTCATTTGTTTATCGCTCAACGTTCATTTTTTTTTTTTGTTCACGAGGGCTAATTAGAATGGAACATACGGTTTAAAGTGGATTCCGAATCACTACAAACATCCAGGCCCAAGGTAGGACTCGAACCCACGAACTGTTGAACCAAAGGCAAGAGCGCTAACCATTCGGCTGCCAGCTCGTTCTTTTTTATTTGAAGTAATTCTTAGAAGTTAAAATCAATTCAAGCTACATGAATATTATATCGAATTTTTTTTTACATGAACTCTTATTTTCTTTAAGCAGTAACTTCGTATTTTCAAATAATGATTTTATTCGTTTTTTCCTTTAAGTTTACTGCAAAATAATACTGGAATATTTGATTCACAGACAAGTGATTGTTTTCTCACAAGTAGAGGAAGTAACACGCAAAAGAAATTTAAGACTGAATATTGGAAGTAAAAATTAATTTTAATTTTAGAATTTTTTGTATGGAAATTCAGTATAGAAGCTTCGAATATTTTTATGCATGAAAATTTCACAAAATCTCTTTTTTATAGTCATAAAATAAGATTCATAATATTCCTTTAGAAAAACTTTAGGTGTAGATTAATGCTTATAATATAAGATATAAATCAATAACTTTAACTAAGTGAACATATAACAATGAGCTTTTTTTTATTTCTATTTATCTCAGACATTTCTTTTAAAAAAGATACTTAATTGAATTATAGTAATTTCTTTATCAACTAATTATTCCTTTATTATTTGGACTATTCCTTTTTGAAATAATTTTAATAAATTTGAGATAAGTTATGTGAAAATAAAACTCGGTTACAGTGAAAATTTTAACAAATTTCTGGAAAATAATTGTAATAAGGTTTTCACAATGAAGATAGTGTAAGAATTTAAGCATTTATTATTTACATCGAAACACATTTTATTCAATAAAAATGTGTAACATTTTGTCATAAAAAACAAAAAGTAATTTTCGTAGAATACAAATTTCTCAACATCTATATTAAGTAAAATATGTTGAAATAATGAATTTAATAATATTAATGATAATATAACTATTTTAGGATAATTAATATCAGAATTAATTTAAGTGAAACTATAGATGAAAAGATATTTATTTCTCAAACTGTAGATGTTTTCTCTCTAGCAAATATTTTAACCAAATTAAAATTATTAATATATATATATATATCTTATGTTAGTTCAAGAATGATAAATTTCTCAGTAATTTAATTCGAATGCAAATTTTAGTATTTTCTGCTCAGATAGTCTTAATAATTTTTAATTAATTGAACAAAACAATAATAATAATTCGATAATTATTTTATTGTTTTGTTATATATTTTGAATAAAACATTATTTCCTTTAAAAGTTTAATTATGTTTCTGCTTGAATTATTTTTTTCTGAAAGCTAGATTGAATATCTAAAAATGTACTTTTCTTTTATAAAGAAGAAGAAAAGAAACTATCACAGTAGAATTTAAATTATTAAAACAGGAAACCCACCCTCCTTTATTCAAAAACATAATTTTGCTGAAATAGATGAAGGCTATGATACTTGAACTATTAGTATTACACAATATATGCATTTAAAAAGAAAAAGAATGATACTGGTTGATTCAGTAGTGCTCTATTTCAGTTTACCGATATATTTTTACAAGGTAAACTTACTTTGCGAACAAACAATTGCTGAACTTGTTAGAGGACTAACTGTAACTATATCAGTTTGCTAAACGTTTTTTTGAAATTGGCTGAAGGGCATGCTTTACAATAACTGAAAGAAACCGAAAATAAGCGTTCTTCAGAATGAAAAAAAAAATTTCTTTTTTTTTTTTTTATTTAATATATAAAGGTTACTTTTTCAATCAAATATGAGTCATTGAAAAGAAAGACTCAAGTTTGTTTCTTTAGATTTGCAAACAAAAGAAGTTTCATATTAGGCGTTGAATTCTTTTATATCATCAGCATAATATTACAATAAAGCAATTTTTTTTAATAAGAGGCCCTTAAATTAAGTTTCCTGTATTTTCCACATGTGAGAAATAAAATAAGTAAGAATTCAATAACTTAATTGCATTTACATTTTAAAAATAAAAATTCGAGCAAATTATTACTTAAAAAAATATTCACTGATTTTACAATATTTTTAAAGAACTGAATTGCATTTGTAAAATGTGTTTTTATAAGACGCTAAATAGTGATAAGCGCATTTATTAAATGTATTTACTATAAAGAATCCTTACTTTGTAATACATTATCTTCATTAGTGATAAGTTGAGAAATTAATGAAATCACACACACACAATGAAAAAAATATAAAGACATTTGAAATTTTGCTGTAGAAAAATCACTTAATAAAGAAAGTAAGGAATCGAGATTATGTAACATTGCTTTTATTATTTCATATTCAAAATAACGGATAATGCAAATCATAAGAACCACTGAAGATGGTTTACTGATTATTTAAAATGCAACCAGGTGACCAAGTGATCCGAAAGGAGTAAATGTCAAATAACATGAATTTACATTCTTATTTTCAAGTTTAATATCAAAACAACGAGGAGGGATTATTTGAATTAAATAATCTGGCATAGATGCCTAATTATTATACGGATTCGCAAAAATGTCTTCTTCGATTGCTAAACGGAAATCTTTATTAGTCTAATTATCATGTATTCCTATTTCTTAACATAAATATTATTACAATACTATAAAATATTTCAAATAAATGAAGAAAATTTTATTTATAGTGCCTAAAATGCATACTTTTTGGAGAAACTGAACATCGTGTCATTTTTTAATCAATTTTGCATTTCTTTTCTATTCCTTTCTACCTTTAATTTTTTAAGCGCAATCGGATTATGCTAAAAGCATTTTGTCAAAAATCTGTAAATTATTTTCCAAATGTTTGCAAAATGTATAAATATTTTGAAAATTTAATATCTCTTGTTTCTAAATATGGCTAGCCAAAAACACATAACTTTCCTAGATATTAATGTGTGATTTCAGTAGTTCCAAGTAACTTAATGAAAAGAAAGCAGACCACATTTTTTTCTTTCCATTTATTAATATTTATTATATATATATATATTATAATATGTATATGTGTATATATATATATATGTATAATGTATATATATATATATTATATATATATATATATATATATATATATATATATATATATATATATAATACTGATATTCTAATGAAATATAATTACACGTATAAGCAAATGAAGATGCTCTTAATAAGACTAAAAATATGTTTTGATTACCATCTCTATTAAAAATTTATTTTAAAATATTTCATAAGTAAATATTTGCTTTTTATTTAGATGTAATGGTATAGTTTTTATTCGTCAATGTTGAACAATATCCTTAAATGCTTTTTATTTCAGGTGTAAATTTTTTTTAAATAAATCATTTGATAATTAGCATTTTTTTTTTTTTTTTAGCAAAGCCAATTCTTAGTTCTTAGAATTTTTAACAGATGCGGTGTCTTCAAATCTACTTTTTTGCATTTTCCCTTCTTTACCGAAATTCATTAAGTATCCATGGCTTGAGGGCATACAACTGAGCATGTCCCGCACATCAGTAACGGTCCAAGAATTGCTTTTATTGAGTCAAAAGCAAACCTTCCAATGATTTAATTCGTTTCCCATTCCGACAAGTCAGCTCTTTGTCAATCACTGTCGCTGGGGGGACAGTGACAAATCCACGCTGCGTTGCAGCAAAGCAATTACGGATTAGTACGTCGACCCAAAGTTGTGTGTTGTCTGTATTATAATTAGCGTAAGAGTGTAAGAGTATGGTTCTTTACACAGACAACTTTTGCAATTTCCGCAAAAGAACTTTTTCAAAACAAACAAACAAAGAAAAAGAACAGTAAAGAATTAAAGTCTCAACGGAAAGGCGTGGAAACGTATCTCAACCAGTAAGTAGTAAAACAAACGATGGAATAAAAAAAAAGTGCTCCCTTGATCCTAATTTGCATATGTGAATTCTCAAAGCAAGGTAACGAATTCGTTGTGCAAATTGGATTCAATAAACACCTCCTCGTCGTACTTCCGCCAAAACTACCCGAAAAGAAAGACAATAACCTGGCTTAAAGGTAGAGGATTAACAAAGCGTGATGGGACGGAGTAGAACATCAAAAAAATGACCTCACAACAAGAAACGGCGCCCTCCGATTTGACGGGGCCCTCGTTTTTAATAAAAACAAATTTCGCCTCTATGGAGAACGAAATAAAACAGAATAAGTCTCGAAACAGGCTAACAATGGGAAAAAAAGCCGGTGTTCTAACAATAGAGGTGATTTCGTTTTCAATTTGGCCTGCTTTTTGTTTTTGCATCGGAAGGTGTCGCCGGTATCTGTTTTTTTATCTGATGTTTTCCTGATTTGTATGTGATCGTTAGATTATTACAGAAGAAACTTTACGAGTCTTGGCAGATATCAGTTCTTAAGAGTTATAGTCAAAGTATATATATATATATATATATATATATATATATATATATATATATATATATATATATATATATATATATATATATATGGTTCTTAAGCGTTAAAGTCACAGTTAAATGCGGTAATAAATTTTTCGGTTGGGTAGCTTATGGATACCAAAATATTTCGATTTGAGTTCTGAATGTAATAATGATTTGTTTCTAAAATACTCCATTATAACTAATTTGTTTTATTTCTAACTTTTATCCAAACTTTTAGAATATAGTAATATCTTAAATTTTAATTTGTGAAAAAACAGCTCTTTTTAAGGTAGTTAATAAAAAATATAGCTGACTATATTAATTCTTCACATATTGACAAGTAAAAACTACAGTATATTTGGCCTCGCATTTGTTTAATCGTAAATATTTCTAATTTTTCTGATTTACAATTTATATGAAAATATAGGTTGAAGCCTATGGCGTAAAACCATTAAACTACTATTTAAGCAGCTTAGCGGTTTTATTAGCGACTTCAACCATTAATTTTTTCTTTCTTTCTCAACTTTCTTTTACTTTCTCAACTTTTTTTTCTTACTTTCTCAACTATCCTAGTTTATCATGACTAATAGAATGCATTTTCAATCAATGTATGTTTTAATTTTATGCTATATTTTCACTGATAACTTTACTCAATGATTAACATCAAAGATGCTATCATTAAAATTCTCCACAAAAATATGATAATAATAAACAACAACTTAAATCTTTAAGTTGTCTACACTTTAGAATATAGAATATTAATTATTCCTGATGTTAATTTTTATTTAGCAACAGAATATTGTATTCTATTTATGGAACTAAATAGCATGATGACGAAAGCCAGTTCAGATTATTTGGATGTCCGCAGATTCGATACCTAATACTACCGAACACCACTGTATTTAAGAATACATTCATATCAAACGTTTGTAATGATTAACATCCCTCAATGGTGTCGAGTGAGAATTTATGAAGAAGAGTGCTAGCTCAGGTATCGATGTCATCATTTAACCCAGACTTAAAACTGCGATGATATTACATGTATAACTTTTCACTGCTATAAAATGTCAAAAAAATAATATAATACCTCTTTCTGACTGCGTAATTTAAATCAAATTAAAGTTAAATTTGATTTAACTTTAAGATCAAATTGAACACAGCATTCACACTAGCTTACAGTCGAAACTGATTTAAGAAATATCTATCTTACATATAAATGCTATCTTCAATATATATGATTATTTCAATGCATTTACAAACCAAAATGATGTTAAATATAAGTATGAGGATTAAAATGATGAGAGAGAGAGAGAGAGAGAGAATACACGAAACCAAACAATGATTTTGACAAATCTATTTCTTCTTAAATCTAAAATAATTTTTAGTCTTTTGTTACTTTATAAATAATTCTGTTTCATTCCTTCGAATTTTTCTTCGCTTATATTATTATCCATATATGTTTTTGATCGGTTTCAAATATTTCCATGAACACTGACAATAACTGAAAACAAAATGGCGCTAAATCAATTAAAACGTATTTAAGTTATTTTGCTAAGCTGATTTAAGATAAACTAGCTCCAACTTACCTATATCACAAATTGACACCTCACAACAATTCAGTTCAAACTTAAAAGCATTTATATTTTTAATTATTTTAGTATACGATTTAGTTTTATAAATAAATTATCAGTCTTTTTGTAGTCACTATTTTTTGATTCCTTAATTATTGCCATCATGAAATATCGGTTAAATGTAGTAATTGCTGATTGGTCCATGGTATGTATGAAACCGTTAATATTGCAAGAAATAGATTGAATATACAATGAGTACGATTTCGATTGCCTTGGAGAATTTTCTAAGATTAATAATCCATTACATTTTTATTATTAATTAACTCTTAACTAATAATAAATTAATTAATAATAAAAATTATTATTGATTAATAAATAATACATATCTTATCAGGGTTATATATAATTTTAAAATTTCTATTCCGAACTCCATTTACCTAAGTTAATTTTAACGTTTTATTCGACATGCAATCTAAAAGTTAGATTCATATTGATTATTTTAATCAATTAAAGTCATTATGTTTATGATGACTCTAACTTTCTTTGAAATTTAAAAATCATAGTTTTGAAAAGTGCAACAACTAAAGGCAGTTTTGTCTGAGGTTTATTTCATCCGCGATTAAAGTATCATGTGCAAAATATAGAATTTATTGGATTAGCATTAGAGTAAAATAAATATGTTATACTTACACTACTTATTATAATTGTTCTTGATGAATTTAATTATAATATAAAATTAATTCTTCTTATTTTAACTTCATTAAGTAAATAGTAATAATTATTTCCCTAAAAAAATATTGTTTCTAAGAAAAACTATTTAAAAGTTTAATTAAAAAAAAACATGGTTTCTATTAAGCACTAAGCTTTAATTTTATTCAATAATCTTAAAATGAGTTCAATGCAATTTACTGTCTTAATGAATAAATTGCGTTACCTATAAATGAATGTTAATTATTTATTAGCGCATTCACAGGAAAATAAGCGAAAATATTAGATACAATAGGAGCAAAATTTTGTTTGCGAATATACAGGTGAAATAAAAAACCAAACAAAAAAACGCTTTTATATAATATTTGAACGATTTCTCATATCAGTGTATTTCAACATTTATTGTATCTGACATCCATTTTGATTACTGCAATGTTTTAAATTTTTTTCTGACCTTGACTTTGTAATAAACGTTAATTATCTGTAATGCAAAATAAAATTGCTAATTTATATATATGTTCCATTGAATTATTACAAAGTAAAAATATGAATTCATTTACATGTTGAATATTAGATATTTCTTTAATCAAATGTAAATAATAAACAGTAAACTTCGTTCCATCAGAGAATAAAAAAAATAAGATGCAATTTTGATTAAAGCTTCTGTTTGAAAAACTAGAATATTATGTTTTATTTACTTTATAAAATATAAAATGAGTAATTTATGATGATTTATATAAAGAGACAAAAGCAAATGCATAAATGATGTCATGTGTTCAAAAAGGAAAAAATCTTAGAAACAAACAGACAAATTCCTACTTATTAATGGTTATGAAAATTAAGTAATTAACTTGATACTCTCTCTTAATTTAATTAAAAATAAGCATGTGTGCCAAATATTAATTAATAAATTGTCCTTAATTACAAGACTTTTCAAAGAAGAATAAATAAAATCTAGTATATACGGTAATATAGTAATCTAAAATAAAAATAAATAAAATATATATATATATATATATATATATATATATATATATATATATATAATAAATACAATATATATATATATATATATATATATACAATATATATATATATATATATATATATATATATATATATATATATATATATATATTATAAATAATGAAAGTTTACGGATTAAAAATATTAAAGTAACAGTAATTTATCTTTTGATATCATAAATCATACATTTAACAGGTTTTTTTCAAAAAAAAATTACTTAATTTGTATTAGAACCACTGATAATCCAAAATGGTTAGCAGTTATCAATTAATGGGGTTATAATTAAATTGCTTCTAAAATGATATTAAATAAAATTAGAAGTTAAAGAATGCTAATTTGTATTAATTAATTTATATGTTTTAGCATTATATGATTAATATAATACATCAATATAATATACAATATAATACATTTATTACAACTAAAGATTTTATCTTATTATTTAGATCATTTTCATTATTATGGTTTACTTTTTAGATTGTTTTCATTATAATAATAAAATGATCTAACTCATAAAAAATGTAACTTATTAAATAAGCACATTTATTTATGACTGCCATTTTAATAATGATATAAGTTAGCTGTTAACGACGTACAAACAGCTAAAAGTGTAATTCATATATTTTGATTTTAAATAGAGTTTTCTGAAAAACCTTCATCCACTTTACAAAATTGTTTCGAAAGCAAATCCGAAAAAGCACTTTTATGCGAAGGGAATCTGTAAATAAAATAAACTGTAATACAATTTGCAACAACAGCATTGACCTTTATTCAGGAAAAAAATAATCCTGTAAATTTACAGCCTAATTTCAGAAAAGCACTATACTATTATTTTAGAAGAAAGCAAATGGTTATTTCCCTGAGTGTTGCCACACATATAAAAATTATTCATGTTTTCACTCGTTTGAAAAGAATTCCATTTCGATAAAAGCAAACGATTTTCTTTACAAATTTATGCACTTTTTATGCCAAAATTCATATCAAAAAGAACTATTAATATAGTGAAAAATTCTTACTATGTATATAATTGAAATTGAGTAAAGATTTATAAGCAGTATTTGTAAATATTCTTCATAATCACACACATACTAACTTTAATTCTAATTAACAACTTTCCAATCGAATTCTTTTAGATTATTTTTTATTCTAAAATAATTTAGCTCAATGAAAAATAGCTTGTTAGAATGAAATAATTTCTAGAGTTAATGATTTCTTTTTTCCAAAATCTTTTTTATTGAAAGGGAATTTATAATTCGCTATTAATATGTTCCAACTTTGTACCAATTGTAAAAAAATATTCTTTTTGTTGCATTTTTACTGCTGAATTCAAATTATTGATCATAATTTTTTTTCTTTCTTTGAACAATCATTAAATTTTGTGTCTTATATTAATTTTGAATTAAGTTTTTTGTGGGAATTTTAATTTTCGTTACTTGTGATTTAAGTCATTATTCTTCTTATTGAATCAATTGTTCCGTTTTGTTTCCCAAAACATTTATCTAGCTATGGATGTGATCATAAAAATATCTAAATTGAAAGATAATAACCACTTTATACTATTCGAGAGTGGTGTCCAGTGATAGGAAATTGTTGTAATGCATTTGAATTCTCTTCGTTCTTTATCCTCTGAAAACTTTTTATAGATAATCTGCAGTAGTTACTTGTCGCAAAGGAGAAAACTACAAAAACTGCCAAGCAATTCCTACGACGTGTGTATGTTGAAAATAGATGGGCAATATTCATCTCGTATTATTCAACAATGGTTAGGACTGAAGCTGGGAACTTTTAGTTTTGAAAGTGGTCCTATTTCATAGCCATAGTAAATCCATTTATTTTACCATTTCATGAGTTTTGGAACAGATTAGGAAGAAAATACAAATGATATTATCTGTAAAGTCAAATTCAAAATTTCACAGTTTTCTTACAAATATACTGTTTTATATTATTTAATCAATAATCACAGAGAAATTTTATTTACAATTTCATTTGAAGAAATAAAATTTATTTTCCTCTTTTAATCAAATTAATTATCATGTTTTAATAATTTTCGTATTCTGAATAATTGTTCAAATAATTCTTAAAATCTGAAGAGAAATTAATTAAAACAAAGCGAATTGCTTAATTTCGAAGCTTCACTTCAAAATGAGAGTAGATTTGGATTCTTTAGAATGAATGTGCTAAATCAATTTATTCCCGAACCGAGAAATAAAAATAATAGCTAGAAGACTTTTGATGACGCAAAAGACAATAAGACTTTTCTTTACGAGTCTTACGTGATCACTGGAAGGTATGGAAATCTCATTTCTTTCCCAATATGTCTAATGAACCGAAGGTCGGTTACTTTGAAGGTCAAGACGGTGCCTAGGTGATAAGTGCCAGGATACAACTCTTCTTTGCTTGACCGGACCTCTTTAATTTATAAGTGGGAGTACTTGTGGAACGATGAGACCATGGCGACGATTCTAAAACCAGATCGTGTTGCTCAATGGAAATTTCAAATATCATTTTAAGAGGAAAAAAATAGAGGGAAAGCGTTTAAGGAACTACTATTTTAAGTAATATAGACTTGTCCTTTTTAAAATTAATTAATGAGTATAACACTATTTATTCAAAATTCTTGAAAATATGTTTTGATTTTTTTTTTCCAAATTAATTTTATTCATTTGTTTGTCTAGGTAATCACAGGCGTCAAATTATTATTTTTAAATATTGGTAGTTATTTTTATATAATACGACTTATATTTAAATAAAATTAATGAAGTTACAAAAAGCAATGTAATTTATTAATAGGTTTAAACTATTAAATAAGTAAATAAATGTTAAATTAATTACTATACATGAAGTGTTTGTATAAAGAGGGTCTAAATTGTGTCATTCTTGTTGTAATAATAGTGGCAATTTTAAAACATATAAACTAAAAATCTGAAATAATGGGCTCTATTGAAATATTTAGTTTGAGGCATTAAAGTTACATTCAAAGGTAAAAGTTACACACTCGAGAACAAAGGTGCTTCGGATGTTTATTTGACAAAAATTTGCATTTTAAAATAATATATGTAAATTTTGATCCTGAATAAATATCTACACTACTGGCCATTAAAATTGTTATACCAATAAGGCGATATGCTACAGACGTGGAATTTATACGAAAGGAAGAAGGTGCTGTGATATGCAAATGTTTAGCTTTTCAGCGCATTCAGACAAAGCAGGCGCCAGTAGCGACACCTAAATTGTGTTTAAATGAGGAAATTGTTCAGCCGGTTCCTCATACACAAATTGCATTTGAACGTTGTTGCCTCGTGTAAGAAGGAGAAATGCGTATCAGCACATTTCTGACTTTGAAAAGGGCGAATTGTAGCGTACCGGGATTGCGGTTTATCTTATCGCAGTACTGCTGCTCACGTCAGTCGAGATCCAATGACTGTTAGCAGAATATGGAATCGAAGGGTTCAGGACGGTAATACGGAACGCCATGCGGGATCTCAAAGTCCACCTATCACTAGCAGCCGAGAAGACAGACATATTATCCGCATGGCTGCAATGGATCGTACAACCACGTCACGAGCCGTCAGTCAAGAAACGGGGTCGTTTGGAAGACAACAAGTGTCTGCGCGAACAGTTAGACGACGTTTGCAGCAGCATGGACTCTCAGCTCCGAGACCATGGCTGCGGCTTCCCTTGACGCTGCTTCATAGAAAAGAGCGCCTTCAATAGTGTGGTCAATGACGAACCAGGGCGCACGAATGGCGAGATGTCATTTTTTCAGATGCATCCAGGTTCTGTGTACAGCATCATGATGATCGCATCCGTGTTTGGCGGCATCGTGGTGAACACACACTGGCAGCGTGCATTCGTCCTCTTCATATTGGCCTATCACCTGGCGTGATGGTATGGGGTGCCATTGGATACATGTCTCGGTCACCTCTTGTTCGCATTGACGGTGCTTTGAACAATGCACGTTACTTTTCTGGTGTGTTACGACCCGTGGTTCTACCCTTTATTCCAGCCCTGCGAAACCCTACCTTTCCGCATGATAATGCCCGACCGCATGTTGCCGGTATTGTACGGACCTTCCTTGATACGGAACATGTTCGGCTGTTACCCTGGCCAGCACGTTCTCCAGATCTTTCACCAATAGAAAACGTCTGGTCAATGGTTGCCGAGCGACTGGCTCGTCACCAAACGCCAGTCACTACGGTTGATGAATTGTGGCATCGTGTTGAAGCTGCATGGGCATCTGTACCTGTACATGCAATCCAATCTCTGTTTGACTCAATGCCCAGGCGTATAACTGCTGTTATTACTGCCAGAGGTGGTTGTTCTGGGTACTGATTTCTCAGGATCTATCCAGCCAAAATTTTTGAAAATTTATTCACTTGTTATTTCTAGTATAATATATTTGTCCAATAAATGTAATTTTGTTATCTGCATTTCTTCCTGGTGTAGCAATTTTAATGGCCAGCAGTGTGTATACATATATATATATATATATATATATATATATATATATATATATATATATATATATATATATATATATATATATATATATATATATATGTATGTATGTATACAATAAAATAACTTATGACAATTTTATTTAATTTGATTATAAAAATATTGAACATTACATACATAAACACTCATATATTTGCATATTATATATATATATATATATATATATATATTAAGTTAAGTTATTTTATTAAGTTATTAAGTTATTTTATTGAATGCCAATAAAATAAAAGCGGTGATTAAAGCATTTCTTACTTCATAATAACTTTTTCTCCTAAAACATTTCTCATGATAATTATAATTCGCATACAATTCGCTTCATTTTCAAAGTAATTTTTTAGTTTTATTTACAAATGATAAAAATGCGAGCAATAAATTAAGTTTTGTCTAATATTACAATCTCAAATACACACTTTTACGTTTATCATAACTCAAGGATTTATTCCATAAATTTGTTGCATACAAATTTTACAGCTTTGTCAAATATTAGGTTATATTCATATAATTCTATAGTGGATTGACATCTGCGATTGTCCAGAAAAATTAAACTCTATCACAAATTCATACGTTGTTATTCTCATGGTAATAGTTTTCGTTATAGGTTAAAAGTAGGTAGGGAAATATCTCTTGAAAGAAAACGATATGATGTGATACAACAAGGGCGTAGAGCTAGTAGCCGGAAACAGAGCCCCGTAAAACGTTCGAAAACGAGAACAGAACATTGGGACACACAGCGAGGTCGTGTTAACTTCGCAAATTATACAGGAAGAATTAGCCTCTGAACAACAAGAGATCACGAGAAAGAACAATAAGAAAGGGGAGATTCAATGATTGTTTGACACTGGTGTCTGCTCGTTCCAGGCCTTTATTTTATGAAAGCAGACGATTTCTTCATCGATGCATCCATATTAAAAGCACGATGTAATTTGTTTCCAAGTGGATGTGCGCGGGCGAGCCTTTAGAACATATTGGAGACTGGTAGGTTGCAGTATGGCCAAGGCTGAACTCGTCTGTATGGTAATTAGTTCCATTCAACGCATAAAAAATATAGCGACATCTAATTTAATTTACTCCTATTGTAATATTTTTTTTTGAAGATAAATGCGTACGATGGCATATTTTACGTAGGAAAATATGGGAAATTTTTATTATGTAAAATCACTTCGAATTCTTATGGGTACATTGATGATATTTCCTTTAGAATTCTTCATAAATAATTACATTTTTTATTTATAAAGAATTTATTTTAAAACTATTGACAAAAGTTTCTATGGATGAATTTTTTATAATGATCCACTGAAATATATTTGCATTTTGATCTGAAATATAAGTAAGATAAAGGGAAAACAATCAATCATATGATAGTAATTAATTTTGGCATTTACATGAGGATTACTATAATAGATAGGCATATATATTACACACACACACATATAGTGAAATTATTAGAAATTCATATCTGAAAATGATTATTTTGGTCTTAGATTTTGATCGTGAATTTTAGTCTGATGCACAAATAATACTAAAAATTCATTTTAAAATATGCAATAGCTGTTGAAAAACATTGCAGATAATATGATAAGTTAAAAAAAAAATTTAAAGTAAAAATGAAACATTGCTTAAGTGAGTAATGAATATTAAAAATTTATTGTGAAGGAAGTATAATATATAATATTCAAAAATACACATAAACTTCATAGAATTAATGGATTAATTTTCAATAAATTTGAAGCTTTCAAAGAAAAAATTCATTCTTACGTTTGCTTAGCTTTCAGTATAAAATATTTTTAAGCATTTTGTTGTCAGTGTAAGTTAGTGATTCAACATTTTTTCGCGGAGTAAGATGAATTTTACTCTTCATCTCACAGAGAACGATTTGAATTGACACTATGCTGGACGGTTAATTTAGGGATTTCACTTCAGATTGATTGTGCGCATAATACCAGGCATCCCAATGACCATGTGGTAATAAAATTAGATGAACAGCTGACTTTTGCTCTCTATGGAATGTTACTTCTTAAATTTAATTTTAAGTATATAATTATCTTAATTTTATGATTGATTAAAAGTTTTTTTAAAATCTGTTTACTTAGATTGCATATTTTGCGAATACAAAAATTGCTTGATAAAAGCAAAAATATTATTTGGATTACTTTTTATGTAAAAGAATTTGGTTACATTCCCTTAAATCACTTTGAAAAATGAGATTTGACTTTAGGAAACAACAAGATTCAAATATTATAAATGATCGAAATGACTTAGATAATTTCGGTTTCCGAATTGGTTGAAAATGATTGGTGGAAACGTTTTATAATGAAATGTGCTTGTCCATTTTAATTAATGATGACATTACGACAGTTTTAAGTATGTGTACATTGCCTAAAATCATCACAATTTAGTTTTACAATAGAAACAAATACATGATACCACAAAAATAAAGTGTCTCCTTTGAGTAATTAATTTAAGGATGTACCTAGGACCGTTTATAAATATTATTTAAGTTAGGCAAAATTCCTTAAAACTTTAAATATTTATATATATATATATATATATATATATATATATATATATATATATATATATATATATATATATATATATATATATATATATATATATATATATATATATATATATATATATAAGAAAAAAAATGGGAATAATGATGGTAAAGCAGTGTGGTTTAAAAATTCACCGAAAGAGGGCATTCAAGATTTAAAACACAGTGGGCAAGATAGCAGTTCATTCCATTCAATTATTCATACAGTAACAAATGTTCAACAAGACCGTTAGCAGATTATTAGACATTATTGAAGTTACTCACAACACTCGGAACAAAGCAACGTTGAACATGTTGAAATGAGCTGCAAAAACTTCATGACCGATAAAATATTTGATTTCAGACAATGTTGAAAAAGGACTTGTGTATAACTTGCTTTATAATAACGCTACACCTAGAGATCGGTTGATTTGTGGGCTGGTGAACCTAGAGGCTATACGATCTTATAATCTCACTGCACTGATCTGATCATTTGCCATGACCAAAAGCTTGCAACTGGAATCTTTTTATGGATTGTTATTGTGGATTGTATCCCATCCTGAATAAGACTGGATTACAAATTATTCTTGATAATAAAGTTTAATCTAACTTCAGTCTAATGAAAAGTATTTTAGAAACTAATAAATGTGCTTATATCGCTTTATAAAAATAAAAATTATTTTTTGATTGCATAGTTGAGAATTTACTAAAATTTGTTTTCCCACAATTGATTGTAAATTATTTATGTAATTTTATCTGTAAAATAAATTGTTTAGTTAAAAAAAAAAACTAAAAAAAATTGAATTAAAACACAAAATTACATATTTTGGCAAATTCACTTTAATTTACACTGTTAAAAAGCATTTTTAAATTCTGTTAGTGTTCCTTCACTAACAGAATTCAAAGCTCGAGAAATTAAGATTAAATTTCAAAATTGAATTCATCCTAATTTTTTGGGCTTTAAATTTAAACTTTATTTAAAAGCTATTGGTTCTATATTGTTGATAATTTATTTTAAAGTAATATTTATGATACATTTTAAACAAAATTAAAATATTTAAAAGATATTTAATGGTAAAATCTTAAAATAAGTTATATTTTAAAAATAAGTATACTATACATAAAATTTTTGCATTCTTTTTTTTAATTATTAAATTGAACAAATTCTGTTATTTGTTTTAAAAATCTCTGTCAAACATAAACTTTTCGACGTATTTAAAGTCAATTATATCACTTTATGATGAATTTCACTAAAACATACTGTTTAATTTATGTATAATGAAAGAGTTTCTTTAATTATTTTAAATAAGAATTTATATATGAAAAAATTTAATATTTTATGTGTCATCTTACTAAAATTTGAAAAAGTATAAATTAAATAGATTATTAAATTTTCAATTTTTTTTACATTTTGTAAAAATTATTCATTTAATATTTAACCATTTTGAAATTTATTAAATTATATGTAAAAAGAGAATATATATATATATATATATAGGTAATTGTAAATTACGAAATGAAAACGAATAAATAAATAAATTCCTGAATACCCTGAAAATATAATATATTATTCCTGTAGATGGCAGCACCAGTGCTTATGAGTTCTTCAATTTTGAAAAAAAGTATTAACCATTTTATTAAATAATATATTTGCGCGTGAATGCGTGTGCAATTAATTATTTGTATTAATTTAAATTTGCAAGTATCTGAAAACATCCGATTGTTATTTAAGAACTGCACTTGATCCTCAACGTAAAAAAACAATATTGGAATTTTAAAATTAGCTACATATTTTCTTTGTTACACATTTGATTTGAATGTTAAATTCTATCCAAAGTAATTCACGATTGAAAATGTTGTGGGTGAAAAATTGACCACTGTTCATCAAATTGCAATAAAATCCAATGTAAATAGTTTCAACTTATCAATGTTATTATTTCAAAATTAATAAATCGCTATTGTTGCTATAGAAACTAAAATGTTTTATTACAGAAATATTTTGAATGGAAAACTACATACTATCATAAATGAAATTCTACACATCTGTTTTCTACTTATGTATATAGTGTATATTAGTAAAAAATACATAATTTATATATATATTCTAAATTTTATTAGAAACTTTATTGCTACTGACTTCTCTTAAATGTATTTTCGTTACACAAATTGTGAAAAAATATATAATTTTTCTAAAATATTCAAAATTTAAACAAAAGTTACTTTGGATATTTACATTTTTGAAATATTGTGAAACATGTTAATATGCCTATAATTTGAAAATATGGTTACTTTAATTGCATCGATTTTACCTATTCTTAACAATTAGGAAAGAAAATTAATTTGTTTGTGTGGTTATTTATTTATTTATTGATAGACAAAAAAAATGTACAGATTTTAACAGACAAACATAAAAATAATCTCCGTCGAGCCGGAGTCGAACCAGCGACCTATGGATATCAGTTGAGAACACCTACAGTCCACCGCTCTGCCAACTGAGCTATCGACGGTTATTGTGAGGAAGATATATAAAGTATATAAGCAAAATTCTTCATAAAACTAAAGGTTTCTGTGAATTATTTTATATTTTGTTCTTAAAAACTTGTTTTCTTGAAGGAAAAAAAAATCTCTGTTGATAAAAAAAAATTATCGTAAGGTACCCGATGAAAACAGATTTTGAAAATAATCATTATATTTAACAAAAATTTAAGCATTATAAACGAAATGAAAGCATTATAAACACTTTCAAATTGATTTTCCAAATTTGATTAATAGCGTGAAAACGTAATGTTCTTGCTGTTTAAACTTTATAAAAAATGTTTATAATTTTTTTAAATTACAAAAGAATGGCCATTTTGTAAACCTTGGAAAAAGATATTTCCTGCGGCAAAAGTATATCTTTTAATGTAGCGAAACTCTTAAAATCTTATTGATAAGATTTAAAAGGTATCCGAAGATATGGAAACCCCTCAAATTATATGCATGATAGCTCTAGTTTAGCGACATCTCGGCGTTGTTTTGATAGAGGGGGCTCTGAAAACCAAGTTAAAACTTTCTCTTTAAGAAAGTGAGCTGTATTTTTAATTCCAAAATAAATTTAAAATTTGGCATGAATTTCTCATAAAATATTTTTATTTTCTAGTCTTCTATTAATGATTTCTTTTTGATTTATTATTAAAAACATTCCCAAAAATACCTATGAATAAGCATTTTAAGCCACCTAAATACATTTTTTATTGAAAGCAGCTCGATAAAAAATGAAATCTATTTTGTGATAACAATTTAGTTTATCAAATAGGCAAGAAAAATTGCATTGAAATAATGGCAGGAAAAGGAGATTTATAAAATCTTGTTCCAGAGAGCTTAGCTTTCTAATGAAAATTGCCAGTGAAAATAAATAATGGGTGATGAGAAAATTTTGTCTAATATTTAATAAAATATAGAAGTCAAAGTATAGAAGTCAAAGTTGAAAACTTTAATTTAACGGCTTTTATACAGTAGAACTCCAATTATCCGAATCATTTGGGACTGGACCCATTCTGATGATCAAATATTCAGAGCCTTGGATTTTTTCAAAAAAAGGGTTTATTTTAATTAATTATTGAATGTTGTATTCAACGTTCAATAATTAATTAAAATTAACAACATATTTTTTAGACTTTTGGTAGAAAAAACTATATTTTTAAAGAAAAAGAATTTTTAATAATTAAATTAAATTGCAACACTTTTATATGATAAAGGTGTACATTAATACAATATGTATATAATGTTGAAGTGCATTGCATTAATGCAGTATGTATGTAATAAGTGCTTTACATTGATACAGTATGTCTGTACAATGTTGTAAATGAAAATCATCGCTTGTTGAATATCTCGATCAGAGTTGGACTGTTTCACTGTCTTCATCCATATTCAAACAGCCAAGTCGTGTATCCGCTTCATTTCAGGAATTTGCATGTGGTCACACTGGGGTTGATGCTGTATCCACTTCAAAGCAGCTTCAAGGCCACCAAATGCCTCACTAACTGATGGTCCCGAATCTGCTTCAACTTGGACATTAAGATCATCTTCTTAATCGATACTTTAAATAGATTGATCATCATTTGAAATTCGGAAACAAGAGTCTCACTCATGATCCATTCACCTATATCTTCAGCACTAATTGTGAACATTCGGGAATTTTTGAAAAAGTTTTTTTGGATTCCTTTTGATTCATTCTGAACAATACTTCAAGTGACGTGTCATTCTGCTCTTCTAACCTTTCCTTTCCTTGAGCTTCTTTTCGCTCACTTTCCTTCTTTTCTTCGGTCTAATTAATTTTTTTAGAAATTCTGGAAGCGATTCGTATAACCAGCTATTAGCGATTACATATAAACTGAATTTGGATAATTGGAGTTCTACTGTATTTCAATAAATTTCATTTACTTATTTATATAATAGTATAATTTTTGTTATTATATTAAACATGATGATATTTTAATCATGACATATTTAATCATAACATATAAAATAACAAGAAATTTGATATTTTCGTGAAATTTCGGATGATTTTATTAAAAAAATAATAATAATTTATGAATATAAAATTATGAAATTTTTCTTTGCAAATATTGAGATAATTGGTTAGTTTTATCGTAGCAATATTAACATTTGAGAAACAATATTTTCTTTTAGAGAATGTAACTCTGTAATGTGATATTTCCACAAATCCACCCCGTCCGTACATTCCAAAATCTTTTCGTTCAAACATTTTTGAAAATGCACATAATCCTTCCCATTCAGGCATTTGAGCAACTAGAAAAATAATGACAAAACGTTACTTTTGGCCCAACGTGAATTCATTTATAAAAAAATATGTTCAATCTTGTCAAAACTGCCAACGTTCAAAAGTTCAAAGGCATACTAAATCGCCCATTGGTACTTTTTCTATGCCAGATGCTCGATTTGCGCATATTCATGTCGATTTTATAGAACCTCTACCCCCATCTGATGATTATAATTATTGCATAACAGTAATTGACCGTTTTATCAAATGGCCTGAAATTATCCCAACAATCGATATTACAGCTGAAACAACTTATGGAGCATGGATTCATAATTGGATTGCACGTTTTTGAATGCCCTCTTACAATAACAACTGATCGAGGAAGAAATTTTGAATCGCATTTATATTTAGATATTTAACAGAAATTTCAGACACTAATCGCATTCGCTCAACCTCATATCATCCCCAATCCAATGGATTGGAAGAGCGTTTTCACAGACATTTAAAAAGCTCCTTTATGGCTCATAATCAAACTAAATGAACAGATACACTTTCTATAGTTTTATTAGGAATTCGTTCCGCAATGAAATCTGATATAAATACAATTTGTGCTGAATTAGTGTATGGAACAAACTTCAAATTACCAATTGGTATTCTTAATTCTCAGAATGAACTATACACACCAAGAGAAACATGCGTCTAAACTGAAATCAATCATGCTATCTCTTAGTTCCATTTAAACATCTAGGGACTGCAACAAATCTGTTTATGTTCATCCACATCACTGCAAACTTGTTCACATGTATTTTCACGTGTTGATAGCGTGAAACCACCTCTCTCACCTCCTTATATAGGTCCATATCCAGTAATTTCTAGAACAGATAAAAATTTTGTTATTAAAATGAATGATAAGAATACAACCATTTCTATAGATCGTTTGAAACCTGCCCATGTATTATCAGATTTACCAGATTCACCTAAAATGCCACTTATCATTCAAACATCAAAAACAACTAACTATCAACCTGATAAAAATGAAAAATCTTGTAAAATCCCTAAAACTACAACTAGAAGTGGTCATGTGCATTTTCCAAACAGATTACAGTTACATAATATTATATATTAATTATGTAATAATGGGGAAATCATCACCCAAGGATTTCAACATAAAAAAAAGTACAGGAGCAGTTTCTCTTGATAGTGCCAAAGCTTTTGATCGAGTTTCGATTTGTGGACTTGTACACAAATTCATTAATATTGGTCTACCCGACCCACTTATTAAAATACTAATTTCATATCTTTTGGGACGAAAGCTCCAGGTTCGCATTGGTACTACATACTCAACACATAGACAAATCTTAGCTGGCGTGCCACAAGGGTCCAAATTGGGACCAAGACTCTTTCTTATCTATGTGAACGACATTCCAACATCAACACTAACTTCCCTGCACCTTTTTGCAGACGACACATTTATACTGGCACAAGGTAGGAAAACATCATATATCACAGAATCGCTTAACAAACATTTAGAACAGATTGAGCTCTGGTTCGTTAAACGGAAAATTCTTATTAATGTAAATAAAAGTGTATCCATAATTTTTAACAAAAAAAGACTACTTCCACCCAGTGTAATGAAGATCAATAACGAAATTATACCATGGTCACAAACCTGTAAATACTTGGGAGAAACTTTCGATAGAAAATTAACATGGCACCCCCATCTGATCCAAATTATTAACAAATTTAAACGGCAAACAGCTGCATTATACCCACTTTTCAACTGGAATTCAAAACTTTCCATGGAAAATAAAGTGCTCATTTATAAAGCATATCTTCGACCACTTATTTCCTATGCCTGCCCTATCTGGGATTACACCCATGACAGTAAAATTAAAAAAATGGAAACTCTCCAAAATAAAGCCCTCAGATGGGCAGTTAAGGCCCCCTGGTTCATTAGAAACCAAAAAAATCAAACAAGAATTAAAAATCCCTACCCTGAGAGAATTCTTCGCGAAAATAATGTATAACGTGATTAAAAATATTGATAAAACTAATAACGAAACAATAATTAGCCTTCCGTCCTATAATGACCTAAGTACCCATAATAGATTGCATCCTCTCTTATTGCTCAGATATTGCCCAAAGTTTCCTCACCAACCACCATGAAATAAACTGTAAATAGAAAAAAATTATCTTTGATAACTACTTCTTTGTATGGAAAAAAAAGAGACTACTAAAAAGATAAAAGGATTTTTTTTTTGTTACATCTCATTCTATATGTGGAAAAAAAACTATTTAAAATAAAAATAATATAAAAATGCATATATAAGTGTGCATACTAAATGTATATAAAAACAGATTTTTTTTTAATATACATGTATATGTAAATACATAAAATTTATATAAAAAAAGATAAAGATAAATATATTGTATTACAGAGACAAATTTATACCTTGTAAATATTATAGCGTGTATAAATTCTTGTAAATACATTTACCTGTTCTTATGTAAATATTCTTATTTCTCTCAATTTATTCCCTAACTATTTCCTTTATTATTCTATTAGTTTCATTTAATTTAAATATATAAATAATAAATTAATCGACAATAAATTCTGAATTTTTTAAATTCTGAAATAAATTTTATGAAATAACCATAGTCCTGTCCATTAAAATTTCAAACTCATTTTAAGCCAATCAGATTCAAGTTATAGCTCACCAACCAAGAACCAGCTATCTAATGAGGGTAGAGGATCGCCAGATCCAGGGACCCCTGAAAACTGCCAGCCGGCAATCACTTCTTTTGGTTTATATTTTCAACAGTTCTTTTTGTAATAATAATTCTTCCTCACATATTTTATTGTCTTTGTATCCGCATATTACTTTTACTACTATTGCATTATAATGGCATAATATTTTTATTATTATAGTTTATATATTATTGTGCTTTGTTCTTGTCGTTCACCTTGTTCATTGGGGGATAGACTAGTGATCATACATTATCGAGGCGCTATCTATACGAAAGTGATCATTTGTGTAAATAAAAAAACTACTACAACTTTCACTGTAACTTACACTTTAAAAAAAAGGGGAGGGGAGTTTCCACTTCTGTTTTGTAGCCTTCGCTTCTTGTTGTATTTCATGGAAATGTATGCATGTTATATTTTAATCATTAAAGTTTTTCGTTCCAAATGGATTTAACTAATTCATCTACACCTTGACACACTTCAGTTTAAATAGAAATTATTTTTATTATTACAAATTTATACTCATGTGCAATTCTGATTTCTTTTTCTCTCCATTTCAGTGTTCAAACGATTAATACTAATTCATCAAGGATTATTGTTTACATTTCACAAGATGAATTATAACTAATGTTTATTTTCAGTTTCCCTCAATAAAGTAGGCAGACGATTTCGTCCGCAAGGATCCCATGACGTCATGTGCAAGTATCTAATTGCACGTATAAATGCAAGTATTATCAGACACCTAACTGTCATTCATAAAATTTTGTCAACAAAATTTATTCCCGAAATACAATTTTTGATAAACAGTATAAATCTCAACAAAATTAAAGATAAATAATTTTCCTTTAATAAAAAAAAATATGGGATTTTTAATCAAAAATCTAAGTTCTCATCAAGTTATTATCATAGTTAAGAAAAATAACTTAATTAGAATACATCGAAAATTAAATTTTGAGTATGATTATCGATATGAAAATAAATATTAAAATATATCATAAGCAAATATGAGATTTATTTACAAATTTTTTAATAAATTTTAATAGTGGGAGTAATTAATTTTTTTAAAAAAATTTTAATTATTCTAACGAATCTATTCGACAACCCCTAATTATGGAACATTAAAAATAAATGAATTTTATTATATTCTCTGATTTTCCGTTAAAAATATTCATTAAGAATTTATATTATTTAACGCAATTTTTTTTTTTTTTTTTTTTTTTTTTGTGCTTAGCACTGTTTGCTAAAAATGTATTCAAATTATAATCTTTCTTTTTAACAAACATTATCGTCAAAATATAATTTGATTAGTAAACTGAAAATTATCAGTAAATTTCACTAAAAGTAATTAACTATTTAAACTGATATTATGTTAACATTTTATGTGGAGACATAATTTAAAATATGACACATGAACAAATAATTATTTTAACATAGTGACATTGAGCAATAAACTAATTGACTAAAATTTCGGGTATCAGTCTTTTAATGGATTCATTTTACCGTTTTCATTTCAATATGTTCTTTTTGACTTCTTAGTAACAAACTTCAACGTCTTAATTTTAAAAATTTTAATTTCTGTACATATGTATTAGAAACAGGAAATATCTCTCAGCACTTTTTCTTAATTATACTTGAAAAGAATCGAATTTCTTTTGTTCGAACAGAAAGCAAAACAAAAACATTAAATTCGAAAATTATTTTGGAACGCTTCATCACATTTGTCATCTGACGATTTATACTCTCATTAAAAGTAATTGACTTAGTTGGATATTAATAGAAATTTTGATACAATTTCTTATATAACTATCATTTTTTATGACTTGACATAAAAACGAAAATAATTTTCGGTCAGTTTTATAAATATTTCATATTTCAACATCATGATTGTTACCGTTTGGGGATTTTATAATTCTATATTCTCTAATCATGAATGAAATCTTAGAACAAGTTAATATTCTTCCAACATAAAATTGATCTGTAGGTAAATTATCAATGCAAAAATTATCTATTTTTAGTTCTGAATAAACGCAAAAATAAAATGTAATATTTTAAAAATGCTTTTTATTATTTAAAAGCCAATTAAACTAAGAAATTAAAATTTATGCATCATAAATTTCAAGACGTAAATTATAATTCTAAATATGCTGTGTATGAAAATCTTCCCTGAAATATATTTTTAAAAATTCTTTTCATTAATACCAATGTTCTTTGTTGGAATCTTTTATTTTTAAAATCATCTGAGGTTTTTATTTAGAACTTTCAGAATTTTTTTCTAAAATTAAGAAATAGTTCTTTCATTATATTATATATTGAATTATTCTAAATGATTTAATGGACATGCTGATAAATCACTTTACTTAAGTAATTGCGTTTTATTTCCTTTTCACTTTTTAAAAAGTAAAACTTTTTCCTATTTAGTATGTATAAAATATTAATGTGTTCTTAAACAACATAATATTTAATTCTATTTAATTATTGAATATGTAACACCGAAAAATAAATAGTTTTTTTACATTTAAATTAAGTGTTACTTTTCTTCTTTTTTAACAGTATTAAATTTTTATAAAAATGTTTCAACGAAGATCAAAAATTTGAGAATAAAATTTTTGAATTATTATTATGGTAATGTTTATTTCACAGATAGATCCAACTAATCATGTCAAACCTTTTAAGTGTTAAAAATCTATAATTTTTTAACTCGTTATTTTCTTTTCGTTGCTCCAAACTAGTTATGATTTAGTTGATCAATCAAACATTTTCGGTTATTCTTGTCCCAATTATGTTCTTTGATTCAGTCAACGCAACCGTCATAAAGTAAAGCCACCTGTTTTCCTTTATGATCTTGCATATTTCCAGATGACCTAACGATCACGAGTCCTGAGAAATCATATCTTCAATTTTTGCATTACTCTTTTTTTTTTAACGTCACATAATTGTTCTTTATTATAATAATTTTCCTTATTCGAGTATAATTATTAGCTGTTCCAGTGACTCCAGAATCAGAGACTCTACTATTTATGAATATTCTTATGTCGAGAAAGTGTTCGAGAATTTTCCGCATTTTCACAAATATGTTAATTAAATTCAGGTCCCAACCTATGAAAATCATTCTGGAAGTTAAAACAGTTTTTTGCAATTATCAGCAGTTAGAGAGAGAGAGAGAGAAAGGTTCATGTATTAATTCATATATCGTGTGTTCTCTCTCTTATATACCAACAGTAATTCTATATCAGTATATTTATTAATTTGGGAAATTCAATTTGTTAAGAATATACTTTAAAGCATTTATATGGATAACTTTCTTATAAAAATAAACTCAAGCCAAACTATAAAGATTTTAACTTAAACTAAAATAATTTAATTAAAGAGAAATGTGCTTAATAGAGTATAAAATACACTCAAATATATATTATGTGAAAGATTATACAGTTTAAACTTTTCCTATTTATTAAAAATTTCTGCTTTCTCGTGGGGGACACGAATTGTTAATTAATATGGGAATGCTAATCAATAAATGTGTTGTCTCATGCGTTAAATTAAATAAGCTCCTATCTTAAATTGATCTTGCAACTTGTAAAAGATCAATCAAATCATATCAAAGCTTATATTTGACACGTGGCAAAAGCTTGGCGACGTTGGCGGTATATAAATATCGATTCTCTCTCACAAAAGCAAATATATATGAAAAAAATACAAAATTAGAACTCTGAGCAGGTCATTGACTCTTACTTAAATACAATAAAAACGCATAAGCTTATCCGCATGCTTCCCTGATGAAAAATGAATTTTCTGTTTATATTACAGTTTCCGTTTCGCAAATGTGTCATTTGCTGAGAAGATCTATATTGAGTTAGCTTCATATATAATGAGCATTTCCTTTACGCACAAAATCACTGTCAAACTCCTAAGTTGCTTTTCATTTTGAAGGATTAGGAAACGTTTTTCCTGATTTCTTCCGCATTATTGTATTTTTTCTTCTTAATTATGGTTTTATAGCCTGTTTGTTTACATAAGCATTAATCAGACAGCTTCTTGACTAAATGGCTGCAGGTAAATATCGGATATAGTGAGTGAACTCGTATATTTTTCTATTCTCTCTCGGATATTTATAGATATTTCATGTTATTTTATTTGCAAATTTTTATCGCTAGTTTAGAAAGATTTTTTTTTATTTTTACGTCTATTGTTTAATAAAATATATGCTGAAAATAACCTACAAGAAAAATGTAATAAATACTTCTAAATAATTACAATTTTACATCAAATGTATGAAATTGCTCGATTACTAAATATATGAATATGTAAACATTGTATAATTTCTAAAGTGATAAAATATATAATTTATTTTATATATTTACTTCTATTAAAAAGTAATTGCTTAGAAAATATATTTAGACGGAAAGAAGCGAGAAATCATTATTTTAAATTATTCTCTTGAACGTAATTTTTAATTGGTTGTAGAGTAAAAAATATGTTTTGCTTAAATTAATGTGCGTTTTTTAAAGTAACATATTTAAATCTGAATAACAGTTTTAAGATGAAATAAATCCAAGTTAAAGCATCTTTAATTCTGACAGTTATGATACATACAAACTCTTATCAATGATGTCATTGTTTGCTGACCAAACTAATCAATGAGAATGTAACCAGAATAATTTTTATTAAGTGTTTTTGAAAGTAACGTATACTTCTATTTCGCTTGAGAAAAGATGAGTTAAGAAGTACCACATGAATTGACATTTTTAAAACTATAAACATAAATTGCAGTTCTGACAAAATTTCTAAATCCCAAATTTAAAAAAATGTCAAACAGCAAATTTGAAGATCAATGTGTCTCTTACTAAGTTGCCTCAGTTCTATACATGTTAATTGCCATTAAAACCAGGATGCGTATTTCGCCCTGTCAATGCAATAATCGGTTGGTATTCTCCTATAAACCGTTAGGTGGCGCAGTGATCGCTTATCAGTATTTTATAATTTGCACTTACTGATCAGCAAGCTCACGCAGTACTGATTATATTGGAAGATTTTCACAGGCAAATGTCGCGTATCGTTATAATTGCTGGTTTCTTTTATTTGCCTACAATTGAAACAAACACGTAAATAGTAGATTTACATCGTTTGAATTCAATAACGTCTCCAAAAATTGATTTCTTGGCATTTTTCGCCGTGAAACAATGCGAAAAATCCTGTGTGACCTCATCTTTATTCTTAAATTTGCCAGAGGAAAGATTAATGCAGAAAAGGTGGAGATAAAGTTTGGAAACAGTTCATATTAGAAAGAATGACAGGTCCTTAATACACACTCTTAAAAAAATCGAGTGGTTTTTTACCACTCAATGAACGATGAATATTTTGAACTCCAAAGAGATTCAAAATGAATCCTTTTGTACTTAATTGGGTAGAGAAGTTCTCTTTCAATAACTCCATTCTCGATTCAAGGTAATTTTCACTCTTTTTTTGACGTGTTTATGGCACAAAGCAAATGTGATGTGTTCTGATTGGATTAAACCATCATGTGGCTCTGCGTTCGGTTTAGTTTCGTTAAAAATGGGGGAAATTAAAGCTTCATTTTGTAAAAGCGATCTATTTGAATTGAATTGAAATATATATATATATATATATATATATATATATATATATATATATATATATATATATATTTGGGCGAGAAGAAGCACAGACACACTACGGTAAATCTCTTTATTTCTTATATTAATTGAATGACTAAATCAATTCTTCATATTTGTGATTTTTCACCATGAGCTTTCGTTTTCGAAAGAGAGTGAATGAATTCGATTGAGTTCATATTCATGTAATATTTATAATATTTGAAATTTCTGATTAATTGATAAAGTTTAGTAATATAAAAATGTATTTGGAAATTTTATTTCTTATTTCAAATATTTTTTCCTACCCAAATTTAATTTATTATAAATTTAATGGTAAATTATAATGAATCATTTTTGAATTCTTATACTTTCGAAACTGCGTGAATATGATTATTAATTTTCTCGTTGATTTTAATATCCAATGTATATTATAGAAATATTATTTAATATAGTTTATTGTACTGAATTGAAAGTGCGATTAATATCAAATACAAAATTTTACCAATGAATATAAATAAATTTTTTCATAAATAAAATTAGAAGCTTTTTAATTTAAATGTTAATACAATATAAAGCAAATATTAATCTACAGAATATTACTTGACAGTATGTATTGTACTTATTCAAATTTCACTGACAATATGTACTTTATTTATTAAAATTTCACTGACAACTTTTGATTTGATTGTTACTAAGTATAAGCATTCGTTGATAAAACGACAACAAAATTGTATGTATCAAAATGTACTATTAATGTACTATTTTTAGTATTTTTAGTCAAAATGTACTATTTTTAGAATTTCCAACCAAAAATTTTATCAATGGAAATATAATTTATATTCGTATTTTATTGTTGTCATTGTCATCAGCGAAGAAAAATTAAAAAATAAAAATTAGCAATCTGAAATAAATCTGAAACATGGAGTTCTTTTGAAAATGATGAAATGCAATGTATGGAAGAAATGGCTGATCAGGTATATTCTGTATAATATATAATCAAAATAAGTTTTATGGAGACTGAGAAAATGTTAACTATAAATATATATATTGTTATACCACAAGTATTAATTTCATTTTGCTTGTAAAATTTATTTAAAAGTTTGAAGCAAAATTATATGTTTAATGTATAAATGTGGTAACTTAATTAATTGACATGAAAATTCCAAACAATATTTTCAGTTAAAATCTCTTATTAAAGTTTTTGATTTTTAAAGTTGGTTTTAAAATAATGAAAGGTAATAATTCATTAAATTATTATTACTTGGTAATTAGCTTGAGAAATTTTAGTAATGTTTTTAAATCTATTTTGAAATAAAGTTTTGCTTGTTTTTACTGCTAAAAACACATTCTAATTAATTTTAAAATAAATTTATATTTCACTTAAAATTTTCTTTTTTTAATTAAAAATCTTTAATTTTAATTTAATTGTTTAAAAAAATAAATATCCAGTATTTATAATTCATTTGACCATAACTAGTTTTTACATGTATAATAGTATTGAGTAAACACATGTGTATGTATTTTTCCTTTCAGATAAAATAATTACAATTTGAAATGCCTTTTGAAATTCCTCGAGAAAAAAATATTTGAACTTGTGAAGAAAATGTTTAATATAAAATAGTATTTTGTGATGAAAAGTAGACCATCTTTTGTTCTTTCTATATAACAGAATTTATTTCTCTAAGTATCCAAAATAGGCTGCTTTCAATGAAGCATTGGTAGTATAAAACCTGTATATTTTTTACATATTTGAAAATGAATTTTAAAATATTCATGAAAGTACTAAACTTTTATATCAACATTATTTTCTAACAATGCTACAATGACTTAGGCACACCAAAAATTTACAATCTCTAACATTATTTGTATGTCTGGATTTTTTAATGGTAGAACATGAAACATGCTGTGCATGCATTTCTAAGTTTTTTTATTGCATGTGAATAAGATGTTTTAAATTATATCAATGCCAAAAACATTTAGTCGAAATTTTGCAGAGAAAGGATTTTCCTATATAAAAATGGAAGAAAAATCTCATTGTTATCTTGATATTTTTTTAATGATTGTATGATCCAAAAGTAAGTAATTAATATCTATATTTTACAAAATATGCAGTATTGCTTATGTCTTTTATTATATTGTAGTTTCCTATCTTGTATCTTTAAAAATCATTTCACTTGCAATATATTTGAATATTAGTATATGTGATACAAAAGCATAGTTTCAAAATGTTTTTTAATGTAATTTTTAAAAAAAAAAAAAAAAAAAAAAAAAATGCATAGTTTCATTTGTTTTTCAGTTCTATTTTTTTGATTCAAAAATGCTTTAACATTAGAAATAAATTTATGGATGGATGTATATATTTATATTTAATGTTTAACAATCCATTTGTAAATTATGATAGGCTCTATATCTATTTCATAACAAAGAAAAAATCCAAAATTATTTTGTATTTGTTTCATTGTGTATCAGTAATTTATCACATTCTTATAAAAAAAAATTATAAAAACAACTAGATAATCATTAATTTACGAACTTTAATTAATTACTAAGCTTTAATTAATTAATGAGAATACCTTTTTTTTAACAAATTACACTTGCTTTAAATTATAATAAAGAATTCTATTATAATTTATTATGAATGATTATTTTCTTTATTACAGAGATTTGGAATTTGATATCCAGAGGCTGACTGTTTTCTCAGTAAATATGGAATAAATATGCGAGAATTCAGGATGATAGTATTTTTTTTAATAAATGAGGCTTTATTTTTTGAAATATTATTCATATGAAATTTTGTTATTAAATTTATATAGACATTAAAGAGAGAATACGAATATTATAGAAATTTTAGTTATTATACTAATTTTTTTCGAATGAGGTTAAGAAATCTTTAGAAGAAGAACAATGCTCAAAACTTTGCTGTGGTCATTAGCAAGACCTGAATTTGAAATCATTTTATCTGTGGATAATATATTCCTTGATATCGTATATGCAAGATCAATACATTCTTACTATAATCGATCAAGATTTAAATTTTTCAAAATGCATGTATTAAAATGCATATTATCTTTTTTATTCTTATTTTAATAGTAATCTTATTTTGCTTTATTAAACTGACAATAAAACTGTCAAGCTCCAGTATTAATTTGACATCATAAACATAAGAATTTCTGTATACGTATTTTCATTTAGTTTTTTTCTGTATTAAAAATTGAATAAATGTTTTTTGTATAATCTTGGATTTTATTTTTAATTTCATTCAAAGTTTCATTGATATCTAAATATATATATATATATATATATATATATATATATATATATATATATATATATATATATATATATATATATATGTATATAAATAATCTGTAAATATGTTTTTATCCTCCTGTAACTCCAAAAATGCCTAGTATCAATATTCAAAAATAAGTATTTACTTATATAAAATATTTATGTATTTTTTAAATTGTGTACAATTTGTTGTACTAATAATGTTTGTAAAAGTTAATTTTATGCTTAATGGGCTCATAGTAAACTAAACTGAAAAATAAGTAGTGTAAATATTTTTTTCTTGAGAGAGAGAGAGAAGAGAGAGAGTGTGTAAAACTAAATAGATATAAATAATGTAATACACACACATGACTGAACAATTTGCTTGGTAATGTATGCAATTTAACAACCACTATAATTACAAATGCCATATTCAAAATACTGTTAAATTATTGAATAAAGAAATCACATATCTTTATATTGTAATTGTCAAAAAAAAAAGTATTTCTTAAAATAAAAAATTTAAAACCTAACTTCTGCACTAAATTGCCAATATAAAAAAAAATCAGCAATTCTTATATAAAAGATTGAAATTCACTCTTTTTTTCCCACTCTAATTTACCCCTTTAAACGATTTGTTGTTACTCCTCTTAAAAGGAGTGGTTTACCCGCATCTTTGAAAAGAGTCTTAAAGATTGGTTGAGTTCAGTGACAATGAAAAAGTGAAACTTCACTCCTTCTGAGTGAAATCCACTCGCTTTTTTTAAGAGTGCAGTATCTTGAAAATTCAATCATTTTGTAATCATTTAGAAGGTACCATGGTTTTTGTTTGAACGTTCACTTGGTGCATTCATTTCAGGGACTATCAAAGTATTAATTAATTAGAATGAAAATTGTAATCCTCCCCATACATAATAATATTCTTATCTTGTATCATAAACAACCCACATCAGTGAGTGCCCATAAATTTAAAATGAATAAACTTTGATCTTAAAATTATATTCGCATGAAGTAATGAAATCAAAAACATGGAGGATTTCCTGACCAAGTCAGTGCCAAGATAGAGATATGAATCTCTAATTCTAAGCTTAACCTCCTCCTACTACATTGCAGTGGCACTGACTGAGACTATTGACGTGTGCATATAATTGTCAGCGTGAATAGATATGCAACACAGAGTGGGATAATCGTAGTAATCTATATGAGACGTACGACCGCCATGTGTGGCAATTTATGCCCTATGTGGACCATGACAGCAGAAGATTGATTCAAGAGCATCCTATAAATGTTGGCTGTTCATATTGGTTTCAACCTAAATGTTCGAGTCAACTTATGCCATGGTCAGATCCAGAACACATTAAGTTCTTACATGTTTATATTCAAGTGTGGCGCCTATGCCACGATGTCATTGACCCTAATTATCAACAATGTACAGTACAGGTTGATGATGTCCCCATAATGGTCTGAGCTGTTTTAAAATGGAATGAACTGTATCTTCTTGTCCAATTGAATCAATCATTGACTGAACATGGTTATGTTCAGCTACGTGGAATCAGCTTGCGATCATTTATGGCCTTCGTGTCCATGCACAAAGATGAATATTTTACAGACGACTGTGTGACCGGTGATATGTGTCATATCACCAAGCCATAACAATAAACAATTGCTTTAACGTACATTCTGGATAGTTCCTGCGAATGATTTGGACGTCTAGGTATTGCAAAATGAATTTGTTGAGAGACAGCATGGCGAAATACATCTACAGGGAAATTCCAATGACTTTTTGAGTCAATCACAAGTCTAGTTGCTACATGGACAAGTTAAGCGAGATTCGAGACACTGTTACACTATATTAGGTATTCCTCGATTTTTGGATCAAACCAGGAAACTTTCACTTTAAAGAACGCCACTCTACCACTAGGCCGTGGTAAGCCGACTCAAAATTATTTAGACATCGCATGGTGAACAGCCTATCTCTCTGATGCCGCTCGCTATAAGACTTTAAATTCCTTGTAAATTTGTTTTTCAGGAAGACTTTTCATTGATAGTAAGCCATATTCATGTATTACAAGGAAGAAAACCCGAAAAACTCCCAAGCACACCGAATAGAGGAACATGAAAAATACTGAAATGCAACATCTATCGCTCATTGTTGATCAGTAACAGAAATCAAACCCATAACCTTTCATTCTGAAGAGCATTGTCATTCTCCACTACGTCTAATTAAATTTAGATATATTATTAAAGCACTTTATTGACTGATATTTTATATATTATTTAGAGGGAGATCTAACACATCGATATAACTTGTTCTATCATGTTCTATCATTGCTTTGCAATTTATTAACATTTTTATATTATTTGGCATACTATGAAATTTTTTGAATTAATCGCCATGTTATCTTTGAAATATATTCATTTTTATTAACTTGAGAGAAGCTTTTATTTATATGATAAATTACGCAATTTTACTCGTTAATTGATCCCATTCAAACAGAATAGGAATATCCGGAGTTTATGATGCCAAACATTATTTCAAAATTAACTTTCTCCATTTCTCATAACAAATCGTAACACGACGTCGCTTCATCAGTTTCCTGGCCAACTGATTGACAGATAGCATTTTAACAGCTGTTAGCTCAATCTCCACTTCCTGGTGTGCCAAAAGCTTCTTTTCTTGCTTTTCACCCTTCTAATTTTGTCAACAACAGTGCTCCGTGTCTAATTATGCAACAATCAGTCAATCTTCAGCTGTTTCTTGGCCTTCTGAGAATTTATGAGCAAACGATTTTCGACGGAAACGAACACCAGAAGAAAGCATGTGTTCGAGCAGATGGGGTTCATCGGCACAAGATTGAAAACTGCCTATTTAAAAGGGTGGGTGTGATTCACGATTTAATGCACGTACCTCGTGAATAGGAGTGCAGTGTGATCCATTGCTTTTAAATGTCAAATTTGCTTTTCTTCTTTAACTTTCAGGCAAAGGGGAACGTGGCTTGCGTGCTCAGTGCTATGCCCGTGGAATAATGTGTGATTGAAATACATTATTTAAGTAGGAAAATTTAAATTGTATGTGTGATTTGTGTAATTTAGTTTTTCAAGGGAAAAATAATTAAAATCCTTTTATTTTTTGGTTCCGTCCTTTAAAAATATGGAAATCTAAATTCTGATAATTTTTTTTTAAAAAAAATAAGCAGTTTATGATTTAAATATTACATAAATCTAAATCTGAGGAAGTATAAATTATTACCTGTTTATTGCGTGCGTAGAAACATGAAAATTAGCAATAATAGTTTTAATCAGTTAATTAAAGAGGTATTTTAAAATTGCATTATAGCTGCGTTCACGTACAAAATTCACTGTAATTAAACCTTATATTTCATGTATTAATCATTATTAATTCAACGATATTAATTTTTCATGAATAATAGACGTGAGCAGAAGAGGTCAGCATCACATAAAATTATTAATGAATAGATTAATCATTTGAACTAAATTTATTCTAACCGTTTCTGTAGCAAGACATCAGCTCTGCGGAAAAAAAATTTCGCCTACCGGAGCTTAATCCTGGCCGTGGTATCACCTCTACCATCTTCAGAATGTGGACTGGGCACACGAGGGGTATGAAAATCATGCCCGACGAATCTAGAACCTACGCAGAATGCAGGCACTGCTCAGGAGTTCCATTGGAACCGAGGCACCACTTCAACTGCATCTCTGTTGCCTCGACCCTCTTCAGCATCGACCCCAACTGCTGCCATGACACCCTTTATACGGGAAAAGCTGAAGATGTGGCCTGGGCAGTGTTCTATGCCTTTGGTCCAAATGACTCGTCTTTTTTACCTTTTCTTTCTTTTTTTTTTTTCTTTTGTTTTTGCACTTGCCACACGACAACAACAACATTCTAACATTTTAAAATGTACTCAAAATTTTTATATTGCTATTAGTTTTTAATGAAGGTCTGACTTCTATTCTGGGTTACAATTTCAAACTCGGTATTTATCTGGATAGAACTGGCCTTTGCCCCATTAACAAACGCAGAGAAAATTTTGAAACCAACTTAATTTAGCATACAATTTTTTTACAGAAACTGAAATTTTTCACCAGATTGAAAGCTCTAAAAGAACTTTTTAAAACTATCGTCGAACAGTGAATATGAAATAACACTTTCATTACGCGCTTATTCCAATTCAAATGTATTCCGCTTAGTATAAAGAACATTACTTCAAGCTTGCCCAAACCTTTAGATAAAGCGTGAGATAGTAAAATAAAGAATACACAAATGAAGGTGATATGGCCTTTCAGGTGGCTGAATATCATAAGTCAGAAAATCAGCGGTAATGTTAATGGGATTGGGAACAAAAGAGTTAAAGCCATTCCAAATGAACTCTGGCAGGACAATGCGAGTGAAAATTAGGCTTAGCACATCCTGTGGAATATCAGTCCGAAGAACTTGAGTTCCAAGAACAATTCTGAAACAATGTGCAGATGAAAGGAAAAGGAAATGAGGCACGATGTCACAACAAATTTAATTATTTTATACCCGCGTGTGCTTTCCATTCACGAATTCGCGTTATTGATGGGGTGCAAAAGGTCGAGAGTAATTTTTCCTACTCCTTCACGCTGAGTTCATTTATCTTCAACGCCGTTCATTCCCCCCTCTTACGAACTGTTAAAACGATAAAAAAAAATGAATGGCTAATATAAAGACGTAACGAGGTTTGAGAAAATAAGTTTAATTTAACAGTCTGGACTGTCAACTTTTTCTCAAATAAGAACAATGCCATTATTATTTTAATCGAGTTGTAATTAAGTATGCTTTTGGGGCGAGAACGTATTCCATCATGGAGCAGGGAATAAAGTAAAATAAGAAATGACAAAAACATTATTGTTTATAGAGGGAGAAGCTTCATCTGCGGTTCGAATTTAATGAACCGAGAATGCTTTAGTACTTTTTCCTTACAAAAACAATTTGCATTTTATTAATTCGTATGGTTATGAATTTATTTGATCTATCAAATATCAATTGAGGTGCCCTTAATAAAATTATATATATGATTTTTATTATCTTTCAATTAACGATAATCTACAACTGCCTTTCAAGAAACATTCTATGATGTTATATCACGTAGACATAATTTTTTTTCACGAATAGACATCATACTGCGAAACATTAAATTAATGAATATTAACGACAAAAACCTCATTAAATGCATATTTAATAATCTACAACTAATTGGTAAAGAATGCAAGAAGTTCTTTTTATTTTCATTATGAAATGTTTTTTAGTTATTATTTAACTAATAATTATTATGACTTAATGATTATTATTTGACTGAATAATGTTATCAATTTATCAAAATGAAAACATATATAAGCTTTATATCAATCATTTGTTAATACTATTCATTTTCAAAGGTTAATTACGGAGCAGTAAAATACGAAAAAAATCAACAAGTGCTCTTTATTAAAGCAAAATGTGGCTGAAAAGAAACATGTTTATTCATGAAACAAACCAAGGAGTTATATAATGAGAAAACAATGTTGGGAAACATTATTAGATCGTGTCTTAATGATTAAAGATCTGGTGTTTAAAATAAATATCATATATATATATATATATATATATATATATAGGATATATTAGCATCCTTATTTTCATACATAGCTTAAACATCTGATATTCAATTACCGTGGAATCAAGTAGTAGCCATAGCTCCACTAAAGTTTCCTAGCTATGGGAAATGTACACGCAGACTACATAGCAAAGCGTATTCGAAAAATGTTCAATAGTATCAGGTCTGGGGAATGTACTCTGAGTACGCCATCTATGCAATCTCTTATTTCTTTGGTAATTGTTGACATCGGCTATATGGAAGTGTTCTTCATCTTCTATTAAAATGTAAACAGTATCATTGTAATGTATACTGGTGAACAGGACTTCATCCCAATAATATAAAGATGGCATGCATTGTTATAAGAGTCTGGAGAACATAAGGCATATATGTAATACATACATGAACCTCTATAAATATGTATTGCATATATCTTATGTTCTCTAGACTTTCACATATTTGTCATTGAGCTTCGACTCGTTTTTGAAGACATAGATAAGTCGATTTTTTACTTTTTTTTCAACAGGATACATTACAATTGACATACTGCAAATGCGACTTTAATTGTGCCGCTCAGGATAATTTTGGATAAAACTTCTTAGTATCAGTACCAACTATAGAGATAGAGTACCAAACATATGCCAGATGTACAATTCATTAGTTGCCTAGATGATACAGTGCCTAGATGTACAATTCATTTGTTGCAGATTTCTGTGCAAAGTAGTGGCACATATGGTCGTATTAATGCTACTGAAACTATCAATTTCAAATGTATGGTGGTCGCTCAACGATTCCAATGGGAGACGGTCAGTATATCGATTTTTCAAGGGCTCCGTAATGCATTGGCTGATTTGGAAGTGTTTTCAATACCATAAAATGGCGTAATAATGAGCGCCAAAATTCAAGAAAAATGTGCGATTAATCGTCTGTACATTTATAATGGACTTGTAATGAGTGTTCTAATCGTCTATTCATGTAAAACTGATTTTTGTTCATTTGGCCTCTAGAATTTTTTTCGAGAACTATCTTTTATAAAAATTAGAAGATTTTGAAATTTGCATTTTATTTTTATTATTTTTGGAAATTAACGATTTTTATCTAAAATAGTTATACGTATGCTATTAAATATGAAGGTCATGTCAAAAAAATTTAATGGATTGATATGCCATGCTACATAATCAAGAATTAAAATAATACTATACAATTTAAAATGCGAATGAAAGATGAAATGAAAATGCAAAATATTTTTCTTTAAAATTGTTACATTTTTCTAGCATCGGTTGAAAACTTTCCGATTCCGTTTCCTTCTGCGAGTCAGATATTTCATTTTTCATCACTGTTTAATTATTTATTTTTCAGATCATTTCAAAATAATTTTGCGCTTTATCTGAAGCAATCCTATTTACGTAGTTTAAATACAAATAGATAATTTTTACAAATCTGCTCAAAAAGTTGAAATTTTTTAAGGAACCTTTAGGGGAATGAATATCTTACTAAGATATTGCTTTTCTAGATTATATAACTTCTCCTAACACGTATGGAATTATTGTAATGCAAGAATGTTTGCAAACTTTTATTAAAAAAAATAAATAAATTATAATTATATTTATTAATGAATAGAAGGGAGATCAATTAATAAAAATTCTACAAATTTGTTAATGCAACTTAAAACTTAAGCTACACGTCTAAACTTATAGAAAACACAAGACTTAGGAAAATAAAAAAGATGAAAAAGTTTGATTGGAATTTGCATTCATCACACTTTTTAAACTATTTACCCACTTTAAATTTTCAAAGTTTTCATTGTCGGACAATATTTTATTATCGAAATGCTATCATATATTTTATACTTTCATTTTTCATTTATTTTTTTCATTTTTATTTTCATAATATTGCCAGGTGTTGTTTTTAACTAATCATCATCTATTTTCTCAACCTTCAACGAAAAATAATTGAATAAACAATTTTAAAAAATAAAACACTTCAGTAGGGGGTAGAGGCCACGCTTTTAACTTATCCCACCCTCTCAGGCGCAATGCGGAAATGCTGGCAGAAATTATCATGAGTGTGTTTTACTGTCCTTCACTTCAGAGTAACTTCACTCCCGGCTTCCCGCTGATTCAGTCCTTGAGATGGTACGAAAAGTTGAGAGAGAGAGAGAGAATAAGCACAAAAAATAACTTTAATCAAGCTTTACTTTCAATCCGCTTAAAAAGAAACGAAAGAAAAGTAACAGCTAAGATGCATGTTTTGACAATGTTATATGGTATCCACCTTCATCGTGTCGAATTTGCACAAGTATCATGTTTACATAATAAAAATAAAAGTAAGGGCGAGTTGAGTTGTTTGTTAATTTAAGAAAAAAATAAAACGATATTGTACGGTTCGAAAACAGACGGATGTTTACATTGGCAAAGAACGAATCGCAAGTGTGTCTTGTCAATGGTGACACACTGAGGACATAAGAAAATACTGCAAAACAGTGGTTAAGTTTTCTAGTTTTTTTATTTTTTTACGACTAATATAAACGGCTGAGTAAATGATTAATTTAGAACTTGTTACTTTCATTTTTTTTTCGTTTGATATTTTATATTCAGAATGAAACCAGTAAGGTTAGGCATTTTAGGACAAATAACTCTTATTAATAAAAATCTTATAATTCAAAAACTTTTTCCCCTTCACAGTACATGTCATATCATTGTTTTTCCTAACATTCTTGAACAATGGACAGTTTTAAGTTTTGACAAGCAATTATGATAACAAATTGTAACTTATTTAAAAATATATGTATGCTTACTTTTTATTTCAAAGGATTGATTGCGTAATTGAATTTGCTTCCTAAATACATTCAGTACAAAAATATCTCGCACTTAAATTTAAATTGTAAATTTTTTTTATTTTATATACATTTAAGTGCAAGAATTTTCATTTTATTAGCAATATTAAAAAAACATCAATATTCAAAGTTCAGAAAATTAGCACATTTTGCTGATGTAAATAACTGAGCGACATGTAAGATGACTTTTAGAAAACAGTGATTATTTAATGTGCCCTACGCCTACGTTTGTATCTTAAGCAATAGGGACAAAATCCTTATTTTCGTAGCGTCTGTACCTCGCCAAATTTCTTAAATTTTGCAACAGTAAATTTTAAATTTAAATTCAGACAGTAAAAATTAGTAACCAGCAACTCTTAGATGAAAAACTAAAGTGGCAAATAATAAGAGAATAAAAACATCCTACTTGCATGTCGAAATTTATTGAGGGTTCAATAAGTTCACAATCATATCCACTTTATAAAAACATAAGTTTCAAGATACCAGATTCAACAAGACAAATCTGGAAATTTCGTCCAACATCTCCTCCCGACCAGAAAAAATTATTATTTTTGTCCATTACAGTAAGTCATAAAAGGTATGCTACAAATTTTCAGTTCTGTCTCGATTACGGAAAAGTTTGCAAGCAGCTTGTGGTCAGGTAAAACTGAATTTAGAGTTTTCTGCTTCTTGAAGGCTATCGTAAGTTAAACTGTTGGTAAAAGGACCAAAATCTACTTAAAAAGATAATCCGCTTAGCCTGATCAGGGATCATGGAGATTGGAGCACTCACATCAATTTGCAATGCTTTCACAAGTGAGTTTCACGTAGCTTAACATTTATGTTTCTCATAGTGTTTTCACAAAGAGAACATCAAATACCAGCTGCATACCATACAATGAACAGGTAAAAGTTTCTTTGATTGGTGTGTAGTATAAGTATAGAGTTTTGAAGTCTTATGTTAATTTTTGCAGAAGTAATTTGTCCTAATTTCATGTGAATATAAGACTGCATACAGTCAGAGCTTATCGGGTTGACGATTTTCTGAAAAGGGAAGATATTCCTAACATGTGATATCCTGCCAAATCACCAGATCTCAATCATACAAACCGTCTGGGACGCTCTGAGGAGGAAAATTCGAACTCTTAATCCTCACCCAAAAAACCGCCAAATGTCTGGAAAAAGCGTTTCTATTCGTAATAGACTGATTACGTTGGGAATTCATTAACAGCTTTCTTTCCAGAATAAAATCATGAGTGTGAAACCGGTAAATCTGTGAGGATACGACATTTTCCTCCATGTTTCTTTTTTGATTCATTAAACATATATGTTTAAACATTACGGTTTCATATTTTATGACTAATAAATATACTCAAGGACACTAAAAATAACGCACCATAGATGAATCATGAGAATGAAATGAAATTTGATTTCGCATAATGATATACGTAAAATATCTTTTTGACCCCTAAATTAAGACAATTATGTAAATACAGTGAGCGCAATTGAGCAAATAAAAAAGCAAGATCAGTAGCGCTTCGGATGGCCTCCTTCTGTAATGCAAGGTCCAAAACTGAGTTGATCAGACGTTTGATGTAGTCCTAAGGCAGATGGGTCCACAAATTTTTAACAGCCACTTCCAAATCATATACAGAGTGAAAGACGACATCTGGCATTTCAGCTGAGATAAGACTGGAGAGTTTTTCGGTCATGGAAGTGTTATAACGTAAGAACTCTAGAACAATTAGAGGTGTATAATGATGAGTATTATCTTTCTGGAAAATTAGCTCTGGGATTTCATTTAGAAATGATTCCGCATAGGGTTGAAGAATATCATCACAATGTTGATCCGTTAAGGTTATACGCTACACAAATAGAATGAACCAGCATCATAGGCCTCAAACCATTAAAATTGCTGACCAGCAATGTGTCGAGTGATAGCAAGGGTGAGATTAGGTTCTTCACCAGGGCGTTTCCATTCATGTACGTGGTTGTCATTTGTCCCCAGAAAGAGCTGGTAATTCATCACTAAACACAACATTTTGTAACTCTGTGACATTTCATGTCGCTCTAGCTTGACCCAAATGTAGACAGAGTCATTGGTGTTAAAGATAGTGTTAAATATAGTGAGAAGGGAATTAAGTTCGCAGATTCGTTTCAGCAGGACGTCTGCAAATAGTTTGTGGAACAACTGGATACTTGGATTGTATCGTGGAACGAGTCACTGTGGGTTCCACGACCAATTGCCACACAATCCTTCGATATTCTGTCCTATTCGTCTTCTGGATGGCTTCACACCTAGTACGTTACTCATGAATACCATTTCGTGTTTATTGTTCTCAACATGTTCTGAACTCACATTTAAAAAATTCCACATGACTAACAACATGAAATGTTGACAAACTTGCAGTTTTCAGACCATTAACGAACCCTCTCTCAAACTCTCTTAACTATGAGAAATGTTTTCTCACATATCTACCTGGCATACGACACTTAATTAAATCCTATTACATGTCGCAACTCAAAAATACATACAATCTCAACCATCAATAGTCAATACAATCTCTAAATATTAAAAGGTTTCTTACTCCTGTTTTAATTTAAGAACTTATCGAAATTTAACGTCGTCATGAGCTGATTGATTAGATCTTTCGTTCTTGTTATCGGAAGTTTGTGGTTTTGAATCCCTACCCAATCGAGGATTTGACGTTTTCGCCGATAATGATTAAAGCTTGTTAAATATGTAGTGGTCAGAATGTGTCCTCTATATGAAATAATAGCTCTGGAGGTGATAAGGCAAGTCTGGGAGTCTTTCGCTGCGTCCTTGCTTCTAAATTACGAAAATACACTTTCGGGGCTACGAGGCACACCCAGTGGGCTATCACTTCTGTCCCTTGTATGGCTGAAAGATGAAAATACTAGTAACCATACATTATCCAACAACACGATTGTCACGCGCTTATTCTTTCATTGATTCGCTCATAAGCGAAATTATTCAGGATTGTGATAAGAATTTCCTTCTTGTTTATCCCTAAGAGAAAATCGAAACAAATGACTCGTACAATTTCTAAAATTCCGATTTCTTTACTAAGGAGTAAGTATATGACATTTAAAAATATCAATAATATTTTTATATTTATTTCCATAAATGTGGCATTTTTAACATGAGTGTAATGATATTACTTAATGAAGTTGCAATACATTTTTAGAAATTTATACAAATACGCCAAAGATTGCCACCAGAAGTTCCTAACATGTGCATTCTTATTGCGTTTTTTTATAACTTCCTAAATGGTTGGCGAGTGAATTTATGAGTTATTTAAGTATCTAGGCTATTTATTACTAGAAGCATGTTTATCAAAGAAGAAAAATAAGAATATAGCAGTTAAAACATTTCAGAATTTTTGAAAAGAATGAAATTGGACTCGGGAATGTTCCAAATGAAATTATTGAACCCCAAAATGAAAATTATTATTTTCATCCAGAAACACATTAATTAAAGATAAATTAATTTGTTAATTAATCACTTATTTTGTTAAATGCAACTTATTTAATGCATTACACTAAATTTATATTCCTTTTATCCCTACACTAAAGTCAATTTTTGGCCTAAGAAAAGTGTCAGCGAATTTCTAAGACTTTTTTAATCTTTGAGAAGCTTCAAAGCGGATTCTATAAACACTACTTTCAATACAAAATAGAGAAGACTTTCAACCATTATGAGCATGCTTGTTTTTTGATAAACTATTTCAACTATGAGTCAATAAAAAGTTGTTCGCAAATACCTTATCCTCGATTACCCTTTCAATCTAAACTGCAAATTACTGGTTCAATATTATGGTTTAAATTACTGGAATCAAAACACAATAGATATATCTATATTTATATACATAAAAATGAAAAAATATTTTCAATGTTATATATTTTCCTTTTTATAGACCTTTCTTTTCACATAACAGAATAATAATGATAATAAAATAAAAAAACAATTTAAGAAACGTAATAAAATTTAGAGCATATATTTTACAAACCTGCTTTTTATTATTTCAGCAATATTATTTAGAAGAAGGTTTTTAATGTTGGCGTAAGCAAGGCAATAGTCTTAAGATTAAAAAAAAGATTGTTTACAAAACTGCAATTATTAATTTAGAATTCTATTAATTTATGAAATTTTTAAAATTTAAATCGTCCTTGCTGATTTAAATGAACCATAAAGTGGATATTTTGTCATGTCTTTTTCATTTTGCTTTTTCTGCTGTTCTATTGTCTATGTCTTAATGGCTTAAATCAACGGAAAAATGGCTTCTGAAACGATGTTTTTCTCTTTATATATATCGTGTTTATTTACATATTGCTTCGCTTTAGATGTTTATTGTTTTATATTAATAGTGTTATTTTAAGAGTAAATTTAATATAATCATAAATATAAGTCACACACAGGTACTTCTATTCGTGTAGAAAAAAAAATAATTATTAATTGTTCGCGTTAAAAGAGAATAAACTGGAATTTCAATCATTTCAAACCAGTAAATTATTTTTACTCTAATTTCATTATGATTTTTTGAACACTTAAAAAAGATATTTAATGAAATGTATGTAATATAATTTTTAAGATTTTTATTTCCAGTATTCTCACTGCTTCATTTTGGTACATATAGTAATAACTGATGATTCACCAAAAATACAGCGAAAAGCAATATAACCATTAAATCCGCGATAAAGTAATGTTATTATTTTAATTATTAGAAACTGCTAAAAGTTTGAAAATACTTATTTTGGCTCACTAGGCCATATTGATAAAACCCTTATTTTACCAAAAGACTGAAAGATTTTGCATTTGATCACCACGATTGCTAAATAACATAAAATGCATTTCGCTTTTATATTTTCGGCCTGCATAGCTGTCAAAATGAATGCTTGTGAGTTTTCTTCCTTTACAAAAAAGAAAGGGGATCCATTATTTATGACCAGAAAGCCATTTGCAATACGACTTTCAGCTGTTAGAATATCCGTACATGATATCAAAAATGAGGCCCAGATGCCGTATAATCCAGGATGCCAAATTCTGAATTTGGAAATATTTTGGCAGATTTTCTTATGTATCTGGCAACCTGATTTTTATTACGTCATAGATTTAGAAACCTATAAAAATTATGCGGAAAATTCTATTTTGGCAACTCTAGTATTTACGTCATCGCGCCCGTCAAAATGCGTCATCTTGGCAACATTTCTTCATCGCCAAAAATATTTAGAATTTGGAATCCTGGATTATACGGCATCTGTGCCAAAAATAACCCCAAATATTCATTTAACTGAGCTAAGTTTTTTTTAAGTGAATTTGTAAACTATGGCCGAGAATATATTATATAAATTAGAATAAATATTAATTTTAAAGAGAAATGCGAAGATATATTTCTAAAAATTTTGAGAACTAATTTTTAATTTCTCAACTTACAAACATTTAAAATTTTGTAACATTAAATATTTGCAAAATTTCGTAACATATTTGTAAAATTTCCATTCCAATTTACTAACACATATACTTTTATTTTATTTTATATATATTGTAAGATAACCTATTTTATATTTTGTGAGAAAATTTAAGATATCATTTGAGCTATAAAACATTTTTATTCTCGTTTGCAATCGAAACAGGAATCCTAAATTGACATAGTAAATCTACCTCTCTAGTGTCCTTCCCATAACAGGGCCATTGTTTTTATTTATTTATTTATTTTTTCAAATTAATACGATAAGTAATGTTATTTTTATGAATTAACGTTATATTGTATTTCATTGCAATTTCAAAATCATTTTATGTTCTGTTTTCTCTTACCGTTTTATTACGAAATCGTGTCTGACCTTCTAATATAAGCACTGGACACAATTTCTTTAACTATAATATGAAGGCCGGGTGCAAGTAAAAAATAGATGAAATGAGAGTTTAAATGACGGTTTCCAGCGAAAGGCTTTGTTAACTAATTTCATCGGAAAGAATACTTGTGCTGAATAGTTCACTTGTGTTTTTGCGGTGGTGAGGAAATCGTTTGCGATCATCAGATCATGCAAATTACTTTATACGTGAGTTAAACAGGAAACATGAATCATTGCTTTTTATAAAAATGATTGTTTACCCTTTTACTTAAAAATGATATTTTATTTCTGTATCCAAACAATGATTATTCAACTCTTTTTATTATGCATTAACATCACCAAATCCAGAAAATTGTATTGCCATAATTAAGTGCTTGGTATTTTTTTTTCATTTTTTTGCTTCTTAAAACAGGTATGTGTATGTTATTATATGTAAGGGAATAAGGCCACTTTTATTAATAGAGGGTAATCTATACTGTCATCAAAAAATGAAACCAATTATTTTAAAACGCATATTCTTACATTGCATAATCTTTCGAAATATCTTTTTACATTATTTGTATATTCATCAAAATCCATTTATGAATATTTTCATACATATAAGCTGTAAAAAGCTTCTAAATATAAAAAAATACTGTGCAGACAATAATAGATTTTTAATACCTAACAATTTATTTTTCATTTTGATTAAGATATTTTTATGACATAAAGGATTTTACACATAATCACCTTAAATAGATCTAAAATTTCCTTAATACTATTATTATTAATTTATAGTATAATGTAAATAACATTTTATTTACTGTTTCAGTTGACTTTCCAAAAAAATACTTAAAGAATGATATAAAGGAAATAAATAACGGCTGCGTTTGAATACTGTATAGCAATATTGCTACAAATTCCCCGTGGTGATTTGGATGTGATGAAAAGTAAGTAATAAAGAATATAGATTTCTTCTCAGCAAACTATATATATATATATATATATATATATATATATATATATATATATATATATATATATATATATATATATATATATATATATATATATATATATATATATATATATATATATATATATATATATATATAATATTATTTTCGCGCGCCGTTCTCACAGTCACAATAACTACAGTTAGTTAGAAGAAATCTCACAGGCTAAAGACCTGAGCAGTTTATGTCCTACACAGCTACTTTCAGACCTGGACTCAAGCCTATATCTAATTGACTAGCTCTCAACTGAATTGTTACCAACTTACTATTTAGCTGAGGGCGATATTTATGCCCTCCATCCTAGAAAATTCTAGGATCTTCCGAAACGTATAAATACCGTCCTGGGGTTTCTAGAAGATTCCTGTAATGGGCCTATGGTAACTCGACTCCTATATATCCTATCGACTCAAAATTTCAAAAATGTGGACAGATATTTTAGCGCCAAAAATAGTACCAAATGCTAGCAGGTCGCCAAATTATTATCAAATGTCAAAATATTTCAATACGAAAATTTATAAACGTACTTCTTTTTGGTTATTAAAAAAAAACTAAAGTATATAAAAAAAATCAGAATAATTTTGAAGTAGAGTCAGGGTTCAGAGAGTTTTGGGATTCTATTTTTCTATTTCGATTTTGTGAAATATGGAAGCAGAAACGCGTCAAAACGTCAAAATCAAAAATGTTTTTCATTCAAAAAATAACAATAATCGATAAATAAAATAAAACAATATCACATAAGTTACTTCATAATAGGGTTTAAATTTATAAAACAAGAAATCTCTTCATCTTAAATTAATCTAATCGAATTGATCGCAAGTGCTTGTATATATCTGCTGTGAAGATCAAAACACGTAAGAATTCTTCTATAAAATTTTTTTTGTAATATTAATGTGTTTCGGTAAACCTAATAAAAAAAATTCGATTGTCTATGAGTTGGCGACAAACTTATTTTAGCAGACATTGCCATTTTAAAAGATTTGTCTTACGATAAGAATATCCTCTTAATGAACTGTAAATAATTACAGTAAATTATAAATCTAGAAAAATAAAAATTAAGAATGTAGTTCTCTCGAAAGTATTATTTCGAGAGAATATTATTTTGAAAGAGTTATTAAATTACTATGCATCATAAATACTTGTATAACAGGTATTTTTAAAAGAATTTTTTATATATATTTTCAAAATTTCTGCCATTATCATTAACCAAAAACTATTATTGTAATTTTATACTTCCTTAAAGTTTTTTACATTAACTAATTATCAAACAGTAAGAAGAATGCAATACAACTGATAATCAAAAGAAAACAACTTAAGCTTATCACAAATACCATACTTTGCTTATCAAATCTTATTCATAAATTTTTTATTTAGTCATACAAATGATATCTGCTTTATCAAGTAATTTATTATTTTTATTTTCGATTATCGATTGAAAAGACTCTTTTTTTTATTTAAATAATCTATATAAAAGCATATTCTCTCAAACACTATTAATAATAGTCTAAATCATCATTTTTATAAATCATTAAACTAATTTTAACTTGATTCTACACTGAATTAATTACAATTTATTCATTGTAAGCTAACTTTAAAAATAAATTCAGCTATGAGATAGATGTCTTATAGATGAAATCTGCTTCTTTGTTTTGATTTCTGCCAATTTTTTTTAATGAATGGCTGTTATGCTTTTTGTAAAGATATTCAAAATGAAAAGATGTCTTGGAATTATTATTAGTCATAAAAAATTATTACGATTACTTAAGAAATATAAATTCGCTGAAAATTAAATAGTGTCTTCTCTTGAAGTATTTTGTCGAATGTGGGCGCTGATTTAGAGAGGAATAATATTATAATTATTATTGAAATATATATTTGATTTCGTTATACTACTACCCATCGAAAATGCGAGATCAAGAAAATCAAGCTATAGCAAAATGATTTTATTTTTCAAAAAGTGCACAAATTCTGTTGTTGCCAGGCTCGCTTTGCCGTCGGCTATGCGAATTTAAAATAGTAGGGTGCATGTCTTTCGCTTAGAATACCACAAAGAGGAAAATACGGCTTTCGTCTAAGATTCCTCCGATAGATGGCACCACCAGAGAGTTCATTCCTTCAATTTTGATATTGATTTGAAGGGGAAGAAAATTTTCTTCAGACCATTACACCCATGGTAAGTGCTCAACGAGATACCATAGAACTTTTGTGATTCCACAGATGTAACGAGCACGTATATCGCATGTACTCCGCGGGTCTTTGTTGGATTGGAAATCGAACCCAGCCCTTCCGGACAGAATACTGATGCTTTAACCACTAGGCTACAGTGACACAAATTGTAAATATTTAATAGAAAAGACATACTTCTTTAAGGTAAAGAAAATGATAAAACCAACAATCACTGCTTCAACAACAGCACTAAGAAAAAAGAGGTTTTGAATGTATAGCAGAAGAATAATTGACTGTGTTACCTACCTACCTGAATTCAGAAATAATCGTTCTAAAAATTACTGTCCATATTCATTCACTTGATAAGTCTGGAGAACAGCCAGACAAAGCAATAAAGCTGTACAATCTGTTGGGTTGTGCTTCAAGAACTTTTAGTTTTGTAGTCAGTGTGATCGTCATTGCTATGTTAAAAATGCAGCCGCAAGAAAATCCTGAAGATATGGAAATAGAAAAGTTTTCAGTATCGCAGAACTAGAAGTTTAAAGAACCAATGAAGTGCACTACATCTTAATTCTATAATTTATTTTTCATATCACTCTATATTTCATATACACTATTAATTTATTTTTCATATATTACATTCATCCATTTAGATAGTTGAATTTGAATACTGCAGAGTCTGATTATTCGATCATTAATGGCAAATTATAATTGATGAAAAATCATTAGAACATCTTCTTCCATGACAATTTAAAAATTTGATGCCTTTCTACCCTATTATTCATTATAAACAAGCTTTAAAGGCTTCAAAATTTCGAGAAGTTTCACTGAAAATTCAAAAAATTTATCTGTCTCGCAGAGGTAGATTTTCCATCTCTAAATAATACATTTACAGAATTCAAAGATTCAAAATTTAGGAGAATCGTGAAATTCATGCACAGTAAAGTTTGATTCTAATATTAAGATTTGCTTTATGGATAATGGATTTAAATACACTACCTGCAATTATTTTAAGAAGGATTCTAAATATTTGAAAGTATTGATGAAAAATATTCCTTCTTTCATATTACGAGAACGACGCCCTACCAACCAAATCACCACTGCCCAAATTTAACAAGTGAAAGAACTGGAAAACTATTTGTGTTAACTAACTCTGAAAATTTGCGTGTTTAGAGGAAAAATGCTCCAATCCTTTTTAGAATCTCGCCATGTCCTAGAACTAGGATTATAATTATTATCACTAGGACAAATTGTTATGTATAAAACTCATGAGCCTATTCTTATTACTTTTAATCAAAAGACCATAGCTTGTATATTCCTACATATATATCATTCGGTGTAAGTATGAGTTTCTAATTTCATTTCGTGAAAAACATTCATTTCTAGCTATTCATTTGTCTCTGGAATCAAACTTATGGACTTTCTCTTACAGCAGTAGGTTAATAGTCATCGTACATAGCGATGATTATAAATGTTAAATACAAGACGTACGCTTTTTGGATTTTCTGTGATTTACTTAAAACTTATTTAAAAGTTTATGAAAAATTTATTAATGTATAAAGGTGAAATATTAAATAAATTTTTTTCACTAAACACATATCATACGAAATATACATAAAATTGTCACTTTACCATGCTTACATGACAAATATCTGGTTTCACTATAAATTCATTTTATTTCAAGTAGATTTTTTTTTCTATTTTTCACTTTATCACATGCTCAAATCACCAAACTATGTTTAATTATAAATTTATTATAGCTCAATTAATTTTTTTAATTTAATTACAATTTGTGACGTGTTTAATTAAAAATTATTTTTTTTTTTTCATACATGAGTTGTTTTAACCATCTTCAATTAAAAAAAAAAACTTCAGAATTAAAATATTTTTTATTTAATGTGTAGATCTTTTGAACTAAAAATTCTACTAAGATGAATCGCAACGACCAATGCAATAAATATCTGTAATTCGATTTAAAGTGTTACTCATTTATTTAAGATTTTAGTTCTTGTAAATGAGGAAATTTATAAATAATACAGAATTTAATAAATTTTCTCAGTTATATGTACAAAAGATTTCAGAAGGAACTTAGTATTTTATAAGAGAAAAATATTCTAAGTTTTATATAGGTAAGTTAAACAAAAGAAGGAGTAAAAATATTGAATAAGATTAACTTGCTAACCAGATATACATTTATCGCCTTATTAACATCGCCAAGTCAGTGAATCATAGCCAAAAAATTTTGGAACCAACGATCTGGGCTCTATCTCGACACACTAGTGAATAGAATAGGCCTAGTTCATATGTTCGACGAAACTGACGCCACAGAATTATCCTTGCCGTCTTAAGAAGAACTATCTGGATTCTAAAGAAATAATTATTTTCTTTACATTTTAAAGTGCGGCTTACCTTATTCGCACTAAAAAAATAGGACGATACCTTGCAAATGTTGAGTGATTTTACAATTATTATTCATTAAAAAAGTCAAAAATGATTATCAGAATTAAAATCAAATTTGAAATATGAATGATCAAAAATATATTTACAAGTGCCTTGGCTTATATATATTTATAAGTGCCTTACTTTTTAAGTATGATGGATTATATTTACATATCGCAAGGGATGAAACCAAGAAAACCTTCATTTGTCCTCTAAGTTTTAACTCTTAATTTATAATTATTGCTACTTATTTTTTCATTTAAATATATAGCGCATCTCATTATGAAATCTATAAAAGCCCTAATAATATATATATATATATATATATATATATATATTCCTTTAATAGGTCTATAAAAATGAGTATCAAACATGCTTGGAAACTAAAACCAAGCACTGAGGGTTTGGCGCTAGGCTGACCACATAACCGCAGCATATGCTTCGGAAATTTTTATAAATTGAGTTGCATTTCCTCTTACATTTTTTTATATAAGTTTAAAATTTATGCCATTTAATAGCTTTTTATTTAATACATGTAAATAAATAATGTTTTGTATTGTATTCTTCCTTGCTTTAGAAACCATTGTGTACTTACATAAAAGTAAGACCATAAGAGTAAATTTATTGGAATTGCCTATGTTCTTATCCTTATGTAAGAACACAAGGGTTTCCCATAGAAGAAAATTTGAAAACTTAAGAATTACCAATTAAAAAAAAAATTACAGATTTTGTATTACTTTTTCCATTTAAAAAAGTAAAAGCTTAAGTTCGTGTCTTAAAGTATAGTTTTCTAAAAATAAATATAGGAAACTTGAGGAATAAATACAAAAAAAGTATAAAAAATGTTCTTCTTTTTTCCTGAAACTTGTTCTAATCGTGTTCTTCCGCCTTGGTAACCAAAAGAACACCTTTCAACATCTTTTTTTCTCAGATCAATAAGATGAGAACCGATCATTTCGCAATCGCACGTGCCAGAGATAAGAGACTTGGAAGAATTTAGTTTCTTTTTTAAACACATTCTGTTTTCCCATTTTTCCTTTTAACCTCCTTCCACTTATCGCTTCTTATCCTCTTCCGATAAGAAGAGGGTATGCCCACCCACCACTCAAGAAGGCATGCATACTATTTTGATAAGAGAGGTCAAGGGATTTTTATTTTTTCTCGACAACAGACGTCTCGCGATTGCAGAAGTGGTCCACTTCGAACACGTGCCATGTTCAGCGGCTTGTCACTAGGCTACCTCTTCTAGAATATTTTCATTAATTTCAAAGCGTTGGCAACAAGTAACTCATGTGAATTCTGAAATATCTTATTAAAATTATTATAAGCAGAGAATATATATATAAATTGTGAGATGGAATTCCAGATTTTCTTAAGATTATGAAATAACTCCTGAAAATTTTTTAAGTCTCTGGAATTTTGAATCTTCAGTATCCTAAATGGTTTGATGGTCAACATATTATTGACACATACAAGTGCAACCTTGATAAATTTCATAAGTCTCAGAAGATTTGATCATTTAAATATGCTATCAGAGCAACCATCTCAGTGTGTTTAAAATTTTAAAAATAAATTATCTTATAAATGTATGGTAACAAATGCATTGTATCAATATTTTGAGGAATAACCTTATTATATCGATTTTCTTATCATTTGATCTAGAACAACGGTCACCAAACATTTTGACTTTACAGACTAGTGAATTCAAAATTTAAATACCTTGGACCCCTGCCTGATATGATTTTATAAGTGTTAAATATTAAAAAAAAAATTGTGATTAAGAACACATGAAATGAAACTAGTTAACAAAATAAATTGATTAATTGTAACCAAATTATGGAAGCTTTATTAAAATAAATCATAATAAAATTAACAAAATAGACAAATAATAAAAACAAAACTATTAAGATGCGGTTTAAGTATCTGAAACTTTTAGCATTATATATTCTTCGTATCATGGATATTTCTGCTTAATGAAAATGTATAAGATAGTAATAAATATCATAAAATCCCAATAAAAGTATAAATATTATTCCAATAAATATCAAATAAAAGAAAATATGCACATAGTAAAGATTTAAGATCATACCTGTCTTTTTTTTTAAAAAAAATTCCTTTAATATTTTATATTGAACTCAATACGTCCGTTAGCGCAACTTTAAATGCTTAAATTGACGTGCAGGAGAGTGAAACATCAGAAGAGTAAGAAACGAGATGAGACAAAACATGTAGCTAACACAATTCAGTAAGACTTCTTTACTTTGGAGTTATATATTCTGTGAAATGGCGTTATTAATGTGTGTGAAGTAGAGTTTTTATAATTTTTCACTTATTATATTATGAATTGAATTATGTTTTAATACACCTTAAAACATAGCTTAATGTGATGAGTAAGTTTATTGCGAAATTTTTCTCGTGGAGCTCTAGTGGTTCGCGGACTACCACTTTGGTGACTATGGAATGAAAATGGTAACGAGCACATGCGATATGCGTGCTCGTTAAATCTGGTGAATCGAATGTTCTGTGTTGGTCACTGAGCAGTTACCATGGGTGCAATGGTCTGGAGAAAATTTACTCCACCTTCAGATCAATGTCAAAATTGAGGAAGTGGATCCTCTGGTGGTGCCATCTATCGGAGCAATAGAAGAGCAAAGTCGTACTTTTACCTTCGTAGTGCTCTGATTAAACGAAAGGTGTTCCCTATTTACTTAAATTCGTTTAGCCATGGCACATAGCGAGCTTAGATTGTCCAAGTGTCATAAGTAACAACAACATAAAAAGCATATTATTAAGCTCTCATGTTGAGAGAAATGTCAAAAAGAAGTCTTTATAAACTTACTAAATGCATAGAAAAATCAAAAAATAAATGTATGATAGATTGTACTTTATAGGACAGAGATAAACAATCATTTAAAATTTACTGTTCATTTTTGTATTCTGTGTTAGTAGTAAAATTTATGAACATTGCTCTATTAACGACCATCAGGAAGTCTGAAATGCTCCCTAACATGGTGTAAGGAGCAAATTGACTACTATTGCCCTAGTGTATCAATTAAAAAAGTTATTGTTTTTGAGACATTGTATTATAACTTTATTAACTTATTTAAATTACTTAGCTATTTGAAATTGATAATGCTAGATTTTCGTGACAGGCTAATGCAATTACAAAATAGAGGCTTTTCCTTACTTGTAATATTCTTATTTTTTAGCATTTATTTAATTCAGTTCTATAGTTTTTGTTAAAAATTCAGGTGTTCAAAATTTTTAAAGAAGAAACTTATAGACATATTTGAAAAATAATCAAATAAGAAATGTTTATAATTTTCAAAAATAGTGGAAAGAAGATTTTGAAAAAGAAAAAAATAAAGTATTTTTTTATGATTGATATTTAGCAAATAAAATAAAAAAAATATTGAGAGTTATATAATGAAATTAATTATAAAAATTTCAATAAAAAAATAATACCAAATAATTTAAGGAGAAATGGTACACACTACATATAAAGAAAAGGATAATTATTATAATAATGAAATCTTAAAAACTCATCTATAAAAAGATACCGAAAAAAAAATTAGATATGTTTATACAGCAATCTTCGAAATCTCTCATTTCCTTGTTAAGGAAAGAAATAATATTTGGCTTGGGAATTAAATATAATTCGCTATTTACTATGGATTCCTGCATCGAAATTTTCCTCAACATATAAGAATTCTCTCGAAAATACTAAGTTCGCAATTATCACAAAATACAATATAAACACGAATGATTTCAAAAATCTACTCCTGTCGAAGATTATCAATATATTGAAGTAAATAGGTATTTTTGTTTTACTATTGAAACGGAGAAAACTTTGAGTAAAATAAATGGATGTTTCAATTAAATATAAAGATGTGTACAGAGATGACTGTAGGAAAAATGACATTTTGGTCGGGGCGAATAAAGGAGAAATTAGATGTAATATTTATGAAATTCACAGAAATTTCCTTTAGAACAAAAACTGCTTTTACATTAATTGTTTTGTAAACAAAAAAGGGATTCATACATTTTTATACTTTTACTTATTGACAGAAATTTGCCGTTAAATTGCACAGGGCTTATAATTTCATGCACAAAAGATTAAATTTTTTTCACTCAATAAGCTTAAGTTCTGATATCAAAACGTGTATTTCAGATCTCGTACCAACTATAATTATAAATTCTATAAGAGTTGCGTTATATTATAGAAAAGTCGTTTTAAAAAGGATTTTAAGAGGCGAGAAATCATAAAAGAGCACGGTAAGTATTCTATCTGTTATAAAAAGGAAATCATAATGTAATGGGAAAATTTTAATTTGGCTTAGCGATAATTTTTTTTAGTTTTCTTAATTATTTTGTTTGCTAATCATTAAATAAAATAAAAAGCTTTAATCTCTTGTTTTAAAATATTTTAATGGTTAAATTTAATATATATAAAATAAATTAAATCACTCACACAACAATATCACATTCTATCTTAAATCACTCGAATTCAATATTTTATTTGTTTTTAACTAGATGTTATTAAATGTAATTATTTTTGCTACTTTATTTCCTTCAATTTTAATTCTAAAATATTTTTAAATAGAATCTTTAATCAATTTTTAGTACAATTACTGTTTTCTTATATACCGTTAGGCTTAGCAATCTCAAATCGGGAAGGCGGGTCCCGCTTTATTGTTATTATTGTTTTCTTATGTAGGCCTAGAAATTCGAAATTTTTTCATCGCCAAGTGGCGATGAAAAAAGTCCCAATGATCGCCAATAGAGGGGGATATCATACTAGTTCCCAGTTTAGTTCTTTAGTTTAGTCTTTTATAAAAAAGAATAATTTTAATCTTTTTTATAAAAGAATTTTTTCTGCAATTTCTTATAAGTTTAAGATTTGATAAGCAACTTCTTAACGTCCTTCAACCGACAACAAGTCTCGTCTCATTCAGATAAGACGTTCAAGGGATTATCTCTTAGCAGCACGTTTAAAAGAGCTCTTGCTATATGAGCTGTTTGGATGAAGGAATATGAGAATTAAAATGTCACTTCTTTTCTGAGAAATAAATCTAGTATTAAAAAGGCACATGGGCTGACATTCTTAAAGTGACTTTCTTAAAAAAATATTTAAAGAAAATTTAACTATTCCATGAATTTTTTTTTTATTATAAAGATGAATATTCTAAGCATGAATATTTAACGATTTTTTATGGATAACACATTATTTTGTTAAATTATGTAGCCTGTACATTATTTCACTTTTGGTTAAACTGTGTACAGTTAGGAAAACGTATTGTTTTAATCAGATAAATTGAAAATTAAAACACTCGGATCAAGTTAAAATCTTTAAACGCTTGGTTATACTGATGTTAATTTCTTTCAAAAACGATTCGCAAAACACGTGATCATCAAAAAAGTGTAAAATATTGCCGGTTTTGGTAAGATAGGCAATATTTGGAATTTTTATTGCAGTGAACCAAATGCTGTTAATAGTATGAAATTTGGTTCACGCATATTTTAGATGAGATTTCTTTTCAATTAAAACATTTAATTTACAGTTAATTATTAATTATAGCAATTAACTATTAAGCATTATTTAGTTCTAATATTCTATAGGTATAGTGCAATACCGGTGCTGCATAGATTCACATAAATAGATGCAAAATAAATAAATAAATAAAATAAATAACCTATATGGATAGACGATTTTGAGTCTCGAAAAATACCAGCGTTACCATCTTGAAGACATAAAAACCACATCAAATGAGGAATAACACAAAAGTTGGATACCATACATACAACAGCAATGAAAATCTTCAATTATTGTTTAAAAAATTTTAAGCCATTTTTCTTCACGAAATAAATGGCCACAAACTATCTTCAAGGGAAATGGAAAGATGAAATTCAACTTCATTTAAATAGAATAGTCAGTGCTTAAATTTATTCAATCTGGAATTCTGAAAATCCCCATAAGTTTCCGTAATTGTGTTTCATTTGTTAAAAGAGTTATTACATATTATACTTCTTTTTATCAAGTATTGTTTATCATTGTTTCCTATTTTTTGGAAAAAGACCTTCCGAATAGAACCTATATTCAGTGAATACAATGAGATATCACTGACAAGTGATCATTGGAGTAATTCATCAACTCCGGTATAATTCAGTGTCTGGATATATTATTGTTTATCATTGTTTCCTATTTTTTGGAAAAAGACCTTGCGAATAGAACCCATATTCAGTGAATACAATGAGATATCACTGACAAGTGATCATTGGAGTAATTCATCAACTCCGGTATAATTCAGTGTCTGGATATATTATTGTTTATCATTGTTTCCTATTTTTTGGAAAAAGACCTTCCGAATAGAACCTATATTCAGTGAATACAATGAGATATCACTGACAGGTGATCATTGGAGTAATTCATCAACTCCGGTATAATTCAGTGTCTGGATATATTATTGTTTATCATTGTTTCCTATTTTTTGGAAAAAGACCTTCCGAATAGAACCTATATTCAGTGAATACAATGAGATATCACTGTATTCACTGAATATAGGTTCTATTCGATCATTGAAGTAATTCATCATTGGTGATCATTGGAGTAATTCATCATTGGTGATCATTGGAGTAATTCATCATTGGTGATCATTGGAGTAATTCATCATTGGTGATCATTGGAGTAATTCATCAACTCCGGTATAATTCAGTGTCTGGATATATTATTGTTTATCATTGTTTCCTATTTTTTGGAAAAAGACCTTCCGAATAGAACCTATATTCAGTGAATACAATGAGATATCACTGACAGGTGATCATTGGAGTAATTCATCAACTCCGGTATAATTCAGTGTCTGGATATATTATTGTTTATCATTGTTTCCTATTTTTTGGAAAAAGATCTTCCGAATAGAACCTATATTCAGTGAATACAATGAGATATCACTGACAGGTGATCATTGGAGTAATTCATCAACTCCGGTATAATTCAGTGTCTGGATATATTATTGTTTATCATTGTTTCCTATTTTTTGGAAAAAGATCTTCCGAATAGAACCTATATTCAGTGAATACAATGAGATTTCACTGACAGGTGATCATTGGAGTAATTCATCAACTCCGGTATAATTCAGTGTCTGGATATATTATTGTTTATCATTGTTTCCTATTTTTTGGAAAAAGACCTTCCGAATAGAACCTATATTCAGTGAATACAATGAGATATCACTGACATGTGATCATTGGAGTAATTCATCAACTCCGGAATAATTCAGTGTCATTGTTTATCATTGGAACCTATATTCCAATGAGATTCTGACAGGTGATCATTAAGTAATTCATCACAACTGGTATAATTCAGTGTCTGGATATTATTGTTTATCACTTCCGAATAGAACCTATATTCAGTGAATACAATGAGATATCACTGACAGGTGATCATTGGAGTAATTCATCACAACTCCGGTATAATTCAGTGTCTGGATATTGTTTATCATTGTTTCCTATTTTTTGGAAAAAGACCTTCCGAATAGAACCTATATTCATTGAATACAATGAGATATCACTGACAGGAGATCATTGGAGTAATTCATCAACTCCGGCATAATTCAGTGTCTGGATATTCGATTCAAGAGCGAACAACTGCCATGTCATTGGTCTAATGTCAACATTTCCTCAAAGACTGAATTATCAGCAGAGTATACAATATAAAATAATCTACGTGACTTAAAAAATGATCTTTGATTATTTAGAAATCTTGCCTTACTAAAAATACGTTTAAAGAGTATCAAATTTTGATGGTCAAATAATGTTTCTGGTACAATTAATGGAGGCGCAGTTTGAAATAATATACTCATTTATGGCATTCAGAGAATCAATTTTTAGGAAAAACTCAAAAAACAACTTATTGTATCCTCTTTATAACTGAGTCTGAATAAAGCCCTAATGAAATCGCAGTCAACTAAATTAAACTAGATTTTAATGTGAATATACTGATTTTCTTCCTTTAGCATGCATTTGTAGAGATAAATATACTGCTGGCCTCCAGAAGTGCAACACCTTGAAGGATGCCTGCAAATAACAGGAAATTTACAACATGCATTAGCAGAGATACGCAAAAGATTAGAATTTCAGCACAGATGCATAATCACGCGCGACTGTGGCATCACCACTTCAAAGCGCTATTTAAGGCTTGGAGATTTCGACAATATCAAAGTTCGGCAAATGTGTTTTTTTTTTTTTATTATTGTGGTTTTTTTCACAAAAAGTACGCCTAGTAGAAAACAGAAGAAAACAGCGATCATTTTTTGATCAAGTATCCGAGTTCAGACGCGACACCACAATTAATCACACAATGGGCTAAACAATGCTTCAAGTTGCAACACTTCCCAACACCACTCAGAACAGCAAAAGTAATATACTTTGCAAAACAAGGAAAAGACCAAATACTACCGGAGTCGTATAGACCCATCTGCCTCCTTCCCACACTAGGCAAAATATTAGAAAAACTTATTGGTCGGAGACTATTGCACTTCCTTGAGACAGAAAATAAACTAAGTAGCAAACAATTCGGTTTTAGACACGGTAAATCATGTGAAATGGCACTCAAGGAAATCACAAAACAAATAAGAAACAACTGGGAAAACAAAGTATACACACTACTAATCTCAGTTGATATTAAAGGAGCGTTCGACTCAGTTCACTGGCAGGATATAAATACCAAACTTATTGACCTAAATGGCCCAAACCCACTAATAAATCTAATAAGTACTTACCTGACAAACAGAACCATACAATACGACTGGGGCACTGGAATTGCTAAACACAAAGTATACAAAGGCTGCCCACAAGGATCGTGCTTGGGACCAATACTATGGACAATAATCGCAAACGATTATTTATTGAAAACAGCACCACCAGAAGTCAATATTACAGCATTTGCTGATGACTTCCTGATCAGCGTTAAAGGAAAAACCAGGAAAATAATAGAGACAATAGGGCAGAAGGCAGCCGCAACATTTGAGACATGGTGCAAAGCGCACAAGTTAGAAATTTCAGTAAACAAATGCAACATAATCACGTTTGCCAAACCACATAAACTACAAAGAGAACCTATTATTAGAATAGGAGGCAAATCACTAAAAGCCGTAACAACAATCAAATGTGACGTTGGACCAAAATCTCAACTGGCTCGCACACATCAATACACTTAGACAAAAGGCAATAATAGCACACGGACATCTAAATAGAGTAGCCTGGGGAATAAACTCAAAACTTCTAAAAACATGGTATCACACGGTAGCGGAAAGAATATTCACATATGCCTCATCAGTATGGGGAAGTAACTTAGGCAAACAAGCCACACAAAAACTACAGACAGTACAAAGGCCATTCCTGTTAAGAATAACAAGGGCCTACAGAACAACATCTACAGCAGCGCTCAACGTCCTAGCGGGTGTGATACCACTACATCTCCAGGTACTGAGGGAAGCGACCGTGGCAAACGTGCTAAGATACAATGAGGATGTTAACCTAGGCACAATAACGCTAAAAACAGAGCAATATCAGACCAAAGCTGCTATAAACCCAATCCACCCAGCTGATAAAATAATGGAAAAATTTATTAACCTCCCCCCAACACAGTCAGCACTATCGCCACAATATAATATATACACTGACGGCTCCAAAACTGAGGACGGTGTTGGTGCGGCAATCTGTGTCTATAATAATACACTATTAATTAACACCACTCACCTGCCCATGAATAGGAACAACTCGGTCTTCCAAGCAGAAATTAATGCAATAAATAAAGCACTCACATGGATTCAAGAAAACAACCCAAAAACTACACACATACATACGGATAGCCTTTCGAGCCTGTATACCATAGCCAAACACAAACAGAGGAACAAATACATTCAAAAAACACAAAAACTATTAATTGAACTAATAAAACAACGTACAATTAAACTATACTGGGAACAAGCGCATACAGGAATAATAGGAAACGAGGAGGCCGACAAAGCAGCTAAAAGGGCAACACAAATGCCACAGGATGAAACAATTAAGCTACCACAGTCGCACCTGAAAAAATTAGTACTCAAAGAAATCCTTAAAAGTTGGCAAGAAGAGTGGGACACAGCAGACACAGGCAGGTATACACATACCTTCTTCCCAAAAGTGAACACAGAGCGACTGGTAGGCCAGCAACAATTAGCCCAATACTTTACAGGCCACGGCCAATTCCCAACCTTTGTTCACAGGTTGGGGAAAGCCACAACAGGAAATTGCATTTGTGGGGAAGAAGGAAACCCACAACATTATACATTTGATTGTCCGCTAACATCAGCGCACCACCTAAATAAGCCAACGGAGGACAACGTAGCAGCGTGGAGTGAAGTATAATACTCAAAAACAAAACAGCGCAAAACAAACTTATAAAAATAATTAGAAAACTAGAATTAATAAAACCGGTGGCGGTAGAAGATGTAAATGATTAAGTTTCCTTGTGCTTAAACATACACCAACAGAAACACAAACAACAAGGCAGGCCTCACCTTATTGAGGAATACAAGGACCACATAAACAATTACACAAATACATGGCAGACCTCACCATATTGAGGAGCTCGTCCATCATGCAATGGACCATTCGACTACCCCGGCAGTGACTAGGCAAAGGAGCCCAATCAACCTGAATACAACAACACAAAGATCAACACACCAGTGAGATTGAGGACTCTAGGCCAAACCAATAATGACCAATCCACAATGTCTGGAGGTAAGCAGTGACCGAGGAAGCAACTACACAAACTCTAGTGCAGTGCGACCAAGGAAATTGTGAGTTCCCAGTGACTTGTGTCTAACAGAGTTATCGTTGACATTGGCCGGCCACAAAAGTGGTTTCTCAGACGGTCAATGTTAGATCACAGAACCAGCAAGTGAGTGCATGCAATCAAATGGGTTACAGACTAATATTCCAGATGAAAGCGGCACCACTAGCCGGAACACAGGGTCAGCGCGTAAGACACCCGGCAGTGTAGATACGAACTTTACTATCGCATTGCAGGGCAAATAAAACCGCGACCACCAACCTAAACAAGACAAAGGGTGACGCCGATTTGAACTTTTATTCCGGCGATCAACCAAACACTGTAACAAGACCATCGTCGTCAGAGCGTGCTGCAGCTCTACCTGTAACGCAGCAGAGTTGCATGCCAGCTCGGGGTGGGTTCTAGAGGTTTTCATGGTTTCCCTCTAGACTAGCGCAAATACGGCTCACCTTCCCACAAAGTCCCCCATGAGGGCATTACTCCCCAGCCCGCACTTGTAAAGGTGACGCTCACTGTGTGGGCCTCACCTCGCGGTCGGGCCTTGTGATGTTTTTGCGTATAAATAAACGGGGAATGGTGTATACACGTTGGGTTGGTGGATAGGCTTGTCTGGTTTTTCCGAGGACGAGCAAAACGACAATAGATGACAGACCAGTATCGGTCAGACAGAGTGGTAACCCGTCTGCATTCTAATCGGCTACTGGATCGGCTCTCATTTTCCAGGCCCGGCAGGGGGGGGGGCTCTTTGCCTCTCCGTGATGGGGTTCCACTACGCAGCGGACATGAATAGCCTTACACTCGCTACGCGAGTAGGCTGTCCACCTGCGGCGTCGAAGTATCCGAGTTCGACAGAGGAAGAATAGTGGCCTACTGAGATTGTGGACTATCTTCCAGGAAAATCGGTAATCGTGTTGGACGAAACCAAACAACTGTAATGCGAATACATGATCGTTAGATGCAGGAAAGTACGGCGGACAGACGTGTTTGATCGCCTCCACCTTAGTGCACCCCTTCATGTGATGACAGGCGATTCAGTGGGATGTTGAGACATGCCGACTACAATACCATGGCCACCTGTGCTAGATTACGCTGGTAAGGACCCACGCCGTGAATATCTCGATTGGGAAGGTCCCATAGATTTTCGATTGAGTTTAAATCAGGTGAGTTTGTTGGACTGGGGAAAACGGCAAACTCATCCTTGTGCTCTTTAAGCAATCACGTGCTTACACTGTCAGCTGTATGACACCTTGCATTGTTCTGTTGGTAGATCCCATCATCTTGAGGAAAAACATTACGCATATAGGGGTGAGCTGTACCTTTTGGACGTCGGATAAAGCGCTCCGTTTCTGCATTAAGCCAGCGTTTGCAATGCACACAACCTGTATATATTCTCAACTGTACTGTGCTACCAGCTGCCTTCTGTAATTAGTTATTTAATTACTTAATAATAATCTTCTGTGATCTGTAATTAGTTATGTATGTTGACGTCAAAAATACGTGGTGGTCACATTTATGTGACTGGATTGAGTAGTTCATTGTGTAGACCCAAGAGTCAAATGATGAAATTAAATACATGGAAAATGATATCATTCTTATTATAAAGATGTAGTAGATTCCATCTTTTATCGGGTGAAGATCCTTGCGATAAGAAGCCATATTCACGATAAAAGTCTTGTGCGTCCAGTGTGTTTCTGATACAAGAGAGGCTTTCATCTCAGATGTAGACTTAGTCTTTTAATCGTGTTTTGAATTTACAAGATAATGCGATTTTTTGGTCGGGGGGAAACAAGAAGCTGGAAACATATTGCTATGATATAACTTAAGTCATCATCCATATGATTAAATTCTGCTCATTGCGCATGTGTAGAAAGGCTTGCGAAAATAATATTATAAGAATGGTATCATTTATCAATGAGTAAAAACAATTTATAGTGGCCATTTAAATTGTGGATAGTAATATCTTATTTTTGCTACCATCTTCAATCCCCGTTAACATTAATCAAGATTAAAGATTATTCCAAAAAGTATTACGTTGGATTTCTTTGAGATTTTAATCGAATGTAACTTCTAAAACTGTGGGCGAGACTAAATTTATCCATCGAGACATTAGCCTTGATACAGAAACAAATGAGGTTAATTGATTTCGTAATTATTAACTGTAGAATTAATAAAATTATTCTGAACTTCAAGCTTCAGAAAATGTAATATTGGGCCGCAAGGCCAATAACTTCAGCGTTTTATTATTCTGCGTAACTACGTTAGGGTAGAGCCTTCGTCAATTTGCAAACAATGAAAAACTGTCTGCTTTCTTGGAAATTCATTGATTTGTATCAAATGAAAAAAGAAAAAGAAAGGAAACACACACAAAAATAAAACTTTGTGTGCAATTCCTATCATGAATTGTACGCCCAGGATTTACGCCTTTTTTTTTTCTCTCTCTCTCTCTCTTTTTAGTGTCATTACAGTTTGACCACTATGCAGGCCCATCACGTACGGAAAAATAAAAATGCCAGCTTCATCTCCCTGGAACCTAAACAACGGGTGAGGGAAGATAATCCGAAAAATGTAAAGAATAATTTATGAATATAAAGGAGGAATTAAATATATGCATGAAGCCTTCTATTCGTTTGTTTACGGAAATGATCTGTTCCGGTTAGGTGATTTCTCTTTACCATATGCCCAGTCGGCTGTTCACTTTTTTTTTCTTTTTCCTTTTATGATAATCTTTATCTATTTTTTTCAGTAAGATGGGATTATATGCCCTTGAAAGAATCTAACGACAGATTTTTCTTTCAGCTGTTATATGCTTCACAAAAAAAAAAAAAAAAAAAAAAAACTTTTATTATTCTATGCTTTTTTTTCCCCCTTTAGTCTAATTTAAAATAGTCGTTTATTTTCCATTTAAACAGCTTAAATGAAACTTTGAACATAACAAATTTTTTACTTATATGAAGACACATTTTGGGGGTTAAATTTGTAAGGAATCCTTGTCAGAGGAAATGATATTGTTACTTAATGTCATCCTTATGATTTGAGACGATATTAATGTTAGTATGAACTTTTACGAATAATGGGGTATGTAAGCAAGCGCACTCGATTCTAAATTTCAGCACGCACACAATTTGATCTTAAATTTATCCTAAACTCGAAATTCGATCTTTCTAGTTTTCGGCGAATTCCGAACATGGAGGATATAAAGAAAAATAATTACCCATTTTACTATATAACAGGAAGAGGATCCAAGGATTTCCACGATATATTTTTCCATTTAATGCACTAAATAAAACTGCAATTTGTTTCTAAAGCATTTAATATCCTTTCTTATCTATTTAGGGTGCAGTATTCTATACCATAGCAAGGATAAAACGGTCAGCCATTTTGACACAAAGAACAAATAAAGACAAAATATTATATGACTCTCTGTTAAAAAATAGGTTATCTATATACATTTTATCCAAACTTTTTTAAAAAAATGCATTTAATACTGGTGGAATGTGATGGCAGAATAGGGCATTTCCCTTTTCAAGTGAGACCATGTTAGTTATTTTTTACAAAAAATAAGCAAGAAAAAATTGTAATTCCTTTTAAACTCGGTTGATCTTTAATTTAACTTAACCTCTCTGAAAATATGACTAGAATTTTTAATGAGTACAAGTAAAAAAGCCACAATCAGGTAGACTGATGAGTCATTTACCGCAGCTTCTATAAAAAAAATAAGATTATCCTAACTATTAAAATTCTGACTGGAATTTCAAATTAGAGAGAGAGTTTTTTTAAAAAACCAATTGAGAGAGATGAAAGAAAAATGCATCTCCAAATCAGAATGTTGCAATTTTTTTCGCATAATAAAAGATGCAAAACGACTTTTTTAAACATAATAACTTATCATAACCTTTAAAAACTGGGCAAGTATAGTAATAAGCCATTGAAACTAGATCACGTGCAATTTTAAGCATATCTGCTGTAAATTTTTACTTAATCATTATCTTATTTACTCTAATTTTTTTCTTCTTACCGAGTACCATTGAGTACTGAATAATAAGAAAAAAATATATATACATGGTTAAAAAGTTAATTTTAGATAAAATTCGACATGCATAGTATTTTATACTTCTAAAATAGGGAATAAAAACTCCGATGCTAAAACTATATTCTGAGCTTGTTACTCTAAGCATTGGCAACTTTGCAGTTCGTGAAAATGAAAATCATAAAAAAAAAGAGCCTAATAGGCGAATAATATATACAAAAAAAAAGACATCTACTTTAAATAATAGACATGCAAAGGAAAATTGCGAAAACTATCATGATTATCTAAATGACAGTGACATTTCGTAACTTTAACCGGCACGCATGGTGACAGAAATTAAAGATTGTTTGAAAGATAATAGAATATTTACTCGAATAATTGAAGTTTAGGAAGTAGGATTGGAAAATAAATAAAATAAAAATAAAAAAAAAGAAAAAACAGCTTTGTCCTCGAAATGTCTCCCTGCTGTCTGCCAGACCTGAAAGACTGAACAATTAAGCAGTATATTAGCATGCAGCCTTGACTTTGTGCCATGAATTCTCAAATTAGCGTTACGCAAATAAGATAAAGGCGGTGATTTCGCAGAACAATAAGTCATCCTTTTCAATTGCATTTAGCGATCACTTGAAAAAATATATATATCAAGGAAAATGTGCAGCTTTATTTTTTTCTATTTTTAAATTTACATATTTCCAGCTGGCAACAAGTGGATTCTTTAATTGTTTCGCTTGTTACGCAGTCAATATCGAATGATTCATAAATTTATGGAAAAAGAACATAATAACTTATAAAAAATCATTTGCTTTTAGAATAATGAAGGTTAATAATAAAAAAAATTGTAAAATTTAAGAAACAAAATATTTTAAGGACTTCATGCATTAATCACGTCATTTTTTTACATTCAATTCGGTAAAATTATTTAATTTTTCTTGGTATAAAATTAATTTTAAATTACTCTTTCTGGAAATATCTTCAAGCTGGTGTTTTGCGTTTTGATTTGTTACTTTTTCGAATAAAATTGGAAGAGGCAATTTTGGTATTACAAATATGGGTTTTACCATCGTGACGTAAGCAGTTTTAGGCAATTTATAAGAAAAACTATGAATAAAATAACTTTATTAAAAAATCAGATTAAGAGAATAATGATATTTTAAAATTTTATGTAGCTTTTAAATCATTTTCTCACCTTGATCTGTCCAAATTAAAACTTTCAAAGATATTATTCAAATCATATTATACAATATATGATAAATGCATGCAAAATAACTATACATAATAGAAAAATTAACTAAAAAAGCTTAAATTGAGAAAAAGCTTTAAAATATGAAAAAAGTGAAATGAATGTTCAAGATTAATCTCAAGAAAATTAATGCAACTCTGAAGAATATTTTTAAGAACATATTTGTTTTACTTTTTTTCTATTTGTTTTTCAGAATGTATTTATATTTGCATTGAATCCTTTTGCAAAAAATAATTTCACAGTGTTATTTTATAATATTTCAACTTACAAAATAATATTGCTTATAATGTTTGTGGTTTTCTAGAATATCCAAATATTTTGTAACAAAATTTTAGAATATTAAAATGCAATAAATATTATCTGCTTTATTTTATGATTCATTTATTTCAGTTTACTCAGAAACCATAAGTTTGTTGTAGCATGATTTATTCGTTAGAATATGCACCCAAAACTTAATGGAATCGATAACATAATTAAATCTTTTAATGTTTTATTTCCAAAATGAATTCTACCGATTAATAAAAATTGTTTCTTTTATAGAAAATTATCAAGCAATTTCTAAAATGTTTTCCATATATTCTTAAATACGTGTTAATGGATTAATTAGTTTCCTAGAAATTAAACTGACTTTTTCCCCTTACTATGTGAAATATATTTATAATTATTTGATAATTTTTTATTTGTAGTGTTCATGCATTTAATATATTTTTTGTTACAACTTCATACTACTTCTAAACAATTAAAAAAACAATGTTTTAGAACAAGAACTATATTTGTTAAATAATATTTTAGAATAAGAATTTTGCAAGCTAATAAATTTAGCGATTGAATCCAGAACATTGTGTTAAGTGTAACATTGTGCCAGAATAATGAAATAAGTTAATTATGTCACCAGTTGTTGAAAAGCAAAGCAACGAATATTTTACCATTATAAGGATTACATTTTAGTGCAGAAAATGTTGTGTTTAAAATAAATACATGTACACTTTTCCTTTTTACTTTTCAAATATATCTATCAATGCTTGAAGAAATGAATAATGAATGGAATTAGAATAATTTTAATTTTCTTCTTGAGTAAGATTATATATTTAAGAACTTGAGTATTGATACCTATATCTGTAGTTTATTTTCTACAAATTCAAAACGAAACCCAGTGAGATTGTTCGCTGAAAATGTACCTGATGCATCAACAATGGGCAGTAAATGTGTTCTAGTATCAAATTGTGACATTAATTGATTTGATCATGTCTGTAAGTTTATTTGATATAACAATAACTTGACTGATACACTTTCTTAAAAATTCTGGAGGTAAGTTTTAAAGCGCATCGATTGTTTTGACACCATTGCTAAAAAAAATAGAACTATACGCGCTATTCATCTAATTATTTTTAACATAAGGAATGAAAATAAATTCAATAAGTAAACATTTTTAATGAATGAAAATTCTCTGTCTTTTTCAACATAGCTAGGTGTTTTAACATTTGATTCCATATATTAATTTTTTCTTTCACTCTGTTTTTTTGATTGTTATTCAACTAAAAAATATTTGATATTATTTGTGACTATGATTATTTTTTATTTATAGTAATTTTAGAAGATTCTAAAATTTAAAAGGTAACTCAACAAAATTTATGGTTATCAATTATCACACATATGTTCATACAATAAATAAATATTCCTCATTTTAGGCAAAAAATTTAACTATTGACAAATTTACTTGCAAGTGTCAAAGAAAGATTATGATTTATTCGTAATGGTTAGTATATAAGTTATAAAATAGATAAATGTTATTTTCAGTAAAATATAAATAACTATTTCTATTAGTAGAGGGAAGCACAAGTCAAAACTTTATACATGGCAAGAAACAAATTTTCTGTTTTAAGAAATTAAGTTATATTAATTATTTCAAAAATTGAAAGCATATTGTTTTAAAGAAGTGATACTGTGAAAATAAGAACTAAAAATCTTGTTGTAATGTAAGAAATGAGTCAAATGAATGAAAAAAAAAGTTTAAATATTTAAAAATGATGTATCACAGATGTCATTCATCTCGAACTTGTACCATGTTGTCCAAAAAATTAGCAGGTTATTTTTAATATTTATTTCTTTGCAACTCGTATTTTATTATATTTATATACTGCGATGAAATTTAAGTTGTCTTAAAAATGTGTGCTCATAGATGTTTATTAATTTATACTTATTGAAAAATATAATACTAATTCTGGAAGGACATTTTTATACTTAATTAGGTAGGAAAAGCTGAAACAATTTCCAAATGATATCAATAAAATGTTTCAGTATTAATTTTTTTAACAATCAAAAATTATTAAAATGTAGTATAATAACAAGATTTTTATTCTTAACATAAATATTCATAACAAATATAAATAAAGCCGATTAAATTGTTTCCATAAAATAGTTTTGATATTTTAAATTTAATACACAAAATATTCTACATTTAACAAACAAAATAAACATTTTAAATTTGCTTACAATAATATAAAAGAAAATAAATTTTATTAAATGATTCTAATTTTATACGCTATAAAAATATTTATATTCTCTGGATTTTATTCTTATAATTTATATTCTCTGGATTTAAAAGTAATTTTTTTATTGCAAAAACTTTCTCGGTAATATTAATATGGAATCATCCTATTCTATATAGTATTTATATTGTGCAAATAAAACTTTAAAATATATACTTGAATTTTGAAAAATTAATAGAAAAATCAGAAAATCTAGGATGTTTGAATTTAGCGAAAATGTAATCAAGGGAAAAATATTTAATATATTAATTCAAATAATGTTATTTTATCCCCCACAAATAAAGAAATCGGCAAAGGAACTTGTTTTCCATCTTTTAATCCTGAAGCGGTTTAATTTATTGTAAATTTTGTAGCTTCACCTTTGCAATCATAAAGTTTTATTTCATTCACCAGGTTACGTAAAAAAAAAGCTTTTCTGATTAATATGCTTACAAAACCTTTTTTTTTTTTTTTTTTTTTTTTTCTTTCTTGTAAACTTCAACACTTATTTGCATTATTACTTGTATTTTTCTTAATCAAATTTAATTGCTTTGCTTCGTACAGAGGGCAGCACCATTCATCTCTAATATGCATTCTTAAATGGTCACATCATACTTTCTTTCTCATAGATGGCAGCACCATACATTCTTTTTCATAAATAGTCATCACACTATCATGATGTATGACATATAATAGATTTTTAGTTTAGAATAAAACTTCGAAATAAAGAATACATTAAAAAAAAACTGAAGTTGAATATTTAAAAATTAAATTATTTAAGCACATATTTTTGCATTCTATGAACAAATATATATGCCTCTATGGAGATTTCCAGAATACTGTTGGTGTAACGATGGTTGCATTACAAAGAGTTTCATGCAAATAAGTTTTGATAATAAAAATTTTATGTAAAAAGAAAAAAGTGACTATAGTAAATGACTGTAAAAATTATAACGAAAATTGATACTTGAGTTAATCAATTTTTATAACGAAGTTATCAATTTTCTTTATAATAATTAAAGTATTATAGGTATTTGTATAAAATGTGCTGCACGCGCACAAATATATATTTATACATGTATACATATAATTTTAACTATACAGTTTGGTAACTATTTTCAGTTTGTTTATTATTTTATAGTATTAATATTTATTTGTTTATTTTATATTTTTTCAAAGATATTTCGATAATTATCTGTTTTATTTTTATTTATGCAAAATAATATTTTTCCATTTTTAATACCATCTAGACTTGGAAACCTAAAGTAGTTAACATTTCATTATATATGCTTAAGCAACAACTTGCATACGAACCATTCTGAAAAAAATTTCTTCTAAAATTTCATGTACTAGAATGATATGTATGTACTATTTATTGTTTATCAGCATTTACTGTGAAATAATATGAGCCAATAGCATTGGTTAAATCAAAAGTTGGAAAAGCTAAGTACAAAAACTTTTTGCGTTGCTTACGTTGACAACTATTTTGGTAACCAATATAATATAAATATTAGTTGAATACCTTAATTTTTTATTAGTTAAAATTTTTAAAGAGAAAATATGAATATATAAAAATTTAAAAATATATAATAAGAATTTATAAGCATAAAAATTTAAAATAAAAACAGTGATTTTAATAAAAAATATCATATGTTAATGAATATAATAGTGATAGCCTGTTGAGTAAGGTGTTATTCTTATATATTCGGGAAATAGTGGATTTCATATTTCATACATCCAAAGACCGTCATACTGAGAAAAACCTTGAGTTCTATCTTATAATATGTACTTCTGTTGTTGTGGTCAGAAAACAAATTATAAATAAAACTATGTATTACGTTAAAATAAAATTATACATAACAACAAAAAACCTTAAAATAAATTTCATTTTCTAAAGATAAAAGTAATTACAGCATTTCAAGTTCTAATTTGAAAATTAAACAATGGTTTTAAAAGTAAATAAGTGTTTATAAATTGCAAGCAATTTTGAATTTAATCAAGTTTTACACGTTGTAGTGGCAATCTACGGAAAATTAAATTCTTATGAGAATTGAATTTAGTCCTGAGCCTTAATCTTTTCAGCTTTGAAGAGAGTGATTTTCAGTCAAGAGTTTCTGAATTCAGAAAGTATTTCAGCAGCTGCTGTACTAAAGAAAAGCTGTTCAGAATGCGTTATTATTTGAAGTGAATCCAAAAATGGTCTTGATCATGAACACGTGCGCTTAAATCTATCAATTCTCCACCCATGAATGTTATTTTGTAATGGAAAATGCATTAAATACATTTGTTTGACATGTGCGAATACAGGAGCTTGTGAAAACATTTTCCACGATGAATTGCGGGGACTGGAAAAAGATACTGAGAATAAAACATGGAACAAAACAATCGAGGAAATATAAATTCTACAAAATATCTAATAAGTGGTTCCATATATTATATTCCAATGGTACCATGATTCCATTTTATCATTGCAGAACAAATATCTTTCAGTTCTGTTTTCCAAAGTGAAAAAGTTTTGATAATAAAAATTTTATGTAAATATAATCGATATAATATAATATATTCGGTACTTTTATATTATACTCCCGTTTACAATGGAAAATTTATGTTTATAATGGATATTATATCATTGGGCTTATAATAGAATTTAAAAATAGCATTACGAAAGAGCAAAAATAATGATGATTTTAATGGCTCAAAATTTTATATTAAATTAAATATATTTCAAGCGTTTTTTTACGCAAAAATTGACAGAAGAGTGATATACAAAGTTAAACAAGTTAAATGCTAAATAAAACTAAATCTAGTTGGTAAAAAAGATAGCTTAATAATAATTTTGTCGGTTAAAAAGAACATTACGATCACAAATCACCAAAAGAAAAAAAAAAAAAAAAAAAAAAAAAAAAAACAGCAATATTTAATTTAGTTTTATTGGAAAAGGTGATATTACATTATATCTGCCAATAGCTTGGCGACAATTAAAAATAAATGGAGAAAAACTTTTTAATGTAAGACAAACACAAAACACGCAATATGAAGGGAAAATGCAAGCAATGCGCAATTCGAAAATACACTTCATTTATTTCATTTAAGCAATAACGCCAAAAATATAGTTAATATTCAAAGCATGTATAGTATCATTTTTAAAATTATTAAAAATTTAAAAAAATATTATTTTTACTATATTTTTTCTTGGTGGAAACGTTCTTGGCGAAAATTTGGGTCCTTTCTTCTAAGACTTATCACTGTGGGGAGCGAGGTGGGTTCAAATAGGATCCAGCTAAATTAAAATATGCGGGTAAGAACAAAGTGCAATATTAAGAATTTATGAACTTTAAATTTCAAATTACCGCATTGTTCAAAATGAACTGCTAGCATACAAATTTACAACACAATAAATACTTTATAGAAATGAACAGATTCGCAGATCCGTCTTAACTCAATAACTTCATAAACGTTAACATGAGTTATCGGGTAAGAATAATTTTCATGGTCGTTATTTTATGTCCCACGTGGTTACTTGTTTCACGTCGGAAAATTTTGATTCCTTTTTAAATTAAGAATGTTGTATTTAAAATTAATGTAAAACATTATACTTAACAACTGCAAAATAAAAACTATTCGTTTTCCTGTAAGAAACACTCGGAGCCTTTCAAACGTACAGCTTGATGCCTTTCTTGTGGCATCTTACAAGTCGAATATACATTGCAATCAGATTTAATTCAGATAAATTTTATTTATTGCAATTTCACTCCTCAGATTTGAAATGAAGTAACATAACGATTTTACACTTGATTTATGGGGCCGTGGTAGTCTAGTGGTTAGGGTATCGGTCTTCCATCCGGAAGGTTGGGGTTCGATTCCTAGTGCTGCTAAAGACCCACCACCGAGTACATGCGATATACGTGCTCGTTAAATCAGTGGAAACAAAAGTCCGGTGGTCGGTCATTGAGCAGTTACCATGGATACAATGGTCTGGAGAAATTTACTCCCTCTTCAGATCAATGCCAAGATTGAGGGAGTAGTTCCTTTGGTGCAGCCATCTATCGGAGGATTTGAAGAGCAAAAGTCGTACTTTCACTATCACAGTGCTCTTAAAACGAAAGACGCTCCCATTGACTTAAATTCGCATTAGTAATAACAACAACACACTTGAATTAGCATGTCGATAACATTGTGTCTGGAAAAACATTTTTTAAAACTGATATGTTTTAAATAGTGAAACATTTTTAAACAAAGTTAAATCATTTACAAATGCATATTTTTCAACTTTAAGTTCATGTTTTACACACTCTGATCTGAGAATTAATTTCTGATTTATTATTTGATAAAATGTTACAGTTTAAAAAACTTATTATTTTGGCACTAGTTTGCGATACTTCTTGAAGTATTTCGTCCTTAATTATCAGTATTAAGTAAACTAATAACACTAAAGAACAGTTCACTTCTGTGAAGTTAGAATCTCTTGATATTTGTATAATTTATGATTTCAGATATTGAATAACGCATGTTTTGAATATTTTTCAGCTTTCTGAAAAAGCATTACCATTACTTTATATTAGATTTTAATAAAAACTGATTTTTACAAACTAATTAGAAATATATAAATAAAAAGAAGAAACAAATAAAAAGAAACTATCGTTTAAAGGAAAAATTCCGACTCGTTCTTTCAATACTCGCTGTCGGAATTTTATTAAATTTAAAACAGTTTTAATTTAAATTATTAAAGTGTTGTATCTGATTATATGTAAATAGGTTATAATCTGATTATAAAAATTCTAAACAAACTGTTTTTTTTTTATGTTTATTTTTCCCTTTTCCCTTCTTTTATATTGATTACGCCTGTATGTCAAACTCGATATCTGCGAAAACATTATACCTTCAGCTCTCAGAAAAAGAAAGATTTTAAGGGTACGCAATGAATTATTCTCAACTGTAAATCGGTACTGTTTAAATATCTGTCAGATACTGGCAAAAAAAAAAAGTTGAATGGATTACTTATTATTTTTCAGTCGTTATTTACCCTAGAGTAATTAATCTAACTCTTAAATGAAATGTTTTTTTTTTTTTACCAACCTTCTAAAATTCAATACATTGAATCAAATTATTAGGTGAAATGTTTTTCTATTTCGGAATTTGAACTATTTGAAATGAACAATTCAAGTGAATATTTCAATTTTTAATTAATTGAAAAATTAATGAACATAAGTTTTAGAGATTAGTGATCTTTCCGCGAACTGGTTCTTCAGAAACAGATCCTTCTACAGAGTGAGAGCACAATGACTCAGAAAAAAGAACGTTATCTCCGAGAAATTTTTTTTTCTCTCCAGCTCTTAATGAAACCACTCTCTGTACTACAATCAGCAATTCGACTCCGTGAACGCTAATCGGTCAATTGAGAATGGTTAGTTCAACTTTGTTCTTCTCTTTCAGTTCGATTTTCGACCATTTTAATTTTTTTTTAGTTCTTATTCATGGACAAGCTTGTTTCCTTGGATTTTATTCTTTGTGTGTGGGTGTGAGTAAAGTTTTAACTAACTCTTTTATTCCCTGCGACATCAAAAGTAATCTTTCTAGTCTTCTAGTCTTTCTAGTTCCTAAATCAACTTGTCTTCTTTCTCTTCAATAATTTTTAATCATAATTTTAATTATGTCAATATTATGTGTAATAGTTTCATCAAATTATATTAATATTTTAATAACCATAAAGTGGTTGTTTCTTTCGTTTCAGTTGAGATCATGATTACGTAATTTTATAACAATTCTCATTGGTTTAAGATAATAGTGGTGTTGATAACGTTTCATCTACGTCACATCGTATGGAGATGGCGTCCTACATTCGCCCCGTCGACAAACTTTCTGCTTGCCTTCAAATCACATTCCAAGAACGGCAGAAACAAGTTCACCATCGAATATTTGAGTGTCGTCGGCTATGAGAAAAAATCCATTCATGATTTTTATCAGTAACAAAGAAGTATTTTTAAACTATTATATTTTCCGTTTGTTAAAGTTTTCAAAATAATGAAAATTACTTGTTGTTATAAATAGTTTTTAAATTGTTAAATCTTTAGTGATATTCCTTCCAAAAATTAAACATGTTTAAAATAGAACAAATGAAAAAGACAGGACAAAATATCCACTTTATAGTTAGTTTAAATCGGCTAGGATGGTTTAAATTTTTAATTTTTTTTATTTTTTACTACATACTTAATATAGACTCATTTCTCTCAAATGTTTTTGTTTTTTTTATTTATATTTTTTAGTGAGAGATCAGTTTTTAATCTGATTCGAAAATAGAACGGTTTTGCTCATCGCTAATAATTTCTAAGTAATCATAGCCCATTTCTCTCCTTAAAAAGTTATATTACTCATCTCTTATGATGTTAAACATTTTAATTTCCTAGTCTTAGAATCTTTCTTTGAATATCAGAGGTATAGACCAGATAAATCTTTCTTCTGTATCACGCAATAAAAGCAACACCAAACTTGGGTAGGTAGGTTTTCATTTCATTTTCCTAACACTAGATGGCAGGCAAAACTCAGATGTGAAACTTGAATTAAATATTGATAAAATGCATTTTTTTATTATTCAAATCACATATTGTGATTGCTGCTTTTAACCGTATTTTACCTTGTGTTTAAAATAATTGATAAAAATTTATTGTACAAGAGAAATTAAAATTTCATAAAGATTATTTATATATAATTCTTTTGCTAGCTTTCTGTCACTAAAAATTGCATGCTAGTTTGCAGTATTCATCCACTTTTCACACATTGCAAATGTAAATTATTCTAATTTAACATAATTTATATTTTCTAGGAAACTATTCAATTAATGCTTTAACTTGTTGGTTTTTACATAAAAGTAATGAACTAATTTAAATTCCTAACAAAATCAATAATCTTTCTATTACAATGAAATTGTTAAATCTTATAATTACATAATGTATTAATAATGGGAATTTGGAACTAGTTCGGTATCCCCATATATTGGCGAACGCGGCGAATTTTTTTCGCAGCCAAGTCGCCAAAGTAAGCGCGCCAAGCTAACACGGGAAATTTCCCGAAGTTTGATCGAAAAATAAGAATTTTAGAAAATTAAAAAAGGGAAATAAATATAAATGATGGACTTACTATATGAAGTTTAACTGATATGCCTATTGGTATGCTTATTTCGACATTTTTTTCGCTGTCACCAGTGTCACATTTCATTTTTTTTTTTTTTTTTTTTTTTTTAAAGGCATGGCAAAAAATATTTTTCTAAATATTTACACTTTATAAAATTTTAAAAAAGCAAAAAAAAGGCATGCAAAAAATATTATTTTAAATATAAATTACTTTACAAAATTGAAAAAAAAGGGGATTCAGAAAATATTTTTCTAAATATATACACTTTATAAATTTTAATGTAAGCATGCAAAGAATATTTTTTTAAATATATACACTTTTAAAGTAAATAAAGATAAAACACTAATACAATAAAAAAAAATACATTCAGAATTTAAATAATAAATAATAATAAATTAAATTAATAAGATAATAATAAATTAAATTATAAGATAATAATAAATTAAATTAATAAGATAATAATAAATTAAATTAATAAGATAATAATAAATATATATTAAATAAACCAAATAAAAAGAATTAATTTAAAAGAAATTGTAAAAAAGAAAAATTTACGATGATTAGACGCTGGTGACAACGAAGCACATCCCTTAATTGCACCTACAGCAAACTAAAGACAAATGGCTTCCAATTCAAATAGAAACGTCGAAAAAACGTAGGACATAGAATGTTCTAGAACAATGAAAGTCGAAGTAAATTTTAAATAGCTTTAAAATTTATGTTAAACACAAGAAAATTGAATAGTGGCCACAAAAAAAAATAAAAAAGTAACTAAAACTGAATTTGGCAACACTAAAATAAAAACAAAAGCTGAAATCGGCAACACTACGCAGTAAACAAAGGGAGCCAGATTTGGCGAGAAATCTTATATGGGGATACTGAACTTGTACCCCGATTTCAGCTTTTATTTTTATTTTAGTGTTGCCAAATTCAGTTTTAGTTACTTTTTTATTTTTTTTGTGGCCACTATTAAATTTTCTTGTGTTTAACATAAATTTTAAAGCTATTTAAAATTTACTTCGACTTTCATTGTTCTAGAACATTCTATGTCCTACGTTTTTTCGACGTTTCTATTTGAATTGGAAGCCATTTGTCTTTAGTTTGCTGTAGGTGCAATTAAGGGATGTGCTTCGTTGTCACCAGCGTCTAATCATCGTAAATTTTTCTTTTTTACAATTTCTTTTAAATTAATTCTTTTTATTTGGTTTATTTAATATATATTTATTATTATCTTATTAATTTAATTTATTATTATCTTATTAATTTAATTTATTATTATCTTATAATTTAATTTATTATTATCTTATTAATTTAATTTATTATTATTTAAATTCTGAATGTATTTTTTTTTATTGTATTAGTGTTTTATCTTTATTTACTTTAAAAGTGTATATATTTAAAAAAATATTCTTTGCACGCTTACATTAAAATTTATAAAGTGTATATATTTAGAAAAATATTTTCTGAATCCCCTTTTTTTTCAATTTTGTAAAGTAATTTATATTTAAAATAATATTTTTTGCATGCCTTTTTTTTGCTTTTTTAAAATTTTATAAAGTGTAAATATTTAGAAAAATATTTTTTGCCATGCCTTTAAAAAAAAAAAAAAAAAAAAAAAAAAACTGAAATGTGACACTGGTGACAGCGAAAAAAATGTCGAAATAAGCATACCAATCGGCATATCAGTTAAACTTCATATAGTAAGTCCATCATTTATATTTATTTCCCTTTTTCAATTTTCTAAAATGCTTATTTTTCGATCAAACTTCGGGAAATTTCCCGTGTTAGCTTGGCGCGCTTACTTTGGCGACTTGGCGACGAAAAAAATTCGCCGCGTTCGCCAATATATGGGGATACCGAACTAGTTCCGAAATCGGCAACACTACGCAGTAAACAAAGGGCGCCAGATTTGGCGAGAAATCTTATATGGGGATACCGAACTTGTACCGAGAATTTCAATGCTAATATCAGATTTACTAAATTAATAATTTACAATTTCAATTTACTTTACAATTTCAATTCAAATATCAGATTTTCGGAAATGAAAGCCATACGAAAGTTTGGTAATTTTTATTTCCTTTTCTTAAAACTAGATGGCAGGGAAAGCTCACATGGGAAAACAGTTTTTATTTTATATTTTAATGCAAACAAAGCAAATGATGTAAAATGTGAAAGTTTTTACTTGGTAACTAATAAACTTATATAAGCATATAAAATGCAGTTTTAATGCTGAATATAAATATTTGAAATTATATTTGTGCTTTTCAAACTACTTAAAAAAGTCGAATCATAGATAATAGTGAAACCACTATTAGCCAAGAAACCACTATCAGCATCAAGGTATTAAATTTTTCCCCTATTAACATTTTTAAAAATGGGATTGAATTTTATATATCATGGGAATAAATTGATGATATAAAAAATAATAAAATCATTAACATGAAAAAATGTCACAATAACATTTCCAAATTCAGTTTAAATTTTTTTTTTTTTTTTTTTTTTTTCCATTTTGAGAACAATTAATATTATGGTAATAACAAATCGCCGTTCAGTTACATGAATAGTGGATAATGTAAAATAATGCCATCCGCTTTGAAGTTATTTATTACCTCTTTTCACTGATATAAAGATATAGATAAGTTCTTCTGATAGCTTACATTTTAATAGTGAGTTTTTAAGCTTACTTTCTTAAAAAGAGAAATAAATGTAATTTAAGAAGAATTTTTTCACCAAAAATTTTTGAATAATTTTTACAATACCATTGGTATTATTTGATGTTGTAATTCGACCATTCAGAATTAATGGTTTTGACAAATAATTCTCGCATACAATCCTTATCATATTTTATGCTTGCTGCCAATTGTTTGAACGAATATGCATAATTTCGCAATTTGCAAATCTGAAAGTGGACAGTTTGATTGTTTTTAGAAAATTGTATTTTGACAATCGACTTTATACACCACATTCTGACAATTACTGCCGAGTTATATTAGTTAAATTCACTATTATAAAATTTATATTTCTTCATAAAGAGTAGATTTTTTAAAATCTAATGTATACATTTTTCTGTGAAGAAGCTATTGTATACCGTTTAAATTATTAAAAAAAAAAATTGCTGCGAAATTACTGACGAATATTTAAAAATTTATTTTAAATCTTTTCGCAAAATCGTTAAATATTTAAAAGATTTAAGAATCACACACACACACACACACACACTTTAAAAACTTTTGAGACAAGGAACAAAATTAAGTGTAACAACTTATCTGTAAAAAGAAATATTCATTTTTTAAGTACAGAAAAACAGTTTTCATGATATTCAACATGAGTAAAATAGTAAATGAACGAATTGGGAATGTCTATGGCACTAATAAATGCAATTAAAATAAAACAACAGTGCAGAAATTAAATTAAAAATCTTTTATAAAGCGCAAAAAAAAAAAAATTGAAAATCACTGAGAAAAAAACACTTAATAAAATTAACTCGAACACTCGAAATAACACTCGATTAAAGCCAAAAATACAAAGAGTACTACAAAAGTTTTGCAGTATTGCTTTATTCATTGAATTTTTTCAAAGTCATTTCTACTACATACAATGATATCCTAAAAGTAGTCACTAAACCTACTTTGCTAAGTTACATCCGGGATACTCGTTGTCCCTAGATCTCAGAAAATACGTCACTACCAAATCGTTTTCTTTTAACTTCATTCTTTCAAGAGGAAACAGTGTAATATCACCGATAATTCTTTGGATGTAAGAGGATTTCAATAAATTCCCCTACAATACTCGTCAAATACTCGGAACAGATTTTGGTACTGTAAGCTCGAGGAATGTCATGAAAGAAAACAGGTATCCTTTCTTGATTTTTGGTGTAAGTTTTTCATGACTGTATTTTAGGCAGGCACCATTTAGTGTACCTAGTAGCTATGACTGTCTTTTGTGTATCCAAAATGATGCTTTACAATTCCACTCAATTTGAAAATTACAGCTATAACCTTTTCTTAACAGTTCGAGATTTTCAGACTTTTACGGGTGTTTTCTCATCATCAAACACCCAAAACATTTTTTGAGTTTTGATTAGCACATCGTAATAGTAACAGTCAAGTCTCATCTCCAGTTACAATACTTTTTACATACCGAAATTGTCTCTTACCAAATATTTTCCTCATCTTTTGACATCAGGTCACACTACAAGTTATTAACTCTTCCGTCGGACAATTTGGCAGCCAGAGACAAATAAGTTTTTTTACGTGTAAATGGTCACTCAGAAAAGAATGAATTTCTGGTGCATGAAGGTGTTTAAGGTCTCCTGTACTTAATGGTATGTCACTCGTCTCATACGTTAACCATTTTTTACAGCAGAAACGTTTTCTTAACTTTCTTTCTCTCTCAGCATCCTGGAAAATCAAATTTTTTTTCTATTTATTTTTTCTCTTTTTATTGCACCATTTGAATATAGTCGTACGATGTGGACAAACATTATTTATAATACAAGTATCATTTCTTCTATATACTGATCATAAAGTCATACCTCAAAACTGATTTTTTCTCACTACGCGATCACGAATTAAATTATCACTGCTTATAAACAACTGAGTCCATAGATATACTGCCAGAGGCTATTATGCAACCTTCAACGCGTCAAAAATTGCCTTCTATAACTTTCAGTTTTGAATTTTGTTGTTGAATCATATTGCAAAACTTTTATAGCGCCCTCTGTATTTGAATGTACAAGAATAAAATTTTTAAATGTAGATTTTGGGGGAAAAAGCTTAAATTAAAGCAAATTTTTCAACATTAACTTATTCTCTGTTTTTTACAAAAATGGAATTTTTAACTCTACGTTAATCGTAAACAATTTAAAATTTTGAAAAAATTAGAAAAAATTATAGTTTGAATAATTTAATGTCATAATGAAAAATCAAGCAAATATCATTTATAACCGAAATATAATAAATCAAGAAAAATTTAAATATAAAAAATACTTTTTGATATTTTTGCCGTCTTTCGTAAAAGAAAATGGAATCAGACACTTATTTCCATGATTTACCTTTTTTCTTACATTATTTTAAAAATAATAGTAAATCATGGAAGATGTTTCCATCAGTTTCGGATATAAAACTGCCCTTTCCAATTTACAAAAATATGTGTTATACATTTAATTTCCTTTATTTTTTCATTCAATCCAGAAATTTTTAACTGAATTAATGAAAATACTTTGTCGTATATAGAAAATTTCAAAAATTATTGAAGGAAAGGGTACTATCAGGCGATTGGTACAGAACACCCATAACAAACTAAGAAAAGAACTTTATAATGATTTCGAAGATCGCTAGATGGCGCTGCGTAATCAGTAAAACGAGTTTCAAAAACAGGCGGATGATGTTTGGGTGGATTCTATGAAAAGGAAGATCAAGACTGTTGGGAATGTTATTGTGTGTTTTCGTTTATAAAATGCTCCTGCAATCATAGAAGATCCTGCAATCATAAATATTTGATTGTTAAAATTATGCGTGATAAATTCGGGAGAAAAATTTGTAATTCAACGTCATAATAACATAAAGAGATTCCAAAATTGCATATTTCTTAATAAAGTAAATTTATAAGTCTAGTTTGTCACATAAAATTAAAATTATTTTTAAGAAATATTCAAAACTGAAGACATAATTTTTTATTTAAAAAATGAGCATTATCGTTCTTTATAGTAAATACATTTTATTTGCTTTTAAATAATGAGTGTAACATACGTGTATAAATTTTTCCTGCCTCGTTTTACACCGTAATTTCTTCTTATTAATTTAATGTCGTATTAATTGGGATCTAGGAAATTTGAAATTACTATTTTTTTAACTTAATGTTTTTAATTAATTTTAAATACATAATTTTATTTCGCTTTTTAACGCAAGAACACTTATGAATTATACTTTCTTTCACTGAGTGCTCGTAAGATGAGCAAATGAGGGAAACATCATTTGTTGCGTGCTGCGATTGGAAGGGTGACCACACTCTCCCTAATTGGGTTGCTGGAGCTTTGTGGATTGGAGATATGTCCACATTAATCTGCGATACGCAAACTTCTTCCACTGGTGCGGCGGAGATTTGCAGAGGAGGCTGCGAGCTCAGGTGTGATCTCGTCACTTGACCATAGTTCAAAATTACGTGGCACTTGATAGGTAAATGCTCCAAACATGCTAAACTTAAGGTACTTAAGTCAAAGTACTTAGTCCTTGCCTACATCGATATCCATACATTGAAGCATTTGAACAATTGTCAGGAAACAAAGAAATATTAGATAAAAGGATTAATCTTATAAAATTATTTATTTTATGAAAATATTCGTTCATAGGTAAAATTATTATTGTGAGATTTAATTTTATATTTGTCAATAACCTTTATTAATTAATACTTTATGGAACAACAGTGTTGCTATAGTTTTTAAAAACTTGCTTCGTCTCGGATGTTTCCTTGTTTCATCACCGACAACGATACAGTGTGGGACATCAGGTGTTAGAGAGACAACCCCATTCGCGTGGTCTTATGCTCTTCTGTGAGTTGTCTCGGTACCCAACAAGCACATGTTTTCCTAAAAGCCTAACTTAACTGTCCATGCACAATATTGTGCGCACTGCCATTTGAGATATTGAGCTCTTCTGCAATTGCTCTCACACCAATGCGACGCTCATTTTGAATCAAAACTTCGGCACGGGAAGCATTGTTCTCTCTTGTGAACATGCTTGCTAGCCCTGCTCTTTCTTCATGTAGCAAATTGTTCTGCCATTGTCAAATTCCATGCACCAAAAACTCACTTTTCGTGACATTTATCATACGCTTCCACCAGTTGCCGGTGAATTTCAGCTGCAGAATTTTTCTTTAAACACAAACACCTCATTATACAGAGGGTATTCACACATTTTTAGAACGATTTCGCAGCCGTTTAGTTAATGTTTAAAATGTAAAGATTATTTTTTTTAATGTTCGATCTGATAGCCTTTTTTCTGCACTATAAGTCTGCATCGTGATTTCCATGATAGAAGAGCTTTTTGCAATATTTCCAGGGGTATAGCTTTCCATTCCTCTTCCACTACTTTCCAGAATCCATCTATCGTGGTGGATTTGCGTTTAGAAATAGCCTTTTTTAACAGACCAATGGCACAATAGTCCATAGGTGAAACGTCAGGAGACTTCGCAGGGATATGTTAAAAATGTATACATGCAATACCTGTATTAGTCATCATTTTTTCAAGGAATGCAGTAGTAGTTTTCGAAGTATGACTTATAGCTTTGTCTTGATGAAGTTTCTTTCTTTGAAAGTCATTGGGATAAAGAAGTAAAATTTCTTTTGTAAATATTGGACGTAAAATCTTCCCCTGATAGTACAATGAGTTGATTTTAACATTTCTTTCCACTCTTCTTTTTTTTAATTTCCCATTGTAGGAGAAACCTGCGACAATCATAAACCCCTTACTGAAACTTTCTTTAAGTTGGCGGAAACGGGTTTGCACATTTTTTTCTCCTCATTTTCTATAGTAAGAAGACCTTATTTTGTTACAGTCATTTAGGTAAACCCATGCTTCATCAAGGGTCACAATGGTTTTCCATTTATCTTCTGCTAAGTGGTTTTCATACAGGATTCTACAAAATGTTTTGCGTTGAGCCACATGTCTCGATAAAAGCTGGTGAACATTATGTTTTTTAGCATTTTTAAGTTGTAAATACTGGTTTATTATTTTATTTATTGTTGCTACAGATGTATCTAAAGACTTTGTAATTTATTTCTGTTTTGGCGGGTTTTCTCTTGTTACCAGTGATTTCACTTTAGAAACATTTGAAACAGAACGTACCTTTTAAGGATATTCGTTTGGAGTCTTCTTTCTATGTAGAAATAATGATTGATAGTTTTTACCTGTCCGATTGATAATATTGCTTATTTTGCACTTAGAAATTTTACTACCCTGCATTTCACAACATTTTTGAATTCTGGAATAAGAACGTTTATCTTCGGAAAGCGCAAAAACATATCCTTCACTTCACAGCATGTTTATATGTGACATTTTGAAAGAAGAATAAATTTAAAAAAGTAGCAGACTATATTTCTCATTTCAAATAATAAGCTGTTGCCAAAATTTTTTACTCTATAACATTTACTTTTTTTTAATTCGTTATCGAAATCGTCCTAAAAATGTGTTAACACCCTCTGTACTTATTTCAATTGCGCATCATGTTTCCGTTAAAGCATCATGTTTCCGTCATTTTCTAACTGAGATTTTATCTTGTTATTCGAAAGCCAGCTCCATCTACCTGAATCTACTGAATACTGTGATCATTTTAATTATTTGAAGATTTATTTTTATTTATAGGGATCATTTGCACGCCTGTTCAGAGCTCTTGTTATTTACATTTTTTTAAACACTTACGTATATTATTATAATATATTAACTGTTTTCAAATTAGTAAGTGTTAATATATAACGCGTAATAATATATTAGTGTGCATTAACTAATATATGATAATATATATACCAATTAACAATTTTCCTAAATTAATCGTGATTGATTTCTAAATGTATAATAGTCATTAATTGTTCGAAAATATAGACAAATTTTACTTGATTACCATGCGACAATAAAATAATATCTGTAAAATTATATAAAAATTTGGTTTCTAAAACTGTTTGTTATAAATAAAATAGATTAATTGACTTATATTTTTATTCACTTTTAATTCTTCAATGATAAAATTGACTTTGGTAAAAAGATTGAAACACTTTAAATCCCCATTCAGAATATTTTCGAAGATTCCCTTTTTTCTTATCTATTATAAGGAAAAAGCAAATTCCTGTAATATCTGGAGTTGCGAAAAGAGGGTATAAAATAACGGATGGAGTGAAATGGTTAACCACAATTGAGGCGTGGGGGGATGATCGACATCAGTTAAGAGGGAACCCTGTGTCAACACTTTTACTCAGCCCACCCCCCTTTTTTGTGAGCTGAGTGTTTGCTTTGAGCGAAGCTCTCTCCTTTCGCGCCCTGTGATTTGGGCGGATTACTCCGGGAACCCCAAATCCATTTAAGGGGAGAAAACAACGGTTGCTCTTAGTTGTGCAGTGCAGCTTCGTGTAAATAGTTGTTGAAAGGTATATGTGTCATATAAAACAAAGATACAACAATAAAAACCCTGAATTGTGTGTTGAGGTTATTATTAAGCTGTAGAAAATTGGGGGTTTGGTAAATGGGAAATGAAAACTGATTCAATTATAGCTTGAAAGAAAGAGCATAAGGTTTGTGTTCTTCATCACATTTTAAAATTAATACAGTGTTTTGTATTATGGACGCTATTCCTTTTGAAATTAAGAACTTGGAATAAATATAAGTTAATGAGATTTCGATTACATAAATTACAACCTCTTTCTCCATATATATGTGTGTGTATATATATATATATATATATATATATATATATATATATATATATATATATATATATATATATATATATATATATATATATATATATATATTCGAGTAATCTTGGTCGTGGTAGCCTAATAGCTGGGGCATCGGGCTTCGGTTCGGAAGGGGTGGAGTTCGATTCCCAATTCCACCAAAGACCCACAGAGTACATGAGATATACGTGCTCGTTAAATCTGTGGAATAGAAAGTCCTGTGGTCGGTCGTTGAGGAGTAATCATGGGTGTAACGGTATGAAAAATATTTCCTCCCCCTCCAGATCAATGTCAAAATTGAGGGAATGGATCCTCTGGTGGTGCCATCTATCGGTAGAGTCTTAGAGCAAAAACGTACTTTCACCTTCGCGGTACTCTGATTAAATAAAAGACACACCCTTTTGACCAAATTCCGCATAATCATCGGTTAGCGAACTTCGCTTGTCTCTTAAACAATCTTAAATTGTTTATTAAAAATGAAGGTTAGACACACACAGAGAGAGATTAGGAAACTTTCTTTCTTCTTCATAAAAAAGAATTTAACTTCGATTATTTATGGAAATTTAAGAACAAATAAAAGCTTTTTAGCAGGTGTCAAAATTGGTTGCTATTAAGCTAAGGAAAAAGAGAGAAGTTTATTCATTAAACGCAGCAAATACAGCTATAAAAAGATTAATCCTGTTTGTTAAAAAAAAAATTATTTGAATACTGAAAGTTAAATTATTAAAAAAAAGAAGCTGCATTTAAATGCATAAAAAATATATGAAACGAATTGGAACTGATGTTTTTATATGGGATCTTGTTATTCAGGAATGAAATTCCTCCAAACAATATTCCTAAAATTGTGAAACATAATCAAAAAGTAAAACTAAAACCCATTATATGGAAGTGAATATCGGTAAATATGATGATGTTTCTGATAACTAAGTAGTTTCTGTGTGAAAATACTATCAATACAAAAATTTTCACTCAAAATTTGTTTAGTTCCTTAAATAATATAAACGAGGCGAAATTTTAATTCTTAAATTACATTTGCTCATTATGATATATATATATAAAAAAACCCATTATTTTACGAAAGAAAAATAATTTTGAGGGAAGAAAATTATTTTCGAGTTGGTTAGTTTGTCGCGCAACGTTGATTTTTTTTGTACACGAGAGCCAATTAGACCAGCACCTACGGTTCAAAGTGGATTCCGAACCACTACAAACATTCACGCCCAAGGTGGGATTCGAACCCACGAACTGTTGAACCGAAGGACAGAACACTAACCATTCGGCTGCCAGCTCGGCAATTTTTTTTTCGAGTTTAAGAGTAAAGTGTTTAGTATTTCATGTAAAGTAAGATATTTTGAAGTTTTCTCAGAATTTGCAGGATTTTACATAAACACACAGGAAAAATTTTTGCTCGTAAATAGCCTAAGAAACTGGGCTAGAATCAAATTTCATCATTTATTATTATCTTATTTAACAATTAAATATCCTACCCTCGAATATACACGAATTTTTTATTAGTTATTAGAGATTAAACAACACATATTTTATTTGCTAAATTAACATCTTCTTTTTGTAATTTTTTTTCCTGTGAAAAGTTTAATACTTTATAAAAATTATAATTCTCATTTGTTAAATCTCTCTCTCTTATAAGAAAATTATAGATATTTCTAGAACTTGTTTTTTCTTAAAAATATGCAATTTTTTCTGCAAAAAAATTAGTTTTTGCTAGTATAAAGTAACCAATGACCAGTAAAAATTTATGTTTTTTTTTAGTGTAAATTTCAGTATTTTTCCTTTAAAAATTACAGAGCATTAACTCCATCAAAAATTACTGTTTTTAATAAGTGGACCAGCTTCTAGTTTTTTGCTCTAAATTCAGAAATTTTTTTACAATGTAGAAAAGTCGTCTAAGTCAATAGCAATCAGAAATATTCTGACATAAGATAGAAAAACTTGCAGTTATTGAATGTAGAATAAAATTTTAAATTATTATTATATTATAATATAACTTGAAGCATTATTATCCTTTGATTTTGCATGCTATTTTAATTTTTTTTTAATTTTAAATTTCGCAACTAGATGCAATTTAAAAAAAAAAAAAAGAAATTTTGTAAAAATACTGCAACTTTTCGGTATTTTTTTTTTTTTTTTTTTTTTTGACTAAATTTGGAATCTCTACTGTCATGGGTTCAATACCAGTCACTTTTGAATAAGATGTTGCGCTTTTTCCTTTTTGCATACTCGCCTGACGATATTGGTGATTGGGAGTTACCTCCCTTGTGACATAGTTAAATACAGTTCACTGCTAATGAAGTCCTTCCCGAAAATAATTTAAGTGGTAGATATTAAAAATATTAGAATGGCTTTCGATCGCTCGGCTGTCAATTATGTGATGTCGAAAGAATAATTGTGAGTTGAGTTGTACTTTAATTCGTGGTACAAATATGTCTATTTTTTTAATTCAATAACAACACTTCTTTCTTCAGTAATCCCCTTATTGTGAGTTGAAATTAGCCTATTATTGATTTTGTGATTGAGTTTAATGATTTTAAAAACTTTCATGCATGGAAATTGTAAAAATCATCATATTATAAAAAAAAAAAGTTTTATTTTTACCCACAAGTAGTATTCAGCTATCGTTCATGATAATAATTATTATTATATTAATAAATACTATTTACAATTGTTAATAATAATTATTATTTTATCAACAAATAGCATTCAGCTATTTTTGATAATAATAATTATTACTATTAATTTATCAACAAATGGTATTCCCCTATTGTTGATAATAATAATTATCATTATTACTTTACCAATAAGTTGTATTCAGCTATTATTCATAATGAATATTATTATTACTTTACAAACAAGTAGTAATCAGCGATTGTTGGTAATAATAATAATTATTATTAATTTATCACACAGCAAATATAGTATTCCCCTATTGTTGATAATAATTATCGTTATTACTTTACCAATAAGTTATTATTTACAAATGCCGAACATTAGCGCCTAAGCCATTAGTTCACGGGCTCTCCAATACTTTTCAGCCGAGCTGGCAGCCGAATGGTTAGCGCTCTTGCCTTCGGTTCAACAGTTCGTGGGTTCGAATCCCACATTGGGCATGGATGTCTGTAGTGGTTCGGAATCCACTTTAAGCCGTAGGTCCCGGTCTAATTAGCCCTTGCGTGCAAAAAATGACCGTTAAGCGACAAAAAAAATAAAACAATACTTTTCAACAATGCCCTCATACAGAGAAAGAACCACACAACTACTTAAATGTTCAAACGTCATTGGTTGACCAGAGTCACACCAAGCACAGTCCTGGGAATCCACCACGCCAATCCTATAGAGATGGTCCCGCAAACAATCATGTCCAGTTAGACCTCTAAAAAAGGCCACCGCAGTCTTTCTTGGAAAAACGGGAACAGCTCTTTCCTCCCCCAAAACCTTCCATCTCTTGTAGTATATTATTAAGCTATTATTGATAATAAATATTATTATTACTTTACCAACAAGTAGTATTCAGCGATTGTTGGTAATAATAATTATTATTATTACTTAACCAACAAGTAGTATTTAACTATTACTGGTAATAATAATTATTTTTATTACTTTACCAACAAATAATATCCAGTTATTACTTATAATGATTATTATTACTTTACCAATATAAGTAGTTTGCTGACATAGAATATTTCATGATTATTTCTAATTCAATTGTTTCATTTATGTTTCTTCATTCATATTAGCATAATTTCCGCTTTGTTGGAAATTTCATTAAACGGAAAAATTATTTTGATTTGCAAAAGCTTAACATGTGTTGCAATTGTGATTACAAATAATTGTTAAAGAAGCTTTGCTTTGTGATGTGATTTTTCTCTTTCCATTTTGAACTTTATAAAGCAATTTAGAACGGAAAAAAAAAATGGAATCTTTATCGTTTTCAGAAATTTATGCGTTCAGCTTAGGTTCCGTTCTGACAATTCTTGAATATTTACTCCTGATATTTATCAATATGGTGAATTTGTTAAACTCATTTCATTAAAAAAAATATTATTCACTTCATGTTTATATGAAAAAATATTATTTTTCCCTGCTTTTTTCGGGAATCGAATCATAGAGTTCATTGAAGGTGTTTCATCAAGAAACTGTTGAAAAATCATCATTTGAAAAAGGAATTTAAAAAAATAAAGGCGGGAATTCGACTGTAATAATAGTATGTAATAAAGTTTACAATTTTTTTATAACATATAATGTATTTAAATTTCACAATGAATTAGCATGTCTTTATAAAGTTCATCTTTTTTTCATTTGGCAGTAATTTATTAAAAAATTCTGTCTATATGAAAACGTGTAAAATTTAAATGCAGTGGAATTAGGTAAATATATGGAAGGAAGGTTCTCCTAAAATAAAGCTAGTATATCTTATACATGGGAGTTACATTTATTAAAAATATTTAATTATTAAGCAAAATGCATTAATCAACAACAGTAACCAGCTCTGTCGCTTATTTGCCACACACCAAAGCATACCGGACGCTGCACCTTATGAAATTAGATTTTACATGGTTACAGCGAGATTACAGAGAGGTTACAGAGATTACAGAGATTACAGGGTGGCTTAGTTGGTTAGGGCGTCGCTCTCATTATCGGAAGGCAGTGAGTTCGAATATAAGCTTAAGCGAAGATCCGTCGAGTTCGCTAATGGCTGCTGAGGCGCATAGAAACTGGGAGTAGTCGCAATATCCTCCAAGTGAGATGATATCTCTGGAGGGGGCAGGCCAAGTACTGGGAATTTTCTGCTTGGTCCCTAACTCAAAATCACGAAGATCCACCTGGCTGCTTCTATCTAACTGGTAGAGCCCAAATCAAGGCTAGGTACAGAGAAGCATGCTGGTGTAACAACATGGTTACAGTTAAGTTCAGTGCTTGTAATTAAAAATGACCCCTTTTTCACCAATGTGACTGAAGTTTACTCAGTTGCCAACAAATTCATGGCAAACATATAAAACAATAAAAAGAGTATTTGATTGTTAAAATGTTATATTGTCTCTGGTAGTATACAACTTATATATTTAACTAAAAATATTTTTTATATGTTTAATATTCACACACACATAAGGATACTTTAAGCTTAATACTCATTAAAGTAACGACTCCAATCTCTGAAAAGTCTTCTTCTCTTTCAGAAATCGAGAATATTCCCCTAGATAATATTTTCCAAAACTTTCTTTCATCCAAGACTTAAAAAGAAGAAAATATTTCGGTTTGACTTGCTTTCAAAATAAACGCAATCAGATAAATAAAGAAAAACACGATAAATACGAAAGTCGAATGCGAGACATTGATCTGGCGGGGAACGCCATTCTAGCGAACAATCATTACACCATCTCGCTTTCAGGAGGCGAGGAATATCCGATGCGGGGCGCAGCATTTGTTATGGACATTGTTTTCCAAAAATGCAAAATATTACTAAAAAATTAAAAAAAAAAAAAAGTGATAGAGGAGGAAAGAGAGAAAGAATTCAACTCCCCTTGGCGTAGAGAAGTGTTTGTGGTGGTGCAAACAAAAGGCCTCTTAATTCAGCCACCTCCAACACTGGTGATTGTGTATCCATAGCAACATACATAAGTTATGGGGAAGAAAAGGGCCAAATATGATTAAGTGATACACCATTTAATGAAGGAAGCGAGCCGGTCATTAGGGAGAAGCAGTGTCAACAACAGTCCCTCTGTTTTGACAGTATACTAAAGTGGGGTAATCCATTTAAATCTGTAACGACATCAGAGAAGGTGTCAGAAATCAGTTTAAGGCGCCGGCCCAATGACAAACACGGAGGAGGTTCTCGCATGCCTTCCAGTCATTGGCCTAGTCATTGATCGGGCAGCCTAATTCGATTTGGTCTCTCAACGCCTGCCGCCAAACTAATCGAGGAACCTTGACTGACAACGTTGGCGGCGAAAAGGGCTCTGGGCGGCCTTTTTTTCACTCCCCTAATCTTATAGAGAACTGAATGCAAAAACTCATGCCGCATAGCAAAAGGCGAATATCACATATATTCCGCTACACACGCTGAGGCCCTTCCATAAATATACATAGCAGTTACTTCGCTCAATTCTCTTTTTATTCTCCTCCTCCTTCGGCCTAGTCCCTCGTGTTATTTTTGACTCCGAGTTTTCGATCGCCCCCTCCCACCCCCGCATCTCTCTCTCTCTCTCCTTTTAGCTGTATAATAACGATTCATAAATAAGTTCTTCCTCCTTTCTCACAGCTTTTTTTTTTTCCTTCCTCCTCTCTCTTTTCCATCTTTATTTGACTTTTTTTTTTCTTATATATCAGTGTCTTTTGGAGAAATGAATGTATTCCCCGAAACCTTCTTAAGTTCGACAACCAGGCCATTAGCATCTTATCGCTCTCAAGAATTCGCTTTTTATTTTATTGTCGAAGAGTTCTCTCGCTGGGGGAGGGGGGAATAAAAGGAATAAAAGAGGGCGTTTTGTAAATAACTTTGAGAAGGCCCCTCTCTTACTTATTTGATACTGATGCGATTTCTCTGGTGTGAAGCAGTACTTTTGGGGATTATTTCCATTCGTTAGAATTTCTACACCTTAATGAGGCTACAAAAATACCGACTGAAGAATATCATTCAAATCAATTTGAATATGTAATTCTTTCTCTTGATGCTTTCTAAGAGTTACAAAAACAAAACAAAAAAATGAAAAAGGATTGAAAAGCAGTTTTTAAAAATTTTCTGTAACATATTCCATAACACAAATTCGGTTTTCCAATGTATAATTTTAAAAGAGAATTGGAATGAATTTTGAATCTTCTTGAACTACAGTATAGTAAAAAAAAGATTCATAAATATTTCGATTTTTGTATCCTTCGAATAATTAGGGTCTTGACACTCGAATCTTTTTGATAAACATTTTTAATTTTTTTAAACAAATTTTTTGACGAAATTATTATTATTATTATTATTATTTGGCTTCTTTTTTGGAAAATTGTTGGTTTTTTTCTCTTGGACTGCTCTTTTTAAATTATCCAGTCTCTGACAATACTCTTCCGAATTGAGCTTTTCGTTCAATTTTTTAATGTTCATAATATCTTCAAATGTCCCACCATATGCATAACATGCTCTAATTCAGAGTCAAATTTGTCTTAGAGTTGGAAGGGTTAGGTTTTCCGCACAATATATCCTTTTCCTTATGATGTTTCCGTAGATAGCCTACTTTTCATCCAAAGTCATCGTCCATTTCCTGAAGAGCTCGATTTTGTTTCGAATCAGCAGAGATAGACTCTATAATCCAAGTTCTTCTGACTAAATTCATGTAGTACCCATTTTGAATATTTCGACATCAATCCTATCTTCCGAATATGGTCCGAAATGGTTCGATGATCTGAATTAAGCTTTCTGCCATTTCCGATGTTTTCAGAAAAAGATCTTGCTGTAATATAGCTTTAACAACACGTCTTTCAATTTCTTTCCATCTTAGTAACTTGAAATTCGTCGAGGGTACGAAGAAATTTGAAAATTTTTCTCCAAGTGCTTAAATGAACACGCCTCTCCTGAACCATATTCTTCAATGCCTTGGTCTCTTCGGGAGAGATCTGATGGAGAATCCACTTATGGTACTGGATTTTTTAAAGGTGTACGCGCTCAAGGACTTGGCCTAGCGCTGCTGACCTCAAGGGCATGCAACAACATCATGTCATCGCTCAACGGACAGAACTTTCTGGTAGACCTAATATTTTATTCTCTGTAAATTTTCTATGTGTATATTCAGATTTTTTTACAAATTTATCTATCCTCAAAGCTAAAATTGAACTTAATATGGTAATCATAATCAACCGAAATATAAATACTATAATAACAATGCATAAAAATGCAAGTGAAAAATAATATCGATATTTTATCTGCAACACATATTTAGTAATATCAAATAATAAACAACCAGCAAGAAAATGTAAAAAAAGAATTAATAAATATTTAACAAAAAATTATAAAATAAAATTTTTTAAAAAAGCTGAGTTTGTGAAATTTTTAAATCTTTAATTACATTTCATATGTTGTAAAGAAATCTACGAGAGTAACTATTGCTCACAGAAATCCCGGTATGTGAATTTCATTTTCGAACTGAATTTTTTTACTATCAAAAAGTGTTTTTTGCGTTGCTGTGGAAAATGAAAATGTATATTTAATATTTGAATTTTTCGATTATTTCTAATAAACTACAGTTGTATTCTATGATGAAAATCAAACTTTTGTTTTCGATAGTAAATTTAATTTGTGTCATTAAGTGGACAAAACATACTATGTGTTAATACTGATAGATTTTATCATTATAATTATTGAATAGATCAAAAATGAAACTTTGAGCCACATACTTCAAAAAGTGCTCTTAATGCCCATCATAAAGTATTTATTTTGTAATATGTAATCACACATTAAAGTACTTAATGAAAGTGTAAGTTATTAGTACATAATTAATGCTAAAGTTAATAAAATACTAACTTAATCTATCACAGAACATATCCCATTTTCCTGGAAGCCTTCAAATTAGCACATAACAAAAATTCAAGGAAAAAAAAAAAAAACCTGTTAGAAATTTACCATTTTTAGAGAATAAATGAACAGAACATTTCTTAAAATTTTAAATTTCTTGAGTTGATTCAGGGATTACAATTTTCAGATCATATGTCGGTTGGATCCTAGAAGGGCCCACACCCTTGGAGCGAATGATTTTGGTAGGCGATAATTTGGTTTCCTCTTATCTTGGTAACCCTACTTCGATAAACTAGATATGATAAGACTAATTATTTCAGGAATTTCGTTCTGGCTGGCGCTTTTTTATTCAGTTTGTTGCCAAAGGTGTGGGCTTTATTAAGATTTTACCCATATGTTATATGAAGTTTATAAATTCTAGCCTTTTTCATTCCATACAAAATAAGTTTTTGGAAACCTCAAAAGTTTTAAACTGCTTTATATTGCTAATAAATATTTGGACCATCCTATAGCCCATAGCTTTCATATTGTTGATTAAAAAAAAAAAAAAAAAAAAGAATTTATTTTTACTTTAAATTGGCCAAAAAATTAAAATTTATTGAATATTTTTACTTTTGATTTTCCTTTTATCAATTACAGTTTTTTCAAATATTCTTAATATTAAATAACTGTTAAATAAATAAAGCTAAATTTTTAAATATTATACCGTGTAAAAAATAAAATTAACATAAAAAGAAGATATATATATATATATATATATATATATATATATATATATATATATATATATATATATATATATATATATATATATATATATATTTACAGACATCCGAAATTCTTTGTGATTTAATAGATATAAAAGATGGGAGTTTTTCCTTTTTAAAATTTCATCAGCCATAAATTCCAAATCTAAGTTCCCCACTCACAAGATTTTCTCAGCAGGTTGATTTTTAACTTTAATCCTTTGTCGGATAGCAGGGAGATAGATTTGTTATGCTTTCTCTTACAATGTGTCAGCCTTATTTCCGACCTCCCACTTCGCCTTGCATTGGCAAAACAAGGTTGAACGGAATCCTGCTGCTACAAATAATAACAAACAACGGATTACTTCCGCTCACTGCGGAAGACTTTCTTTTTCAACCACAAGCTGTTTTATTTTTTAAGAGCTTTTCATGACTTTATCCTACAAGAAAAACTTATGAAAATGTTTAAAAAAAAGCTTATTGGTTCAGAGAAGAATTTTAAAATTTATATTTTTGCAAAAATGATTATAAGATTACCAATTTAAAACTGGCCATTTTCCCATAATGATTCTAAGCATATATTTTTTAAACTAATAATATTTTTCAAATTGAATAATAGCGAAATGAAACAATTTCACTACTTCTTTATTAGGTCATTATTCTTTGTGACTTTTTTTATTAAAACAAATTCTCTATCAGATTATCTTTCATGTGGAACAAAGTGCTAATATACGACACGTCATCTCCTTATATTGTAATAAAACTGAGCAGGTTTCTATAAATAGTATTTACTGGGTAATGATCCTAAGCAAATGAGTGGCTCGTCTCTTATTTGATTTAGTATCCTTCTCTTTTTTGCGCTTTTAATTGCAAATACGCCTCAAAAATCCAATTTTTTATTAAAAAAAATATTATGCCATTTACTCTAAGTCTCTAGTACACATACGAATCGAATGAATTCTCGGACCAGTAAATTATATTGTTCCTCATGTACAACGTGGGATTTGCAGCGACTGCGAACATAGCACAAGTTATTGTAAACTTTATTTTGTTTATGTAAGCATAATTATTTAATTTCCAATGACAAAATTCATAATTTACAAAAAATAGAAATCTGTTAGTATATTAAATGTAACAAAAAAAAAATGAACCGTCCGCTGTCTCACGAACAACATCTCTCAGTTTCAGATTTTCCAAACACTACAATGCATCGTCTAAAATGGTCTCCATGCATAATTTCACTATTGCAAATAAACAAAACAGATTGTACTCCACAAATCGCCAATATGTCGCCAAGCAATTACGTCGTGTAAATAGTCGTAATGTCCCCACACTTTATTACCATAGCCTTCAACAAGTTCTTTAAAAACGTTTCTAAATTCTGCTGGCAATTGAAGATAGAAGTGATATATATATATATATATATATATATATATATATATATATATATATATATATATATATATATATATATGGGGGATTGAAAGCGCCACACACACACATATATATATACAATGGAACCTTGTAAATTTCCAGCTAATCTTGAATTAAAAAGCTTAAATAGAATTCTTATAATTAGAAATCTAGTTTAAAATAAATGTAAAAATTCCTTTTAAAAATATATTTAACAATATTTTTTTTAAAAAAATGATGAGGTAAAAACAATCAAAATAATAGAAAATGTAATAAAATGAAAAGATGTTGATTTTAAGTGTATAAAAATTAAAAAAAGAAAGAAGTAATTATAAATAACGCTCTCCAGTTTCGGAAATGAGATTTTCCTGTGGGATTTAAATAATTTAATGACATATTCTAATTAAAATTAATTACATAATAAATAGTGAAGTTGCAATTGCCGTTAGAAATCTCTAAATATGAAATTAATTGGAAAATCAAACACTACTATTTTCAAACTATTCCATGCCACTTTAAAAAAAAAACTGAAAACTGTTACTAACATTACTAAAGCAAATGGTTTCGTTCCATTTATTTGTATACCCAATGTATATACTATAGTACTTAAGCCAGAAAAAATATGTTTTCATCGATAAAGGTACTATTTTGGCTGCTGATTCCATTTTAATCGAATATATAGCTGTCAAACTTTGAAGATAATATTTTTAAATTTACACAATGAATTATTTTTTTAAAACTGGTATAGTTTTCCTTGTTTTTACATATTTAATATAAGAAATTTATAAATATAAAAATAAAAGACTGAGAAACGGAATTATATATAATATTTTTCTTTATTTACATGACAACTTAATTATTTTATGTTTTTTGAGTACACAATAAATTTATGTGTGAATAATTCCCACATTTACATCTTTTGAATTACATCAGAATTTACAACAATTTTTAATTTTAATCTAAACATCTTAAATTTCTGTTTGCTTACTTAGTTAACTCTGAATGATAAAATTCAGAAGTTGATCTAAGTTTAGTTTTGTTTATATATACACGTAACAAAATTTTCAAATTCACATTCGGTTGGGAGAAAAAATTTGCTAGTTGGATCATCTCATTCTGAATATATACAAAATCACTTTTCGATGTTTTCTTTGGCTTGAATCAACAAATGAAAGAGGAAAAAATACTGAATGTACTATTATGAAGCAGATAATCCATTATTTTTAGTTCATCCACTGGGACTTCCTGTCTGCCACGATCTATCTGACAGATCTACAGCTTCTGGAACCCTAGCACAATGTTCCTTCATCATCAGTTGCTCATCAGGAGTGGTGCTCAAGCTGGCTTCTGCTTCTGGTGGCGCTGAGAACGTTCTTCTGCATTGCAGGCAACCAGCCGGGCATGGTTGCAGCAACAAATGTGATGTTTGAGCGAGAGTATATGGAACATAAAGCGAGGATTCAGAGAGTCTAGGTACTGATCCAAACAGGTTGGTGTCTTCACTTCTTGCTGAAGTTGTCGCATGAGCTGCTGGAGGTGCGAGGGGGGTGAATGCCGACTTAATGGAACCGATCGTCAGCCTTGGCATAGGTCTTGGAACAAAAGGCACATCCTGGGATGCTAAAGTGTAACCGTATGATACAGGTGGATGGGGTAAGAACATGGCATCTCTAGCAGATAAAAAGTGTTCGATTGTTCTCCCTAAATCACCATTTGCGCCTTGTAGAACTAGTTCAATAACTGCTCGGTTCTGGTTGGGAAATATTCGAAGTAAGATCTCCAAAGGACTGAGTCTCCCCGGCCGGAAATCTACGGGGAGGGAGCTTGGATTTGTTAAGTCAGATGACGAAGACCGACCATTGGTACGAGAACATTTGTTCTTTGGTTCTTGGGGACCAGGCCCATCCAAAATCTTTTCCGATGTTTTTTCTAGAAAATAATAGGAGTAATTATAAATATAGTTCATTAAACTACTGTATATTTGCCCTTAAAAACAGTTACTGTATACTAAATTGCAACATTAAGTTTTAAATGTAATGGTAGTGTAAAAAGGAAAATTTGAAGTAAAATTACCATTAAAAAATTCTATTAATTTAAGTACTTGAAATAGCATTGAAAAAAAATCTTGATTTTTTTCCATCATTATAATTTCATTTAGATTAATATCTGATGTACATGAACGTACAAGAATAAAAGAAAATATTATTTAATGTAGGAAGATAAGAAAACAAAACACATTATGAAATATAATCATTAAATTGAGTCCTTAAGAAGGTATAAGATACATTGTAAACATAATAATTTCCAAATAAAAATACAAATTAAGCAATAATTAAATTGAATTATTTTACATACTCGCGCCTATGTACGATAAAAAAATTTACTTGGAAGCATTTTTATAAAATAATTTTAAACCCTTTTAAAAAATTTAAATATTTATTGCAACAGTCTTTTATGAAATTTAGATGATATTTTCTTCCATAAATCCAAAATTGAAGAAATACGAGTATTTTTTTTTTTTTAATGTCAATAACTGAAAATGCATACATTTTATTGATAATTTTAATTAATTTCATACTTCATAAGAAGTGTTCAAAAAAATTAAGATAACATGAAAAGTTTCTGTATATTTGATTCTTTTGTGTAATAAGAACATTTAACTGAAGTCTATCATGATAGTAACTTCCTGTATTGAAACAGTCAAAATATTATCTTAAAATCAAACAAAATTGTTCTTATTTTATTGTTATTTTGTATAAGATAATTCTATTTTATTATTTTTTTCTTTTCTGATATTATATTGTTTTACTTTATAGACTAAATTGTTTTGTTATTATTACTGTATTGAGAGTAGCCCCTTTCTCTCAAATCATATCAATTCCTTATAAGTTTTTTAATATTAGACTATTTCAAATACATCAAAATAATTAAAACTAATAGTTATTAGGGTAATTAGTAATGATCTTTAATTTAGCTGTCACTGTATAGTTATTTTTTTCCATTTCTCTAGTGTTACTCATTTTCTGATTAAGATTTTAGCATTCTAGTAACTGTTACTTGGCTAATTAATTACATGAATTAATCACATTTAATTATCATTCTTCAGATGTGGTTAGTATAATTATCAGTATATTTTAACACAGCAACATTTTTCCTTATTTTTCTTACTTTTTTCCATATTTTTCAAAATCATATAACTCATCAAATATTTAAAAAAAAATTTAAAAAATTTTAAATTTCAATTTTATTTTTTATTTAAAACATTTTAAAGCACAAAATTTACACGTTTAAATTAAAATATTTTATGTTTATCCAAATGTTTATAAATTATATGTGTAATATATTCATTAAACATTGTTTATGTTAACGACAATATATCTACGGTAATCATTATTTTAGCGGAAGCTCTGTAAATTCTGTTTTTCTTGTTAAATAGAAAACAATAAATAAACAAATTCATCTGTAATATCTTGGATGCGTTGATAACTTGCAATCAGAAAATGAATAAGAAAAATCAAAATGTAATGGATCTATGAATAAATAAGAATGATATTGTTTTAATTTCTATAATCAACTTTTTTTTTTTTTTTTTTGTTTCTTTCGTTACAGTTGATATTCTGAGTACGCCACTTATTACGATTCTCATTGGTTTAAAATATTCATGACGTTAGATAACGCTTTATCTACGTCACATCGTATTGAATCAGCGTAGTAAATCCAACTTATCGACAAATTGACTGCTTGCCTTCAAATCACATTTTTCGGCAGCAAACAAGGCGAAGCTCACCATCGAATGTTTGAGAATAGTGTCGAAGTTCATTTTGTTGATTAAGCGATTTCTTATAAAGAGAAAAGCATCATCTTGTGAGAAGCCGTTTTCTATTGATTCACGCCATTAACACATGGACAACAGAAAAGCAGAAAAAGCAAAAGAGATGACAAAACATCCACTTTACAGTTAGTTCAAATCAGCAAGGACGATTTAAATTTTAAAAAATTTTATTAATTAATATGATTCTAAATTAATAATTATAATATTTGTAAGCAATGTCCTTTGAATCTTAAGACTATTAATTTTTTTTTCATTTTATTTATTTTACCATATCTATATAATTTCCAAAGAATAGTACGAATATTTCTTTTTAAGGGGTAAAAGGGTAATACTAACTGTACCCTTCTTTCTCAAACCGAGAAGCGCTACTCACTAGAATTTTACATCGATTTGTCGATTAATTTCAATCGGCGGATACTTTCTAGATTAAAAATTAACTATTTTCAAACGTAAGGTCACTATTTCTTTTTTTCGATCATAATTGCAATTATAATATTGATATGACAGTTGATTTTTTCGAAAATAAAAAATATTAATATTAAAGTATTGCACGTATCAGACTTCAATGATTGAAATGTTTCAAATTCACTGAGAAATATTCTCACGAAATTATATTCCGGTATTCCCTTTCGTTTTTAACGATAGAGAATATCTAATTCTGCGCATATTGAGTTTTAAACCATGAAAATCACAGTATCGTTAACTCTTAAATATATAATTATTATTTTAAGAAGATTTTGCATAACCTTTGTTACTTTACTGAGAATAAATTGAGCTACAAGCTTAGCTATATATATTCTTTTTGGTATCTAATTGAGCTATAAATTAGATAGCAAAAAGAATATATATGGAGAGGGATTCGGCATTTTATTGGTAAATCTTATTACGCATGTGAAAAGGAAATGTTTCTTATTAACGAGTATGGATGGGGTCGACCTTCTTATAAATACATTTAAATTTTTAGTTTATGCAAGACCTTTTGATCAATAATAATCAACTATTTAATTTAGTTAGGCATTCAAACTTAAGCTATGATTCACAAACAAGATTTCTTAGAATTATATTACACTCTACCATTGCACTAACTCTTATAATTATCTGCATTATCATAAATATGCCTTAACCTTGTATGTTATGCTTCTCTTCTCAGCATATCTTGTTTTAAAAAACATCTTATGGTTAAATCTTATAATTGTTAAACTACAAAAAGCCTAATTTTTAGTTCTTGCATTGTCTGTTATTTTAATGGCTTTCGCGTAATTGCTTCCTAATAAAAGTATTTCGTGGATTCATGTGTCACAAGGAAGAAAACCCAGAAATCTTACAAGGACCTTCCCAAATGGACGTGCATGCAGAAAGTGGAAGCACAGCATTCACATCGCTTGCATAGCAAAAGTGATTGGGATCAAACCCGGGACATTTCGCGCTGAAGAACAGTGCCCTACAACTAGGTCACGGTAAACCCAGCGTGTGTGTACGTTTTTTTGTTTAGAATCCTGAATGAAAACTATATCTCGCAATTTTAATTTATCATCTGCAAAAGTAATTGCCTATATTTTTAACGTAGAAAAGTACCATTTAAATATTAAATTTTGAGTTGCTTTGCAAGAAAACTATTACTTTTTAAAAATGGGAAATTATTCCTCTTTTAAAAATGAAGAATAGTTTTTGATGTCATTATCCGTGTTCTGCGCAGAAGACAGGTTGTGAATTTCTGCTGATTACAAAGGAGCAGTTTACTTGGAATTTTCAAGTTCTCTTGAAAAGATATCAAATTGTCAATAAAAAAGTTCTCCCAGAAGAAATCTCGAAAAATATATAAATAAAACCAACACAAGAAACCCCAACCCCATTTATCTATACGACTTCCCAATAAAAAGCTTTAAAATTTTGTCGATCCATGTTTTGAAATATATTTCATTGGCAGTCACCTTACTGTATCTGTTTACCGAAATTTAACAGTGAATTATTCCATCGCGCAAATGGTACTCTGATTCCTTCACTTTCAAATTTTCTTACAACTGATTAAATTTAGATTATTAATTAAGACAAATATCACACAGTTTCAAAATTGATATTACTCTTAAATAAAGTTTTAAACGCAATAATCAGTTGTAGTGGAGAAAAATTACCCATCCGAAAATGAAATTATAACTTTGACAATAATAAAAGAATAATTTAAAAGCCGAGAAAACTGTTGTCAGCGATTTAAATATTCTACATGAACTTCTTTTTGGGAGGACTTTTTTATTTCATTGTGGTTGAGAATTCACAAGTTGCAATGGGGAAACATTTAAAATTCCCAAACACCCACGCTGACCAACACCTAAGCATGCAGATGAAATATAATATCTAATACCTGTTGTTGTTCAAAAGTTGTTAAAATATAAAGAAATATAAGAGCCCTTCAAAATGGAATGTCTGAAACTTCCGGGCTATGACAATGATTCTTGGATTCCAAATTTTGGAATTTTATTACGTTGTCAGTAAGCGAAGCCTGTTTTCTGCAATTTTAAAACTTATTTTCGAAAAATGTCAAACGCCTTATCATAATAAACTTTTAATAAAAAATGTGATTTTAGTTTGGAATTCAATAAAACATATTCTTCGAAAACATAATATGTTGAGGGAATTCCACGTTCGTTAAACGTAAATATGTATAAAAAAATTCTCTTTTAATAAACTTCATAATTATCAGTCAAAATGAATATTTATGTATCTTTAAAGATAATTTAATTGAATGCATGATTGAAGTTATATTCAAGTACTTGGCCACAATTTGAAGTTCTAAATTAAAATGCACATTTAATTACAAGATTTTAATGATTAGCTTACTCAATTTCATTTGCTTCATTTTAATAAATACTTTTAGCATTTTTGGGTACTGAATTTTCGTATTCCTTTCTTTTCTTTACATATATTAATTCAACTTGCAAACATTTTACTATAATTAAGAGTAACACAATTTTTTAAAAAGATGCATTTTTTTTATTCTCTCTCTCTCTCTCTGTGTATAAAAAAAGTTAAAATAATTTTAGGCAATATTTCATATTTGTTTCCCTCTGGAAAAAAAAATTGAAACAAATTGGCATTATTTCCCTTAACATTTACCATTTTAATGAATACTGTTAGAATTTCTAGGAAATGAATTTTCTTATTCCTTTCTTTCCTTTACATACATTATCTCAACTTTCAAATTGTACTATAATTAAGTGTAACACATTTAAAAAAAAATTTGTTTTATTCCCCATGCATAAGAAAGTCAAAGGATTTTATAGCGTAGTTTATATTAGTTCTCCCCTGGAAAAAAAAAATATGAAACAAATTGGCATTATTTCCCATAACGACGCATAAGATAACAGATTCTGTTTCCACGAAGAAAACTACTGGAAAATCACCGTCTGGATTCTTTTATTATAATCTAAGATACTTGTCTTTTCGGTGTAGAAGTTTGGAAGCAGTAACGTAATTACAGTAATTCTCTCCGAACACTGGCGAGCACTGTTTGTGCGAAGGCATATATGTGAAGGAGTTTCGACTGAAGAAAAGAATGCTCGCTAATTCGTTTAGTTCCCGTGTTTGTTGGCTGGTGGCGCGTAAGTGGCCTATTCCCCAGTGGCCTGGTGTCGATAGGCCGCCAGCTACCCGACTCGATAATCGGATCTGCAGTTACTTTATTTACTTGATACTAGTCGTTGACTAGGAGGGAAGAGAACTCCAGGGACACACCCTCATCAAAAGACGTCGATTCAAAATCGATTCTGCTGGAGCACCGATCTGCATTCTATAGGTGGGTTTGTTCCTCTGGAATGATGAGATCTGGCACAGGATTGGCTACGAAAGATAAATCCTTCCTTTTTAAGGTTTTTATAGGCTGAGAAAAGATGTATTGTAATTAGAGCAGCACAACTAGTTACACAAATACGTGTTCTTTTCTTGTGTTAAGCAGAATTATTAATTTCTCAAGTTCTTTAAGAAATAATGTTACTGTGTGTGTGTGAAGAGGAATAACAGATTTATGATTCCGATAATTCAATTTGAACTAAACTTTGAGTTTTACATATTTGTTTTACTGAGAACAATGGGAAAGGTACTATATTCTTTCAACACAAGCATTATGGATAATTCTGTGCTCAACCTATACTATGAACATGTGTCATTTCGAAGCAGGAACGAAAAATGTAAATAGACTTACCACTTTGGAAGAAATATGGAACTCTACGAAGCTAAAGTTTTAATTATTTAATAATATTTCAATACACCACTTCAAAACATTCTGCATTCATCCCAAACATCTTCTATTGAAAATACTCTCCGACTGCATACCACATTCTGCTTATCGTTTCTTCTACAGCTGCTTTTTGGATAGATTGCATTTGATATAGGATCGACAATAAGATACATGAAGATAGCACCGACAATCTGGTATTTCTTATTATAGTTTTTTTTTTTTTTTTGCGTAAATAAAATTAATTTACGAAAAATTTTATGACGATGGCGTTAAATTGACGCATATCTGTTAACATAGGTATGCCATACCACATTAAGGATTTCAACGTTGCAAATCTTTTGAAGAAAATGGACTTCAATATATGTTCAATGTTCACGTTCTCGATCAACTGATAAAAGTTTGTGCGAGAGATAATATGAATATTATGCGATAGGTTTTCGTCCTTTTTCTAAGAATATTCATACATCAAAATAACGCGCCCAGCAAACTTAGTATTGAATGCAGTAAAAATATTCTCTTTTCCAAGAAAATAAAATATATATTATTACTATAATAAGAAATTAAAAAAAGCTAATTTCATACATAAAAATGTTCATTGATAGCATAAAATAATACTGTTGTATTAATATTCACAATAAGCTCATTAAAGCTGCATGGGATAAAATTACATAACATAAAACTTCGATTTATAATGTATTGACTTTGACCAAAGAGTTTTGAATCCATTCTTTATCTTTTACATAACATTCTTTATCATTTTTTATCTTAAATACACAGTTCTTTGGTTTGATTCTCAATACTCATGTGAATGTTCATAGTAATTCAAAATCCACTTTAAACTTAAAATAGCCCTTTGTTTTTATTTATTTAAAAAAAAAAAAAAAAAAAAAAAGCAGTAAAGTGATTTATAAACTAGTCTAATTTAATTAAATAACTTAATTTCTTTTTTTCTTGATTGATCGAGTTTGATTTTAGGATGAGATTAATATTAATTTAAGGATGAGATTCTTATGATAATAATAAAAACTGAATAATTAAAGACAACTTTTTTTAAGTAACTTGGAAAATATATTACCAGTCCAAAAATTTTATTTTATATTAAGTTAAATAATTCATAATTTTGTATTTTATATACAACTGCATTGATCGACAAGGGAATTTATTGGCGACGATTAGTGCCAATAGTTTATAACTCACGACTCCTGAACACTCTTTAATTCGAAACTCTCACCAACGAAATAATAGTAAAAAGTGTGATAAACTAATATTCACTTGAAAAGAAATCTAACTACATCTTTTTAACTAAATCTAATTAAACTTATGAACTGAAGGCAACTAAAATCATATTTTAACAAGTAGAGATTATTTTAATTAATGAAATAAATAATTGTACTCATTAAATTTTTGAAAACACTGGATATATTCATCTAATCTTTTGGAACAGATACTTCACACGGGCTCTTATTAACTATAATTTTAGAATGATTTATCCATTTACAGGAATATATATATATATATTGAAGTGATACAACTATAAATTTTTTATAAATTTTGAGAAAATTAAGAAAAATTAAGCTGTGTGACATAACTCTTCTTAGCGGTTGCTACGATTAGAAAGCTAATTTCCTTGTATGTTGAAGACTTTTAGATAATTCTTACCATTTGTAATAAAGTTCAAAGGTACAAGATATCTATTTGAATTTGTGAAAATCAAGCACTTAACTGACGAGAACTTTCGATTTCGTTATGAGCTGATGTAAGAGACACAAGAGGCATAGTGGCAGTCGTGTCGAGCTATAAGAACAGTGTGAATACGAGTGGTAGCGGAGGTCCCGCAATGGAAAATACACGTGTTTCGAATAATATAAAAAGAACCGTCTAAATTTATGTTTATGTCTATAATTACTGTTATGTTTGTTAATAATAAATAAATGTCTCGTAAAAATGAAGACATTTTGTGTTACTGAACGATTCTGGAAACGACAGGTTCGTGACACCATCACAGAATCTCTTATGAAATACGGGTGTCTCCACCAATAAATAAACTTATTTTCATTCATAAAATCTATACAAAAATGAAGCCTTTGATTTAAAAAGTTAATAGTTACATAATTCTAAAATTTGCAATTAGTGATTATTAAAGTGCGCAGTCTAATAAACGTGGTGACAAAACATAAGCATTAATTGATCAGACCTGATGAAATAAGATATTAAACGCTTAATTTCTTGAGTATATTTCCTTAGTCTTATGATTTATTAAAATCTTTTTAACTAGTAAACATGCACTAGTTAACACGAGCAAGAAAAAAAACACACAGCTATTTAATAAATAAGATATCAATTAGAGTGCTTGAGATGAAAAATCATGCAAAAACTGTTGGTGTTCTCAGTTTTAGACTTGAACAAATGTATAAGAAATACTTATTTCGTCTCTCAATGATATCAACTTTGGATCCCTTTTACAAAAAAATGGTTAGCTAAGAAAACTATTTTACCTATCACTAAGGTAAATCAAAAACAGTTTTAAAAATACAGACCATAAATAAAAAAACTGTTCCCTCTTATAGTAATAGGTAAGGCGAAAATTCCTTATGAAAAATTATAAGTGACATGTAAGGGTTTAAAGATAAGATCCAAAAACCAAAAGAGAAAAAAAAAATTAGGAACTATAGATTTCACAATTTAAAGAGAAATCATCCAAAATGAAAGAATAAACTATTATGAAAATATGAGTAAAGACTCCAAAGAGACTCTAAAATGAGTTTTACGGTCTAATAAATTTCAGAAAACAATAAAATATTTCAAAAAGGAATTAATAATACTATTCAAAAGAGATTGCTTACAAATATTGCAATTATTAATTTAAAATTAACTTAATTTATGAAATTTTTAAAAATTTAAATCGTCCATGTGCTGTTTTAAGCTAATCATAAAGCGGATGTTTTGTCTTGTCTTTTTCATTTTGCTTTTTCTGCTGTTCTATTGTCCATGTGTTAATAGCTTGAATCAATGGAAAACGGCGTATCAAACCGATGCTTTTCACTTTATATAAGAAAGAAATCGTTTTATTAATAAAATGAAATTTGACAATATTCTCAGACATTCCATGGTGAACTTCGCCTTGTTTGTTACCGCTTGAAGAATGTTATTTCAAAGCAAACAACAAAAAAATCATCGACAAGTCAGATTTATGATGCTTTCTTAATACAGTGTGACGTAGAGGAAACGCTATTTGATGTCATGGATATTTTAAACCAATGAGAATCCTAATAAAGTGGCGTAGTTAGGATCTCAATGGAAACGAAAAAAAGCAACCACTTTATGGTTAATAAAACTAAAAAAAATAAATAAAATGAACCTGTTTCCAAACGGTACTTTTAATATTTTCTTAATGATTTTCGATGATAGAGGTGTTCCATGACAACCAATATAGCTTTATCCTTCTCTTTTTTTAAAAAAAAAGAAATGCTTTAAATTTTAAATTTGATAACCATGCGTTTTCAATTAAAAGACCAAAGCTATTGAAGATTTTGATATTTTAGGTCATATCAATCTTTTATTAGTGAAAATTACTAAGCCATTTTTTACTAATAAAAAGAATAAATATTACGTGAATGAAATATTTATAAAAAAACCCAATATAATTAGAGTTTTATAATATTTATTTCTATTACTTCTGAGTGAATCACGCATAACAAATTGAATATTGTCTTTATATTGTCCGGATATTTAAAGACAATATGATCAAAAATATCATATTGTCTTTAAATATCCGGTATTGGTATACCAAATTGTCATCTGAGCTCACAAGAACGGATTTGTATTGTCTATTTTCATATAGGTACTTATTGTTTGTTAATACTCTAATCAATATATTCTTCTCATCTATAATTTTTGAATTACTGTTAAATGTCAGAATTTAAATTCTAATGATTATTAATGTACTAGTTTCCTCATAGGAGATGTATATAACTGCATACAATGTATTTCATTGTAAGTTATAAGGGACCACATGTCAATTTAAAAATAAACAATACAATAGTACAATTCTAGTAGCACATTCTGGTGGGATAAGAAATATCTCAACTGAATATTCTTAATCGAAATCATTCTGTTATCGGAACCATTTATATATTTTATTTGACGTTATCTTTATTGATTTTATCTAACGGTAAATACCTTAAGGCTGTAGAAATATAGCCACAGATGTTGTATAATCCAGGATGCCAAAATCAGACTTTTTTTGGCGATGAAGATATGTTGCCAAAATGATGTATTGTGCGAAATGGCGTAAATACAAGAGGGTTACCAAAATATAATTTTCTGAAAAATTCCTATAGGTTTCCATATCTATGAAGTAATAAAAACCAAGTCGACAGATACATAAGAAAATTCCCCCAAAAAATTCTCAAACTCAGAATTTGGAATCCTGGATTATACGGCATCTGCACTGAAATATACTTCCATGTTAAGTTTGAATTAAAGAGCAGTGGAACAAATTTTTTCACACTCAACAAATTTAATTCACTGTCCTATTTCAGAAGAAATAAAGTCTAGTATAATATATACATATTTACTTAAAAATATGGTACAATAATTAATCTAGAAATGCAGTTAACTTACCAATGTGTGATTTTTTACAGGGCTTGCTTTCTGGAACTGGGTCTTTCATGGGTTTGGCTGAGTCGAGCTGGATACCGAAAATCGGTCCGGGTGGAAGATAATTTAAAGAACTCCCCATTGCCGACCTCAAACCTATCGCAATGGAGTCCTCGTGCGCCTGGGCCCTCTTTAAGGCTACTTGCGCTGCCATGATTCTCTGTCTCTCCGCGATCAGGGAGCATTTTTCACACCTGCAGTCTCGGAATCGGCAGTGCCTCTTATGGCCCTTTAGAAAGAATATGATTTTGGTAAGATGTCTTTTAGATTACCATTAGACATCAATATTCAACTCAAAGAATGGTAAAAGAGAGAAAGAGGTAGATTAAGATTGGAAAATTTTGCATATAGATAATACTAAAATCAATATCAGGAAATCAGAGTTACAAGTGGTCAAATTAATTTGTCAAGAACGAAAAAAAATTATTGATAAATATTTGATTTTCCACATTTTTATTTGTATTTGATTAATTTAAAGTTGCTTCTAAAAAAAAAAAAAAAAAAAAAAAAAAAAAAAAAAAAAAAAATTAATATTTTCAAAATAAATAGCTTCTGGTATTTCAGAAAATGAATTTATAAAAATATTTTTTTAATGTAATCTCATATTTAGTTTTTTATTCGTTTACAAAAGTTAATATTTGAGAATTTAAGAATATGAACCAAGAAAAGAGCTTTAATAAATATAGAAGATTAATTTAGAACATTTACACATAAAAACATTTTTCAAATAGAGGAAGAAAAGCGTTAATATTTACAAAAACTATGAAACATTCACTAAATTACACGTGAGTAAATTAAATTTAGAAATGTTTATTTATTTATTTTTTTTTAGCTCGTATACATTTTGAACATGATAATAAAATATTCACATATTTAAACTTGCCATTGAAATTCGTATTCATATTAATTTACGAGAAAAATTATATATGTTTAAAAATTAATTTACTACTTAAACATAGAAAAAAAATTCAATAGTATGCATTAAAAAATAAGTAGAATAAAAAAAAACTCATTCCAGTGGAAGCAAAAAGAAATAATGAACTTAGAAATTGAGAGAGAGAGAGAGATAAAAGTTACATCAAATATAAATTTAAAGGAAATTATAATAGCACATGATTAAAATTAAATGGATTTTTGTAATTTAAATTTACTTGAGGAAAATATATATTATTATTAGCAAATGTTAATTTTTTTTTTTTTTTTTACAAAATTTATTTCTCGAAATATAAAAATGATGTAATTTTAGAACACAGAGAGAACTTATATTTAAAAAATAGAACCTGGAATTCTGTACTAGATGAAGAACTGGAAATGCAATTGAATCTTGGATTCTCTCCCTGGGTATGTGTATCTCCCTATTGCAAATATAATTATATTCAAAAGTAATTTTTCGTACATTGTGCATTTTTGCTTACCTCTTTTTTTATAGAATAATAATGAGACAAAAAATAAAACATTACACGTAAGCAGTATTTTATGATATTATGCCAATGCATATTTGATACTCATTCGAGATTGAAGTTCTTGGACAACCCCTTGTTACAAAAGCATTAAAAAAATAAATAAATAAAATAAATAAAAAACAGCAGTAATTAGGAAGCACTTAAATGCCAGCTTTCTCTAAAGTGAATATCTTCTAATAAATAGAGCATGGCATCTAAAATCTATGAATTTGATTACCATCTTTCGCATTAATTAAATTAGCAGTTGAAATAAACAGCAGTAAACTAAACTGTTGATTAGTTAGATTTTTCTCATAAAATATGCTAGTATTTAATATTGATTAACCTTTTTCGAAATGCTATATGCCGTTAATATAAGACTAACGAAACATTTTACAAATAAAATATTTATGAAAAAAAAAAAAACTTTAGCGGTTGGTGCAAATTCTTAAAGGTCGATGCCATCGAATACAAAAAAGTTCAGAATTTAAACTGTTAAAAGATAATAAAAAATGAAATACATGCAGGTTAATTTAATATTAAACTATTCTTAATAAGCATGTGTATATTCTTGTGGAAACACACGTTTATTAAGTATAGTTTTAATATAAGAATAACTTATATATTTAGTAAGAACATATTTTTAAAATTAATTGAACAAACACTCGATGAAAAAACAATGGATAAAAATAAAACAGAGATATTTTTCAAACACACACACAATGCTTATTATATTTTCTCCTTGAAGATTTCATTGGTTTGTTTGAGATAATTGCAAATTAATTATAAGTGATTTAAAAAATAATTGTGAAAAATGCACTTAAGTCTAAAAACAAAATAATCATCAAATAAAGTACTAAAAAACATAAAAGTATAAATAAATTTTTTTACTGAATATCACTAAGTACCATAAAATAATCTTCATATCCGCAATAGCCTAGGATACAATAAGGATTCATTTTGTGCTTTGCAGATTCTAATGTACATCAGAGTTTAAAATATATACCAACTTCAAATAAATGGACTAAATTCGAGTAAAATAATATTATTGTGACTAAGCAGGAAGTATAGCGAAGCATTTCCTCATTTGTATTTTTAATTAAATAATTAATTTAAGAAATTTTATTTGCGAATTGAAAAAAATGCACTACGAGGATATAGAGGGAAAGTTATTTCCCTTTTTTATGAGGATATAGCATGTTGTTATTAATTTATAGTGTTTGTTTTTAAACCAAAACTTGTGATACTAATGTTTTTAAAATTTACTTGTTGCCTTTCAAGAAATATGAAACAAAATCTAATTTGTTACTATACTTGATATAAAGCGGGGATTGGAATTAACACTTCTGAATATAATGCTAGGAACGAACAGAGAACAACTCAACTTCAAATTTAAATTGAAATTCACAAAGAAAGCAAAAGATTAAACTTATTCAAAAATTATATTGATTGAGAATATTTTAGGCAAAGGAAAATGAAATTTAGTTGAAGTCTCCCTCTAAAAAAATATTTTCAAAAAAATCGTATAGATACAACAACAATAATACCTTTCCATAAGAAGAAACTAGGGATTTTTCTAAACAATAAACACAAAAATACTATTAATAATACCCTCTATTTGAACAAATGTAAATACAAAAATTTACAGTCATAAGGATTTCCAAATCTATCGATAGCTTCTGATATAACCATTTAAATTACATTTTATATCGTAACCGAAAAAATAATCAAAATTTTCATGTAATTAACAAACTTTGAAAAATTCATTAACTTAAATTATTTTTATGACTTACTTTTTTTTTTTAAAAAAAAAAAAGTATATTTTGAGTATTAACGAAAATTTCAGGTAATAATTGCTCCAAATAGACCTTAAAAAAATGTGTAAATCAAAAATAAAAAATTAAAATATATTATTATCAAGAATATCTTCTCCAGGAAAAGCATCGTCAAATTTAGAGTACCGATTACTAAATTCTTTTTTTTATAAAAGCGCAGTTAAACATTAGAATTCCAAAATAGCACCTCTAAGCAAAGTTTTCGAAAGGAACGCCATCTAGCAGCAAACGTGAAACTAGATTCTTTATATCAAGAGTTATAAATTACTTAAAAATTTTAATATACAGTTTCAGTTATTAATTTTAGGCGAAAATAACTCAAATGTATGGTTAAAAAAAGATGAAGATCTGATCCATGGTTATGAGTGTTTCTTATATCAGTTTTAAGACTATTATAGTAAGATTAATACATATTGAAATCAAAAATAATGTTGAGAGTACCTTCAGCCACGCTATATGTCCATGATTTCGGCAACGAGCACACTTTGGGTGTCTTGCGCCTCTGACTCCAAGATTAGAGGGTTCCATGGTTTGCTAAAAAATAATGAATAGAGAAACATGATTTATCGATAAATCATATTTTACGTAATGCATGTATTGAAAGTGTTCTTTATCATTATCAAACTCTATTTTCATTCAGTATGATCATGAACAATAACTTTGATCAGGGCAATGGTCCTACTTCTAATAAAAATGAATTATCATTTTCAAGTATTTTATTTTATCCAACGGAAGGCACTTGGGTGACGAACCCTATGCCACAACAAGGCCCGGAACTGCTACTCATTTGTTACCCAGTGGGCATCTGTGAATCAAGTCACGGAAGCGAGTAGCGTTGCCCACGCCTTGCCACCACTAACCCGTTTATAGGGTGGACCACATTCATACACCATCACAGATAAAAGGAGATAAAAACACAGAGAGAGAACAGAGAAAGAAAGTAATATCCATGCCCGAACCGGTATTCGAAACCGGGACACACAGCTCAGGAGTCAAGAACGCTAACCACTAAGCCATCGGTCGGAATATTTCCAAGTATTAACTTTATCGAAATTAAAATTATTTAATCAACAACATTGTGTTGTTTTAAACTTGGAAATTAAAATTCAAGTAATCAAATCGCGAAAAATACTTGTAAGAAAATAAATGTTATATAAATTCTTGCTTTTTCATATCTAAATTTTTATGTCCCTCCCCCCCAGCCCATAATTTAGCTTTAGTCATTGTTATTTCATATTAACTGAATTATTCTTTTTCGTTTCCTTTCTTACATTGAATTTTCGTTCAGTATTTTTCTTCTTTTTTAAAATAACAGAAGAATTTTATAGAATTTGTAACAAAAATTGTTAGGAAAGGGAATCTTTTTCTCAAAGAAACAAGTGAATCTCTAGTGAGTGTTAACACATCCAGTGTGTGCTACTTATTGAAAATCAATAGTTGGCACTCTCTTGTTAAAATCATAACAAAATAAAAAGTAAAGAAATATGTAGCTTCAGGTAAAATGAAATCACATTTTTTTTTTTTTATTTTATAAATAATTTCTTACCAGAAATGAGACATGAAATAATAAAAATCTATCTTTTTGTTTCTGCGGTGAAATTCATTTGGATTCTTATGAAATTACATTTCGTTTTATATAAGAAATTTTTCTCTCTCTAGATGATATTAGGATAGACAGTACAGCAGTAATTATGATATTTTTCCAATTTCATTAAAACCAGTATTTTATGAGGTAAAATACAGAAATCTTTTGTGTACGCAATAAACAAATATATCTTCCTGTTCAACAGCTCTTAAAAGAATTTGAAACCAAATATTGTATAATCATGTATATTTTTTAATCTATCTAATACTTAATAATAATGATTTAAAAGAGCATAGAGAATTCATTGATAATATGTTGACTTGATTTTAATATTCATAAGATGAAAAAATAGACAGTTAAAATGGAAACATGTTTTAGAATTATTATATTTTTTGGAGAAAGTACAAGTAGATTATGTGTGCACTTAAAAGTGTAAGGTATTAATTTATTGAAAAGCAAAAATTCCGCACAGATTCTAATACACAAAAAGATAAAATTAAATCAAAGGGTCATGAATTACCGAATTATTTTTTGTTTATTTTTATTGGAATTGGCTACATTAAATAGTTTTGCTATTAAAGTGTTTTAAGTCTCAATGAATTGCGATAAATGCATTGATTAGGATGGGTTTCTAATCAATATTAAAATCTAGAAGAATTTAAAAATAATGTTCATCACTCTCTGATAAATCAATAGAATTTAAATTAAATGGAACAAAATTTGGTCTTACATTTATAGATAAAATAGATGTTATTTATGGATAAATAATTTTCGATATGAAATACACGCATGTTTTCAAAATTATATTATATTATTATTCAAAATTATATTCAACTGTGTAGAAATTGTTATCTATAAATAGTGAGATAATGAATCATTTTTAAAAAAGAAAAGATATGGTGTACAATTATTAATAGGCCAAAAGTGATGGGGGGAAAAGTTACGAAGTTGATTCATGATGTCATGCACATGAAATTCTATTTGAAGTAATCAGTGAGTTGTGATGGGGGAAAAAGTTACGAAGTTGATTCATGATGTCATGCACATGAAATTCTATTTGAAGTAATTAGTGAGTTGTGATGGGGGAATAAGTTACGAAGTCGATTCATGATGTCATGCACATGAAATTCTATTTGAAGTAATCAGTGAGTTGTGATGGGGGAAAAAGTTACGAAGTTGATTCATGATGTCATGCACATGAAATTCTATTTGAAGTAATCAGTGAGTTACCTCAGCAAACTAATTTCTCCAAGTCGAAACCCATAATAACGGATTCTGTTTCAAGTAATCAGCGTGTTATCTCAACAAATTAATAACTCCAAGTCGAATTTCATAATAATGCTTATGAAATTGTATTTGAAGTAATCAGTGTGTTATTTCAGAAAACTAATTACTCCAATTTGAATTCCATAATAACGATCGTGGATTCTATTAGAAGTAATCAGTGTATTACTTCAGCAAACTAATTACTTCAAATCGAATTCCATAATAACTCTTATGGAATATTAATTGAAATAATCAGTGTGCTCTCTGAGCAAAATAATTACTTCAAATCTTCCATAAGCTTAACATTTCATTGTCAATGCACTGAATGTCTCTGAAGTGTTGGAGCTCTTGGTACTCCCATAACTTCAGCGCTTGCCATTAGCTATATTCCAATAGGATAATGCATGAAAGCATGTGGCACGCGATGTTTAAGCGTCTTTGTTACCCATCAGATTTTTGCCTGCTGGTTCTTACGATCCATCGCCAATCGAAATCGTATGATCCATGATTGTACAGCAACTGACCAGGGATACACCCTTCGGTGGGACACCAAATCAACTTTAACAATATGTGAATGGACTGTTGTTGTTGTTGGCTTATCCTCTTTAAAAATCTGACATTTGTCAGATAAACTCCAATAAATTGTTGGCAGTGGAGGAGGTAGTGTGCAGCTTCTGTTGAACCAAAGTCTGAAGCACCCATGGACAAATCCAAAGGTAGAAGTCTGCCCATGCTTCATTGCCTGCAGGTCTTAGCTGAGCGTAATCATGGACTGTAATACATGTCATAAAGTTTGCTCTCAATAATAAAATAATTTTACAAATATAAAAGTATCATTTAAAAAAGTATCAATAACGTCACCCAATTATTTTCCATATTAAGTTCAATTTCATTTCTTAAACAGTTATTTTTTTTCTATTGTCAGTAAAATTACCTGTAAAAGCATTATTTCGAAAGCATGCTAATTTATTGACAACGAGTGCAACAATAAATTTTAACTGGTAATTACTTAAAAACTAGAACACGCAATACTCTGGGAAATTAAATAAAAGTCATTAAAATTTCCCCTAGAGAAACGAGACTTAATAAACTGAAAAGAAAAATAGTCTCTATTATTTATATTATTATAATGATTTTAAAGAAAGAAAACAAAATTAAAAAATTTAAGATCTTTGGAAATTTTTACAATTATAAAAAGTAAATAAATTTTTTTTAAAAAATTTATGTATATATATATATATATATATATATATATATATATATATATATATATATATATATATATATATATATATATATATATATATATATATATATATATATATATATATATATATATATATATATATATATATATATATATACATAGTTTTTTCCAATATTGGTATTCCTCTGCAATCTTTAAATAAGATAGAGTATTGATATTATATTTTTGATCCTGAGTTACAATCACTAACTGTAACCGATAAAATTGATTGAACTTTTTTGTTTTTTAGAACTTGTTCATGAATACTTAAAGGTTTTTATGCAGGAAAAAATTCAATAATTATTAATATTATCCGATAATTCTGATTATTGAATTTCATGGCTTTATATGGAATTAAATGGAATGAGAATCTTCTTCAAGATAGAAGAATTTTTCATTTAAATACCCATTTCTTGCTCGTTATTATTTTCTTGATGGAATAATGATAAATTATAAATTTTTATAGTAAATGAAATTAAGTGTATCATGCTATATCGAACACAAATGTCATGGTTTACACCCTGATACATTTCCAACAGAAAAAAAAAAGATCGATTTTTTTCAAATTTGTTACTAATTCAATGCTCTATTCCCAACATTAAATTTCTTTTTAAAAAATGTTACGTTTTATATTGATGAATAAAAATAATAAATATTTAAAACGAAATCTTCTACATAATCATTTAGATGAGCACTTTTTTTGTTCTGCATCAGTGATAGATAAGTGGACATGAGCAGCGTTATAGATCATTTCGATAAATTATCATACCACTTGAACTTGTTATAAAAATTATGAGCACTATACAATATTTCATTTATGAAATTTCGAACTTTATTCATCTAATGTTGATATCACTAAATTTCTGAACAAATAATAAATTTAATAATTTTCACTACCATATCATGATTTTAAACGATAAATGTTACAACAAAAAGTCCGATTTCATTCTTTTTTTTTTCCTTTCATATTATCGGAAATCTTTCTTTTCTATGATCATCTTCTCAAACAAAGAAAAGAGAAACAGTTTCTGAATTTTGTGAAGAGTAAATCTTAAATTTATATATCCCGAAAAAAGGAACTGTAAAAGGAACAGGCAAAATCTGCTGGAAACTATAAACACTTTTCCTAAATCTATATTTTCTGTTGTAAAACATTTTTGCCAACTATTGATTTCCAATAAGTAACCTTTAAAGTGTTAATGACCAAGGAAACTAGTTATTTCTCAGAGAAAGAATTCTTTCCAATTTTTGTTACATGAAACCATTTTCCTTTAGAAAGAAGATTTGAGAAAAACTGTTTAAGGGATAAAAAATGCTTGACTATTTTATATAATATATAAGTATGATACTTATTTTTTACATTGCTTATTTAATCCAAATATCTTAGTAATTGAAATATTGGAGTCAGTCTATTTTGAATCATTTGGAGTTATGTTAAAATATATAATTTAAAATTGTATAAGCATCTAGCAAGAGATTTTCCCGTACGGTTGAAAATTTCGGCGAGGTATTTGTAAGTTAGGTTAGGTTAGATTATTGTGTATAGTTCTGGCTGCTTATTTCTGGTAGCCTAAGCCGCTTAACAGACTTAAGATTTTGAAAAAAGGACAAATGATGAATCTAACACTTGAGTTGTCACCTTCTTTAAGCTTTGAATGGTGAGTAATCGTTTCAATAATTCGTGGATTCAACCCCATTTCGCATCAATGCATCATAAATGATTTGTGGAATCTGTTTTAATATTACAGTTCCTTATAAAATTAACTCTTGTTTGCCAAAAGTATGACCTTTAAGGTACCCGAACACGTTCAGAGCACTTTTTATAAATACACTGCATGTATACATTATAACGGTTTTTTCTTATTTCACTTTAGAAAACATTGATATTGAGCTACTAAAATTTGTTATTATATTAAATACTAAAATTTGTTATTATATTAAATACTACTTATACTAAAATTTGTTATTATATTGAGCTACTATAATTTGTTATTGCCAATGTTATTCTTCAGAAATGTTAAATATGTATACAATTTTAAGCATTTTTTTAAAAAATATTTAAAAAATGCTACATTAAAAACTATTAAACATATTTGAAAAAAATTAATACCAAATAATCTCTATATTGTTATCTAGAGCATGTACTAAAATTTTAAGTTTTTGTTAAAAAATAAAAAATTATGGCCAGCTGAATATTTATACTGAAATTTTAGCCAAAATTTCTATGCCATTATTCGAATAACAGGCCATAATTTGGGAAATATTTCAGTGATTAAAATTCTTTTAGTACATTCCTTAGAAAACAATATACAGATGAACGTTCATGAAATTACATAGTGATAGTATAAAAATATTTTGCGTTATCGTTTTTGAAGCGTGCAAATTATAGGTAAAAGTCAGTTCTGAGAAAATCGCATTTAAAGATTAAAGTGCTGTGTCGGTATAAGAAATTTGCTGATTAATTTTTTTATTTGATTTTCTGATTGATTTCCGGAACAGTAATTATTTTATGTATCTTTTAAAAGCTTACTAAATTTATATTTCAAAATTAAACACTGTTTAAACTAATTTTTAACATCATTCTGGCCCTTTAAACGTCCATTTCCGGTCCTTTAAATATGTCCACTTTTGGTTTCCTAACCTTTACGAAATCCTTTTATATCTCAGAATCTAATTAACGTAGAGACAAAAACAAACCTGTTTTAGAAAGCTATTTAAATTCTTTATTTAACAAAAAAATAAAATAGATTTATCATTTTTGGTCGAAATTGACGTTTTTAACGTGTACACGTACCTTAAAGGACAAACAAAGTCATTTACTTTAATTCACACTAGCTCAAAGGCCTACGAAATTTTAACATACGCAGTTCCATTCAGCACAACTGTTTTCTCCTGGTTAGGGTATCGATCTCAGCATCTATTGGATATGAAAACAACTTTGACACCGCGTAGTGTGCATTCTAATCACCTTAGCTGTTGTAAAGCATATTAATACCCACGTAATTTTTTTCTGGGGAGTTTTCTTCAATAGTGGGTCACATTCTCATGTCGTAAGGAACTTCCAAGTACTCACTCCGATAGATATGTATACAAGAAACAGAAGCGGAACATGTATCTCCCATTATTTAACAGAGACGGAATCAAACCCGGGACCTTTCCTTTTCAACGCTGCTATTCTTTGTGAGTAACAAAAATGATTTGTAACCATCTGTTTACCCCATAGATATAATCTGTTTGGAAAGCACCTTGGCTAGAATAGGTATCTAAAACATTTTCTATAAGCCATATCAGCTGTTAGGCCTTTGATTATGCTATGTCAAATATGTCTATGATGTATCTATGAAGTATCTAAGCAAAACTGAAAATTGATATTATAAAAATATCGTAGAGAGAGAAAGAGAGAGAGAGAGATAGAAGAGGTGAATCTATTTTAATGAAATTAGTTGAAATCATAAATCCAGTTGAAATCATAAATCCATATGACTTAGAAAGAAATTTTAATCCATTATCAATCTTCATACCAGAAAAATAGTAAAAATTATTTGACAGTACTGCCAAATTTTAAATGAAAGATTAATAGAATTTTTCGAAATATATGTACTTCAACTAATACTATTTTCTATTAAAAAATTTTTTTCTTAAAAAATGACAATTTTTTGCTGATATTTGAGATATTTGTAATCAATAAAAATAAACAGCACTTTCAGTGTGAGTTAAAATAATGTACATTAAATCACTTTTATATTTTAAAATCAACCAAAGCTACGATTTAAACTCTAAAATATATTAGTATCTATCTTAACATGTAAGTCTTTTAATACATGTAAATTGTGAAAGCCATGTTATCGAATTTATTCAATATACAATGTTATCGAATTTATTCAATATACAAGTTTAAAAGACAATCGTCAAAATAAAAATAACTTAATTTTTACTAACAATTTTATGGAAATTTATAACTCTGCATTGATTATGTCTAATTCTGTAATTCCATATTTATGTAAATTTCCTATTAGAGAAAGTTAAAACCTTGAATACAATTATTTATATGTAACTGAAATACTTATGCAGCGAGATCACTTAACGAACAATTCGATCTGCGGACAAATCCGACAACGAACACTTTTACGAAAGATTTTTGTGTTCGGACAAGAACACATCTATAGATAACGAACTGAAACGAATTCTAACGAACACTTTTCTGCCCTTGATATATGATATACAGGGTTGCCAAACCCAAAGGACCAAAAATCGTTTTTCATCTCTGTTTTGAATTATGTTGTTTGCCTTTTAAACTTTTAAGTTCTACACTGGAAAAAAAAAAAATCCCGATAGAATATTTACAGTCAAAGTAGACCATCAGTTTCGGTTTTACATTTTCTTCAAAACCGAAATTTATTTCATTTTAAGCAGCCCTCGCTCGTTTTTATTCCTTGTAGAAATGAGAAGATGTCAGAGCAATGATCTTAGAATGGCACGCAAACTAAGCTAATATCAGTCAGATTATGGACCTTTACAACTACACTTCTATTAGTCATTTCCGGAAAGTATTAAAAAAGGAGAGAAAAGCAATCGACATTGGACATGTTCTTTAATGACATAAACAAAAAATGAAAAGATCTACAAGACTATACGTATTATATTTTTAATAAACTTACTTAGCAATTATACACACTTTTTTAATTTCTTTTTTAGGGTCTCCAGAATGAATTAATCAATTTCAAAAAGTAATCTATTGTAAATCGATGATCGGTTAGCAAACGATAGTCTTATAACGGATTATGTTCGTTAACCGATCACCCCTATAAGTTAAATATTAGTTTATTGAATAACTTGATAGTATTCCGTTAATTTGCTTACATTCAAAATTTACTCAAAATATCTTAATTATACGAACTTATAAGGAATACACCAGATTTCTTCAAAGAAATTATAAAAACTAAAAAGGCAAGTTATTTTCTTAAAGTTAATATTATAACAGAATAAAATTTATTTAATTAAAAAGCTATCGAATATATTAATTATAGCTACTTTTATTATTTGGTAAAATTTAATATTTCAGTTTTGTGTTAAAATTTCGGAGATTTAAATTTGTGATCAAACAATCCTTTATGAAATTAAGAATGAATCAAAGATTAATTTGTCATTTATTTTCTGCCTATTATTAAGAGATCGGAACCAGGAGCCAGTGTATAGTGTTCTACGTGATAGAAAATTAATGTATAACAATTATTTTGTAATAGGTTAGGGATATCTCAGATAAAGTGACAGAAAATATTCTTATGTATATACAATAAATCAATTTATGTGCAATACTTATTCTCCTAATTTTTTGTTTTACATTTATTTTAAAAAAAGATAAATTTTTAATAATGTTGATGTCTTTTAATAATTTAAAAACATTGCCACTAATTATTTTATTATTTGGTTTGTTGTTATAATGTCCAGCTCTGCTTTTATTTACATACATTATAAACAACCGAATTTTTACAAAAATTCTTAGCAAACAATAAGATTTCAAAAAAGTATCGTATTTTTTTTTTTAACTAAATGTCCTAATCGAAATATTTTATCGATGTGTTTGATCTAGTTTTAATTTTTTTTTAAACTAAACATTCTAAAATTCTAGTTGTGCAATCAGTTGAAAAAGATTTCAACGTATTTTATAGGAAACCAACTTATTTAGTTACCAGTTTTTCATAGATATCATTGAAATGCTAACTTATTTTCTAAGAAAATATTGTTTCTAGTATATTGCTAAGAAAAAGAAGCTTGAGGAAACACACCATTATGCTATATTTTAATGAAAGATATTGAAGAACTGTAGATGAGAATTTCAAACTGAAACACAATTTTAGAAAACTTAATTTAAAAAAGCGTTAACAAAATGAAAATTTAAAGAAAAAGGCCTCTAGAAACTATAGTTATTTTTTTTAAATTATTAACCCAAAATTATTTATTTATTGAAAACTCCAAACTTAATACCTGAATCTATATTTTTTGTGTGTATTTAGTATCACTTAAATTTTTGTAGTCCCTCAAAGCAACAGAAATGAATTTCTTTAGATATACTTACTTTTAAATCTTGTTCTATACGAACTTCTCCCCAAAGAAACTTCACCTTTCATTTCTCTTAATTCATTTTTAAAAAACATTAATTTTTTTCTTTTCATGCAATTGCTAATGTATATAAATTATAATAGAATAAAAATGTTAAAACTATGATCTATACACAATTCTGGAGTTCTAGAACATGTTTCTGTGGATTTTGTTAGGTATCTAGTTTAACTAGAAGTCTTTCTTTAGAATGTTAAAGAATTTCTTAAGAATAACTAGGGGGGGGATTTTTTTTTCGACATTCAGGCAGTTTGTTTCATAATTTTATCATTTTAATCCAAAACATAATAGTTGTTTTTCATGGGACTGACACTTGTCTATATGCAAGTTTTTCTGATGGGACAGTAGCTCTAACTATTGATCTCATTCAAGTTGAAAACATGACGTGAATTTTAAAAAGGTAAAATTTCGTCTCTCACTAACTTTAGAATTGAAGTTTATTAAAAAAGTAATACATATTATTACTTTTTTAATTTATTTTTTATTATTATATAGCATGTTGCTATTATTCTATACCATGCTGCTTTATTCTATAGCATATTGCACTGTTTGTATAATCAATGGTTTCATTTATATAAAGGGCATTAACATTGCATTATTTTTCTTTTTCAAAACACTGTATAAAACCATTCTTAATAATCCCAATTTTTAAATAAGTTTCACAAGCAGAAATTTTGAGAAAAATTATTTTATTTCGGATAATATTATTCTATTTTGTAAAACATTATAACCATAAAAATATAGAAGCATTGTTTCCTAATTTTAAGAGTATTCTAAAATCAAATGCACTTCTTTTAATAAGTTATTTACAATAAGCACTTTTACAGTGTTCTTATACCAGAGTTGCATTAAGTTTTTGAGTTATTCTTTGCTTTTTTTGCTTTTAGGAAAATATTATAAAATACAAGTGTATCAAATGAATTTTCTAATCCTTTTTTATATTCCGAGCAGCAATTAATGACAATTAATTTATTTTCAACTGAGTGATAAAACAGATTATACGTGGACTCATTAATTAGTGAAACGGAAGTAAGATATCCTAATAATAAGAATAAAGATTCTTAAGATTTATATTTTATATTTTCCAATGTGTATGAAATGATTTAAGCTTCATATTTCATTTTTCATTAAAAATAACCGTTTTGGAATTCACGGTATTTATTAATATAATTCCACAGCCATTTGAAGTTTTAAATTTTTACGCATTTTTTTCAAAATATACTTTTATTAACATATCAAATTAAATGAATAATGCAGTGGGTGATCGCTTAACGAACAGTTCGGACTGTGAAAAAAATTGGGCAACGAACACTTTTAAGAAAGATTTTTGTGTTCGGACAACGAACTAAAATGAATTCTTATGAACATTTCTCTGCTTTTGGAGCATGATATTCAGGGTTGCCAAACCCAACGAACTAAAAATCGTTTTTCCTCTCTCTTGAATAATGATGCTTGTATATTAAACTTCAAAATTCTATACTGGAAAGAAATTTTTTTTTTCAAGTAGAATATTTATAGCCAAAGAAGACCATCAGTTTCAGTTTTAATTCATTCAAAACCGAAATTGTTTTCATTTTGAGCAGCCCTTCCCTCGTTCATTCCTTGTAGAAGTGGGAGGATGTCAGAGCAATGGTCTTTAGAATGGCACCTAAACCAAGTTGATATCATCCTGCCATTAATCACTTCCGGAAAGTACTAAAAAAGGAGAGAAAAGCAATCGACATTGGACATGTTCTTTAATGCCTCATAAACAAAGAAAAGGACTGATTAATATGCAAGGGTAAACGTTATACATTATTTTTTAATAAACTTACCAAGAGAAATTATACATCATTTTTTTAATTTCATATTTAGGGTCCCCAGAACGTATTAATCGATTTCACAAAGTAATCTATGAACACAATTCGGGCAGTGTGCATAGGCTTGTAACGGATTATGTTCGTTAACCAATCACAGAGTGTAATTTAGAAAAAAAATTATGATTTAAATTTTATTTATAAACTATGTAAGTATTGATTCATGCCCTCAGAAGGCCAAGACATCTATTGAATAGTTATAACTGAGGCTTATACAATTCAGTTGTCCGCGGAGTTAATTAGCAGTTTGTGTGTACGTGTGTGCATTCTTCCTTGTACCAAGCTTAGAGTTAGGATTTACCAAGTGGTTAAGTTAGTTTTATTTAAGTGGGAGTTGCTGGGGGAACGTCCTCGTAATTTAGAAGCAGGGACCAAGCAGAAGACTCCTAATACTTAAGCCGACACACATACACGTATCATTTCACTTGGCGGTCATTCCGATTCCATCTGTCTTTGCTGCCTTTAGTGATCACGATGGGCCTACCGTTAAGACGGGAATCGAATTCATTACCTGCTGATAATGAGAACGGCGCTGTAAACAAGCAGCTATTGAGGCCACATTCCTCTTGAGACTTATTCGTCGTGGTTCGTAATTCACACATCAGTCCCAGTCTAATTTAACTTTCAAGGGAAAAAATACCATTGAATGTTTTCTTTCAAAGTTACCAAGGTACACAAACCAGTCTTCTCTATAAAGACTAACTTCAAAATCATTGATGACTTACTTTACTCTGTTCTAATGATTTTTGATTGATATTTCAAGAGAGAGGACACTTTTACAAACATGGACTACGGCTTTCAAGTTATTTATATTAATAAAACACATATAATTCCTGTGAATTTGTTTTATGCGATGCACCCATTTCGTTTTCATCAATTTTTTTTTTTTTTTTTTTTTTGACAGATGCGTAATCAAAATAATGCACTTTCATTTAAATGTAGAAAATTTCTAGCTATAAAATTCTTATGGTTTTAGCTGTTTAGGTAAAACTTATCTATATTTGTTTGAATATGAGTGCTATTTTAATAATATTATCACATTGCTTAATTTTATAAAAATGATTATTTCGTTTTGATTCCATTCCTTTGGAATAAAATTTCGTTTTTCATCCATTGAACTTCTAAAGAATATTAAAGTCACTGTGAACACATTGAACGTGTTCACAACCATTCTAAATTTTCCTGTTCATTTTTTTTCTTTGTTAAATCGAATTCCTAACTAGTGCGTAATTATAACCCTAACCTTGAAAACATAAAGATAAAGGAATTGATTTTAGGTATTTTTTTCTCGGCTGAATACTTTTTTTTGATTTTAAGTTCTTTTCCTCTAAAATCGTAATCACTGTGGCTTGGTGTGTTGGAGTGTTCGTTCTCACTGTCGGAAGGTAGTTGTTTCGAATTCCAATCCAATAGATGATCCTTCGTGTTCGCCGATGAAGGCTGAGGCATGTTAAGTATGTCGTGGTTGCAATGTCTTCCATGTGAAATGATACCTCTAGAAGTGGTAGTCTAAGTCTGGGGGTCTTCTACTTGGTTCCAGCTTCTAAACTACGAAGAACCATTCACTCTCGGGGAAGCAATGGCACACTCACTGGATGCTTTACTATATAAGATGTCCGCTCCTTGACGAAGGCTAGCCGATAGTTGAGAAATTAGCATTCCTGATTTCTAGCCTGCTGGTCCCCGGTTTGGGAATGCGTGTTCTTTTTCTCTCCCTGAGTGCGTGTCTCTGCTTCCTTGTTCTTTCTTCCGAGGTAATGAGTTAATGTGGCCCACCCTATAATCGGGTTCGTAGTGGTGTGAAGTGGGTAATGCTACTCGCCTCCGTTTCTTGGTTCATAGGTGCTCACCGGGCAATGATTAGTAAATAGCAGTTTCCAAATGATCCCTATTAGGGAAAAAAATCCCCCAAAGTAGCTATTTTTATTTTAATTACTCTTTTAATACATGAAACACGCTCATATACAGAAATTTTACAAACATCGAAGAGTTAGCTAAACTTAAAATAGAACTGTAAAACACAAAATTTATCAAATGTCAATAAATTAAATTGCAGAAATTTGGAAAAATAAGTCGGTTGTTTATAAGCGTTTCCAATAAACAATGAGATGGATTGAAAATAAAAAAGGCATATTTTTTACAACGCAGTCTCACAACCATATTAATAAAATCTAATATTTACTCAGTAATTTATCTAAACAGGAATTATCACGCAAAGTAAGGCATAAAAATTATCTGTTTGGTTTGTTTGTTTGTCGCTTAACAGTCAATTTTGCTCCCGATGGTTAATTAGACCGGGACCAACGATTTAAAGTGGATTCGGAACCACTACAAACATCCATACCCAAGGTGGGATTCGAGCCCACGAACTGTTTAACCGAAAGCAAGAGTGCTAACCATTCGGATGCCAGCTCGGCCATCAGAATAGTCATACGTAGCAAAAGCAACAAATAAAAATTGCTGAAACAATATAAAACACTAACTAGGAAACCTCATTCTATCTAATTGTACCAGATTTTCTAAACACCGAAGTGTCAAATAATATTTTATGATATTTTGATTAAATATCATTCATACGATACTCCAAATGAAAAGAATATCAATACTGTTTTGAATTTAAACATTAACAATGAAATTTAAATTTTGTTATACTTAAACCATAACTCTTAACCGTCGTATCATGAAAGCATAAAAAGCTTTCATGATACTGCTATTATCTCAATTGGATATTTCATAGAGATAAATTTCAGGCACATTCTCTACCCTTTTGGGAAAAATAAAATAGAAATTACAAACGATAATCTTAAGAAATAGTTTTATCACTGAAATGGTTATTCCATAAAGCAAGCACACATGTAACTTTGTGTTTACATTTATATTAAATGCAGAACACAAAATATATTTTGTGTAGGAAAGAAAAAAAAATTAAATAACCTGATAAAAATAATGAAAACCATGTTACATATTCCATTGATAATGTCTTTATTTAATAAATGTTACCTCATTTATTTTATAATTCTTATTAAACCTAAATGAGATCCATCTCAGAATTTTTAAAGATTTGAAAAAATTAAGATTCGCTTCAATTTATCAAACAAGTATGAATTATAATTATGAGAGTTTATACCACAGAAGTTTATTTACGGAAAGAATTGAGTTTTTTAAATGAAAAAATTAAAAGATTATTCTGTTAGCTTTTATGGCTGTTCTAATTAAATATAGAGCTTATCTTGAAAGAGAACGTTAACATAAGTATAAAAGTCAAATAAAAATAAAAATAATTAATGTAGTCATTATCATTGAAGCCGGAGATAATTTGAAACATAAATTTTGCTTCCGAATTAGAATAATGAATTTTAATACATTCAGGATAGTTGTAAATGCCAGAATCGCTTGCTTAAGTAAGAATAATAAAATAAAATCAAAGCAAAAATGAGTTCACATCAACTATTTTTAATTGAAGTGAAATTCGAAATTTCATGAAATAAATATTATATATACAAAGCCATTTAAAAATAGCATAAATTTATAAAAAAAAGAATAGAAATGTATTTTACAATCTAATGCAAACGTACTTCCAAATCAGTTTTCTATTTGAGAAAATTGATTTGTTCATTTTTCATCAATGCAAAATTTAATATTCTTAAATGATATATTTTATAGAATGAGACTATTATAATATTCCGCAATTATTAACTATAAATTGCTCATTTTTTTGCAAATTTTAGAAAATTAAAAACACTTTATAAATTCTTATTGCATTTTTAAATTAGCAAAACACATAGAAGGTAATGTCAGAACTAGATAAATTTTTCCAATATATTTTCATTAACTTATGCTAGGATAATTTAGATAATTCAAAATTTTCTTTTATTGGAATTATTGATAAAAAAAATTATTTTAAGAAGTATTTAAAAAAATGGCACAAATGCCGTATAATCCAAGATGCTAAATTCTGAATTTTTTTGGTGACGATGAACAGTTGCCAAAATGACATATTGTGACGACGTAAATACTAGGGTTGCCGAAACAGAATTTTTTGCATAATTCTTATGAGTCTATATCTGTGACGTAATAAAAACCAAGTTGCCACATACATAATAAAATCCTCCAAAACAATCACCAAACTCAGAATTTGGCATCCTGGATAATACAGCATCTGTGCCAAAAAAATTACATACAGATTGACTGACTTACAGGTAATTGTAAATTCAAACACAACATTGTAAATGCTTTATTAATATAGACGGACTAAAAATTAACAAAGCTTAATAGTTCATTTTAATTTTATTTTATCAATTTATGTATTAGCAGACTTAGTTTTATCAATTCATGTATTATACTTAATATTACAATTTAAATGCTAGTTAGATGTTCCTATGCATTACTAGAATACATAACAAAATATCATTTTAAACAAAAGCTGAAATAAGTTGCGATAAATTAAACAAAATATTAAATTCAAATATTTTTAATCTAAAATAAGACGTCTAGTTTAGTGGTATACAGCATATATTTATCAGATTTTTTATGTCATTTCATTAATTCTTACTTCAAGTAATACATGTATTTCAAAATTAGTTTATTATTTCTTGCAAAAAAAAAATGTTTTTTTATTATTATTATTTATTATTCACACCAAAGAAATACGTTTCTCTCCGATTCTTCATTTCTTTTTTGAATTAGAATCATTTGAAGTTAAGATACGGTTAAAAGAACAATGTCAATAAAGTCAAATTTCAATGAAGACAATTGTTCTTAGATTTGATTTTTCAGTATTAAATCCTTATAATGGTTCGAAAAATATTTAATTTAAATAAAATACTTTTCTATATCATTTTATTTACTTCTTAAACTAATTTTATTGTAAGCTATTTCCTTTTCCTGCAGATAAATTTAAATTATTCTTAAAAAAGTTATTAATTTAATAAAAAGTTCTTTTTCTTTAAATTTTTAAATGCTATTAACTATAAATAGATCCCTCCTTATATTATTAATTTTGTTAATTTCTAAGAAAGATTATTAATTTATTTAAGTAATTCTTACTTAAATTATCTCTTTCACTGTATTCACTTATATATAGATGTTTATTTTAATTGAATAAGAAAAGAAATTTCTTATTTATGATAAAAGTAATTCTTCGATTTAAGTATTGTAAAAGAAAACTTCTTCTTACTATCATTATTAATGTAGTGAGAGAGATTTTTAGATTTTCTTATTTTTAGAGTGCTTGGATGTACCTATGTTAATAGTATATTCATGTTATTTAATGTACTTATGTTATAATACTTAAATATACTTTTGTACACAAAACTAATTTTTCTTATACTTTAAAACTACGTTATTTGTCAGTTCCTTATTAAAGGCAACTGACAGTAATGTTAAAGCCAAAAAATTAATTTTTATTGCATTCAGCAACGGGAATAAAAAAGAGAGATGAAAATTTCCCACATCAGAAATCAGTAGCTAAGTTTCACAGTAATTCTAAAATAATAAATCATAAATTGAGGATTTAAAACAAAACTAAGTAAACGCAACATTCAGCAATTTTTGCCTAGTAATATTCCCAACACAACTATTTTCAAATTCCCACTAAGAAAATTATTCAGCTGGAATAAATAGAAATATACATTGGGACTGTTGCCAAAGCCTAGAGTTTATTTAAATATTTGCAATAAATTTTTTTTTTTTTTGTCTCAAAATTGGGTTTGAAATATAAATTCAAGAAAACTCTAGTAATAATTTGTGATAGAGAATTCTTTTGGATACGAGAAAAATTGAAAATAAAAATTACAGTGGGGATGTACTTTTGAAATGTTGAAATGTATTCATCTTATTATTAATTCAAAGAAAAGAGAAAGCTATTTTTTAAATAAAATGAAATTTCTTTTGAGAGTATCCTGTAAATGTTTTTCACAAAATCCAAGTCAAATTCAAGGTGATGGTTACTAACTTTAAAAAGGGGAAAAATACTTATTTGGAAAATTAATTAATCATTGCCTACGATTTTCGATAAAGATATTGAAAAGCAGTAGTAAATAATGTAACAGTAAAATGCTTTTATAAAATAATTTTCGCATGATAGAGCTGAACGTTTATGATAATGTAACTAAAATTGAAAACATTGTTACGTGTAAAACAATAAGATGTAAATAAAATGGATTTTCATTGAAATTTTTGTTAAGCTGTATTTTGTCGTATAAATGTGAGTACAATAAAAAAATTAAATAACTTTTTTGTTTTAAAATATCTGTACATAAATAGCTTATAATATCACATACATTCTTTCCTGTATTTTATTTCTAAAGAGAACTTTAAATAATTAAACTAACAAAAAAAAAGACACATTCAAATGCCATAACTTGTTGGTAGTTAGGGTACAGCATTATGCGCAAATAAATATTTTCTTAAAAAAATATTTTTTCAATGATGCATACTGTATAAATAAATTGATTGATTGATTATATAAATAAATTGATTTATTAGAAATATTGAGAAAGATTTAAAATTTATAATCTTTTTCAAGATTCGAATAATAGAAAGTTTGACCGCTATTCAACCCTTTCGAATAATCAATTAATAATTTTTGAATATTGTACTTCAAGCTTATAGTAAAAACAATTTCATTAATTCGATTTCTAACAAAATTGTTCAATTAACTTACTTGTAATTTTTAAAAAAATTATTTGTTGATTTTTAAGTCCTTTTAAGATCTTTAACTGTGATATAATTAACATTTTAGCACATAACAATGCTTTAAATAATTTCTATGAGAGTAATTTTAAATTAATTTTATGTAATTATTCATAAAAAACGAAGAATTCCCAATGACATTTCTTGAATTTAAAATGCGATTTCATTATGTGTTATTTAATGAAATTACATTTCTAATTCTCATAACATCTAGTTTTATGGCTATTAACCCCCCCTCCAAAAAAAAAACTATTTTTAAATAAACAATATTCCAGAAATATGATTATAATTTTATTTAGAATAATTAATTACAAAATACTAATTTAATAAAATCCTTTACTGAAATTTCATAACATTTAGTTTTATTGACATTTAATTATCATAAATTCCTTCCTTAAAAAATATAACTCAGATTTTAAGTTAAACATATTTTAATTTATTCAACTGCTCACAAATGTTATATCAAATTTTTTTTATAGTGTTAGTTGCAAAATACTAATTCACAACTTTTCATTTATTGTTGCTCGGAAATTATTAGAGGTAATGCTTCATATGAAGAACCTGAAATGTGCGCTGATTGGAATGGACGCCGACGTGCACAACTCCTTCAGTAAATTCTAATCCTTTCCCGAATTTTCCCGAAATTTTATATATTATCAGCAAATACAAATTTTTCAAGCATAAAATTTCAATAAATTTGAAAAAAAAAATCAGCAGAGAAATTAAAATGTTATTCAGAGAGAGAATTATACACATTTAACTGATGAAAAAGACATTTTGCATTAAAGTATAATTTGATTTCATGCAAAACATCATTTTCATCAGTTAAATGTGCGTAATTCCCTTTAAAATATTTAAATGTATATAATTTCTTTAACAAATTTATGCATGTAATTCCCTTAAAATTTTTTAAATGTTTGTAAATCCCTTTATCAAAAATGGAACTAATTTTATTTGTTTTACTGTTTAAACTGTAAAAAAAAAAAAATTTAATCTTAAATATGAGAATATTGTATTGTTGAGAATTCGAAAATACGAAATTCACTAATTAGATTCGAGAAAATTTAGATTTCCTACCGCTTACGTTTATTTTTTTTGGGGGGGGGGAGCGGACTGCTTTTGTTATTATTAATACAAGATTTATTATAATTATTAGTTTTTTGCCTTCAGTGTTATTATCAAGAAAGCCAGTATCTACTTTTGAAGATTTCATTATACGATGGTTCCACAAGTTATATATAATTAAAGAAGTCACAAAGTTAATTAAAAAAATAATGTATATCGAACACAAAAAAGTCAAAAATATGTTAGACATACATCTAAGAACTTTAATTTTTGAAACTTAATTTTTTAAATTTAATAAACCAGCACTGTGATTTAATAAAAGTATTCATTAAATATTCAAAAAATCTTTAATATGTAAATAAAACTTTATATTCGCATAAGAAATAAAATTAGGAAACAGTGGATTTCATAAAAAAATGAAATTAAAAATAATGTATTACTTTTAATCCTAACATTAAATTTTATTTAATATTTTATCATTTATTACTGTTTCCTTTTCTTAATTTATTAAGATATACTTCACATTCATAATTTTAATTAACTACTTATCATCGAATATATTTTTTAAGATAAAAATATTCAAAGATTGTGTTATTGTGTGAAAATACAAGTGAATTTAAGTAATTAGAAGGATTAATATATATTTTCAAACTATACGATTAAGTTAAAATTCAATCGAATCTCGAGTTTTTTTAACTATCGGCTCTAAGCTTCATTTACTGCAAAGCCTAAAATTTTGAGGAGATATTGGTATTAATATATTGATATAGTGGTTTTAGATATACAAGTAGATTCATAAAGAAAAAATTTAGTAGATTTGCCGAAAGTAATACCAAAATATAATGTGTTTTCAAAGTATCTCTTCGAAAAGAATCATAAGTCCGGGAAAAAATCAATAGGCTGAAATGAATTGAAATTTTAACTTCCTCATTAAAGAATAAATACTTTCATAAGGAAATCAAATAAAAAAAATTTCAACTATGAGAGAATTCAAATGTATTTGTCTGCATTAGAATTTAAGAATTTCTACGATTTTTAAAGTTTATTCTTCGAGTCATTGTAATTAAATCTTCAAGTTAGGTTAAATTAAAGTGCTCATGAATAAAATTCAATGATTGATAGTCAACAGAAAAATCATCATCAGTCTCGTTTATATATATATATATATATATATATATATAAAATATACACATATATATATTATATACATATATATATATATATATATATATTATATACATATATATATATATATATATATATATATATATATATATATATATATATATATATATATATATATATATATATATATATATATATATATATATATATATATATATATATATATATATATATATCGACTTTAGTCATCGAATTGCCTTCAACTTTTGTGAAATTTAAATTTTCTGCAATGATCAAAATAGTAAATACAATTTTTCTTTGAAACTATTGAAAAATAGTATTTATTATTGTTCTGTAAGTTTTTGTAGAGGATAATTAAAATATAATGCAATGTAAAAAAAATAATATGACGTTTCACAATATCTAAATTTCATAACAATGTTAAATATGTCTCGAAATTCAAATAATAATAATTATAAAATTTTTCATTTAATAAATCAGTAAATAGTACTTAATGAATTTCTTAAGAAATTCCCATTCAAATACGACCTTATATTCATATTCGAAAAATAGATTCAGTGATGCTTTCGATTACGCTAAAAGACAGATATGTCAATTCTAAACAATGAATTATTATTAAATGGGAAACAGAGCTGGATTTTAGAAATAGTCCCCTTGTGAAAGCCTCAAGTTAAAGCTGAAAATGATTTTCAATAAAAAAAGAAATTAAAGGTAGAATTGAAAGAGAAATTTAAGATTATGATTCTCAATCTTTTCTTTATTGCGATTCACCTTAAGAAAAAAGTAAAACACCTACATAGCAAAGAAAAAGTTAAACACCTACTTTCTTCTAGACAAGAAAACATAGATTCTATGAAAGATTGTCATTTTATACCTTTTTTACATATTACTGAGATTATCGAAACTGTTGACTCATTAAATCAATTTTAAATATATAAATTAAGATTTTATAGACTCATAATATGTACAGTTGAATCTTTATCAAAAACACGTACAAAAATAAAAGATAGTGAAGTCATCAAATCTTAAATTTTTTACAATGTAATAAGATGCTGAATTTTAGAGCTATATATATATATATATATATATATATATATATATATATATATATATATATATATATATATATATATATATATATAAAATGCAAGATTAGAAATATCATACGCGAAAACTGAAAGATACAAGAATAGATATAAAATTGTGAAAAGTACATGAATAAAAAGCAGAATTATATAGTTAATATTTGATTATTAATTTTATAAAATATACTATTATATATATATATATATATATATATATATATATATATATATCATACATTAAAAAATAAATTTCCAATTTTCCATTATTTCTTAGTATTTTGAAGAAAGTAATATTCATAATTTTCTTCACGATTTTATCAATTTGCCGCTAAAAGAGAGAAAAAAAAATACTTTTTAATGAAACTGTTTATACATCATATTTTATATTACACCCTATAATAAAATAAGAAAGTAAATGCAATTAAGATGATTGCAACATTACTTTTATTTCTCGGGATTTTTAATTTTTCATGTGACTATAATTTCTTTAGAATTTAAATAAAATTTCTCAATTAAAGGAAAAATAATTTAAGAACCCTCTAATAAATTTCGAAACAATGCTCTTATGTCGTAAACAGCTAAGGAATTCTTACATAAGTCGAAAAAAACTTTATTAGTGAGTGAAAAAATAACGACATACGAAAAGTATTAAATGAAAAAAAATACTTTCAAAATTGGTATTTATACAGAATTTCACAATTTATCCGTGAATTTAAGGAAATTTTCACTAGTAAAACTTTGTCTTGGCGATCTAACACGAATCACTTTCTGAAATGTAGAAAAATATGATTAAATTTAAAGAGTATTGAGCATGGAATCATTTTTCATCTGTTGAATCTTATCGGACATTAAGAAGCAATTCTGGTACGTAAAAATTATTCGATAAAAAAAAGTTAAAAATAAATCAATCAACTTTCACGCACATAAAGAGATACTTGCAATAGTTACAAACAATAAATTGGAGCAATGATCAATAAATGTAATTAATTTAATACAATATGAACAAGTTCACACACGCATTTGATATTTTCAAAAATATTCTTTTTGTAGTGGAAGCTATAATGTTCAATCGTTTTAATGAAAGATTTGATATATCTGAATTTAATAAAAAAAATAAATAAAAAAATAAAAAAAAAACATTTACAATTACAATTCATCAAAATATTTTACGTATTTAATAGCACACAAACACGTATATAGTTGCCTATAAATGACAAAAAGCTGGCAAGTAATTACAACATAAAATTATTTTATGTCAAACCAGTCATCAAATTAATGTAAAATTTAATTAAGTTAAAATATTTTTAAGCTAATTTTACAAACATCTCAATAATGTAAATAGATATTGGTATAAACTGGAATATTCTTTTTTTTCTTTTGATTTCATAATAAAATAAAATCAAAAAATTTTAAAAAGTGACTTTTCATATTCAGATATTATTATCATAAAATGGTAACTTTTGAGCATAAAAATCATTCGTAAGCAGGATATTATGTTTACTTAATTAATACAATGGCTGCAAAAATGAAAGATATTAAAAAAAAAATTAGTTATTTTTGTTCAGAGTGAAATTTAAATTCGCCTTTAATTTGACACAATGTGCTTCTGATATCAGATCGATTTTCAATTTAATACATCATAGATTAAGTAGTTTATACAATTAAACTGATTTAACTTTCTCATCATAGGTTACAACTAATCAATGGTCAAATTATGAGCCCCATCAATATAGTTGACTTCAGTTACTTCGTTTTTTTATTAAAGTAAAATATTTAGTGTTTAATTATTGCAATTACATGAAATATAGTACGAGAAAATAAGGAATTAATGATGCAATAAAAATGTACGGTAAGAGAAAAGATACTCGGTAAAAAGCTTCGTACTATATAAGTCCTTGCTTATAGCTCTTAGGCTCAATTTAAATTTATTAAAAAGATAAAATATATATAAAATCCCAACAAACTTTGGTTATTCTTTCTAATTTATTCTTTTAAGATTAATATTTCTTTCTAAAAGATAAACAAAAAAAGACTAACCAAAACATTTTTCACAAAATTATAGTTTGCAAAATTTTTAGAACATATTTAAAAATTAATTAATTATCTAATACGTAATTATATTTGAAAAGTAACATGCATCATATTGTTGTAAGACAGACTTACCTGCTTTTCAGGATGAGTCTGAACTGAATGAAAAATGTGGGAAGAGCCTGCGGAGAAGGCGGGGCGGAGACGAGCCAATAGGGGAAGACTCTCGATATCCCGCTTCCTCGAATCAAAACGCTCATGGACACATTTTCAGCTCGCGACTTCGCGGATGGTAATTGGACACTGGGCGAACTGTTTCCCCAGGACAGTTATACAATCTGTGAACGGTGATGTATTTCCTGAGGCCAGTTTGAAGGACTGTGATTGTAAAGGGGGTGCATTTTCGGAAACGAATCGATTGCTACGCTTTTAGTAATTTATTTATGAAACTGAGAGCTATAGCCGTGGGAATTCGGTCTGTGTTCGCAAGTTCATTTAAATTTCCGGTAAAATATACTTAGCTTCGGACCTAGAATATGCTTAGTGATTCTTTTATCTATCTATATATATATTTTTTATAAAATTAAACTGTATTTTGCTTCGTTTCTAAATGTAAGTTTCCTAATGATAAGAGCAAAAGTTTTTAACATAAAATTGCAACGATTAAAAACGCTGCAAATTTTTTTGCTTTATTTAAATAATTTTTGACACAGTGTTGTTGAATCGAAGGATATCGGGTTAACTTTTTAAGACAACTCTCCCTTCATGATAAAATCAATAGTAGTAAAAAGTTAAAAATAAATTTATTTTCTGTATCGTGCAAACTCCAAAATAAGTATTCAAGATTTACATAACCCTATATTTGAAATTTAAATATTTTTAATATTTTCTGTCGAAATTCAAACAAAGATAATTTCATCGTCCTCAAATAATATTATTTATGAAGAGCAAAACTTAGCGAATGTACACTTTTACTTAGTGTCATTTTTATAAGATATAACTTTGATTTTTTTTTTTAAAGAGAGATAAAAGCCTTAATGTTCTCTTCTAATGCGTCATATTGAAACTATACATTGTTGTGTCACCTGCCGATAAACTTAGCACTTTAAAATTTACTTACAGCTATTTTAAAAAATAGTAGAATTTAAAACTAAATTTTTTTTTTCATGCTTCTTTACGGTTTTACGCTATGAATTTTTAAGAATGCTTGTATTTTAAGAAGAAAAATTCAACATTATTTATAAAAGCAATTTATTTTATATTCATTAGGTTGAGAAGATATGAATTTAAGAAAATTCATTTATGATTTATATTATTCATATATGATTTATAAATTCATTATGATTTATAGTATCTTACGTAAATAATGATAATAATGATGAAAAACTATTTAATTAATAAAAACTTTTGTTAAACAAAATAATTTTAAAATCGGATATCCCTAATTGCTATATTTTATATTCATTTTTAAAATCAAACGAAACTCATTCTGTACAAATATTATTTAATATAAAATCATAAACTGCTAATATAAGACGATAAACTTCTTAATTTAGGAAAATCTTTTGTCAAACTAAATAAGTATAAAATCGAATATCCCTTATTGTTAAATTCCATATTCATTTTTAAAATTAAACGAAACTAAGACTATATATATATAATTTGTCTTAAATAAATATATTTTACAAATCCATAATGGATCACGGGATTTACGATTATAATTAATGAAAGAATTCTATTTGCAAAATACATGAATAATTAGAAAAATATTTTTAATCATAATCAAATCCAATACAGAAAAATCAATCTACACTGATTTTTCTGATTCAAAATAATAAAAAAAGATTTACGTGAATTAAATAAATCCGAACACCCCTTCAGGAAACAATCAAATCTGAAACTAAAGAAGTCGAGAATTGGCAACGTAATTCACACTTATCACGTGGAATCAAAATCTCCATTAAAGATTCAAATCACAAATATCAAAACGTCTTGGAACATATTTTCATCATGATACCAAGAAATGGGTCGCCTTATAGCAAAAGGTTGTCCTAAGGAAATTTCTGGAGCACACACGGCATGATTTTAACTGATTGCAGTCCCTATATTAACATGTTCCAAAATAGAAAACATTCAAGCACCCACCTTGACATGTGCACTAATAGAAGCCCAATATCCATTTACGTTGTTCAACAGTCATTAGAACTGGAACTTAGGTTTTGCCTTTTCGAGTAGCATGGCCTAGCTAATAGGCCTTCCTTATTTTAGCTAAGGAGTTTCGTTTATCAATTTGTAATTTTAATATTTTTGGAAATAGTAAAAATGCTATTGAGTAATAGATACCAGGATTGATGATTGATGACTATCAGGTGATTTAACTTTTAGACATAAGTTCGTAAAATATTTATCGATTATTAACAGTATTAGCAAAATATAAAAAAATTATTAGTCTCTGATTTTGTTCTTTAACAATACCTAACCAAAATTATAAGCTAATTTTACTCTGGTTCACAGTTTATTGGTAAGTATTTAGTTTTGTTTTAACATATTGTGTTATATAAATGGTATTTTACTTTTCATATTAATATATATTTATGTATGCATTTGCATATCCTACATATGCATGCATATTAATTTTGATTTTAAGACAAAATTAAACTATGAAATAAAATTTTTACTTAATTAAAAAATAAGTGAAAATTTTGTTTTTAAGTAAAAGTAAGTACGTAATGCAATTTGACCATGTAAGTTCTTTTATATTACATAAATATTAGCATATATGTGTTGTTTTCAGTACGTCCCTCATTTCCAAAATAATAAGGAATTTAGTTTGATAAATCGAAACTAAAAGATCCATTGTAATGTAAAATATTTAGATGATGAAGTCATTTACAACAAGAAAGTAGTGTTTTGATTTTCATCGAAAATAATACAGTTTGAAATTTATATCACATAATACATTCGTTCCTAAAACTCTAGTAAAATAACTGCTACGATATGTAATAATGTATAATAGAAATAAACAACATTTTACTTATTTATTAAAAAAATATACCCTCAGGATTTTCTATGTAAAATAAAAAATTTTTTAAATATTTTCTGATAGCTTATCTATGCAATGCATCTTAATTTAAAATACTAGAACATTTTTTTTTTCGTTTAATCTTACTTTAGACTACCACAAGTAATAAATTATGCATTTTTTGGTGAATATTAGTGCTTAAAAGGAAATGTATTAAACTGATTTCTTTAAAGCCTTCCAATGTATTTCTTCTAAAATACTAACTTTAATATTTGTATGAAAAGTTTACTATAAGTTTTCATATAAATTTTAAAAGTTAATTTAATTTAAACTAAGCACACACACAAACAGAATTTTTGTTTATACCTAGTATAGTAATATTACATCATGATTTTAGAAGATATATTATTTTAGAATGATACGTAAACTAGTCTTTTCAATAAATTCACACACACACACACATTTATGTAATTTTTTGGTATTGCAATAAATTAATGTACTTTTAATATA